>SJYX01003084.1:36141-116801 GCA_006410675.1 Oreotragus oreotragus | reverse complement strand
AACCCTGGGATTTCTTTGGAAGGAATGATGCTAAAGCTGAAACTCCAGTACTTTGGCCACCTCATGCGGAGTTGACTCATTGGAGAAGACTCTGATGCTGAGAGGGATTGGGGGCAGGAGGAGATGGGGATGACCGAGGATGAGATGGCTGGATGGCATCACGGACTTGATGGACGTGAGTCTGAGTGAACTCCGGGAGATGGTGATGAACAGAGAGGCCTGGCATGCTGCGATTCACGGTGTCGCAAAGAGTCGGACACGACTGAGCAACTGAACTGAACTGAACTGAGGCTTCAATAGGATGCGACCCAAGAACTTCCAGATGAACAAGCTGAATTTAGAAAAGGCAGAGGAACCAGAGATCAAATTGCTAACATCTATGGGATCGCAGAAAAAGCAAGGGAATTCCAGAAAACCACCTACTTCAGCTTCATTGACTATGCTAAAGCCTTTGACTGTGTAAATCACAACACACTGTGGAAAATTCTTCAAGAGATGGGAATATCAGATCACCTGACCTGCCTCTGGAGAAGTCTGTATGCAGGTCAAGGAGCAACAGTCAGAACCAGACATAGAACAGTCTGGTTCCAAATTGGGAAAGAAGAATGCCAAGACTGTATACTGTCACTCTGCTTATCCAACTTATATGCAGAGTACATCATGAAAAACACTGGGCTGGATGAAGCTCAAGCTGGAATCAAGATTGCTGGGAGAAATATCAATAACCTCAGATATGCAGATGACACCACCCTTATGGCAGAAAGTGAAGAGGAACTAAAGAGGCTTTTGATGAAGGTGAAAGAGGAGAGTGAAAAAGCTGGCTTCAAACTCAACCTTCAAAGAGCTAAGATCATGGCATCTGCTCCTATCACTTCATGGCAAATGTGTGTGCTAAGTCGCTTCAGTTGTGTCTGACTCTTTGTGACCCCCTGGACTGTAGCCCACCAGGTACCTCTGTCCATGAGATTCTGCAGGCAAGAAAACTGGGGTGGGTTGCCTTTTCCTTCTCCAGGGGATCTTCCCAACCCAAGGATCAAACCTGGGTCTTCTGTTTTGGCAGGTGGATTCTTTACCACTAGCACCACCTGGGAAGCCCTCATGGCGAACAGATGGGGAAACAATGGGAACAGAGACAGACTTTATTTTCTTGGGCTCCAAGATCACTGCACATGGTGACTGCAGCCATGAAATTAAAAGACACTTGCTTCTGAGAAGAAAAACTTTCTTGAATCTAAGAAAACTCCAGGAGATGTTAAAGGACAGGGAAGCCTGGCATGCTGTAGTCCACGGGTCGCAAAGTTGGACAGAACAGAGGGACTGGACAACAGCAACCGTCTCCAGACTGGCTCCCCAGGTGACTCAGGGGTAAAGAACTTGCCTGCCAACGCAGGAGACGTGGGCTTGATTCCCGGGTCGGGAAGCTCCCCTGGAGTGGGGAACAACAACCCATTCCAGTATGCTTGCCTGGAAAACTCCAGGGACAGAGAAGCCTGGCGGGCTACAGCCCATGGGGCTGGAAAGTCAGACACAACTGAGTACTCAGGTGCGCACGTGCGCATATCCAAATCACCCTTCACAGCAGCTCGTGGCATTCATCACTTTTGACTTTGGGAAAAAGTTAAAAAAGCACTAAAGTTCCATCCAAAACACATAACTTGAATGTGAAAATCAAAGGACACCAAGTACTTCTCAAGGACAGTGTTACAACTGCGGTGGAGCCAGACTGCTCCAGGTAGAATTTGTAACGAAGCACACCAAATGGAATTCTCCAGGTTCCTTCTTCAACAGGGGGATTGTTTCTGTAGGACGACACGCAGTTTTTCTGTTACAAAATAATTATGCCGGGTTAGGCTCTGGTATAATGATCCTGTGTCTCGGAAGCAAAGAAGAGGGGAAATAATGAAGTGAAAAGGGAGTCAGCACCAAGGTATTTTATATTTTATCAGCTTGGAAACAGGTGTCGAAAACAGGTGACCCAGCTCTAAACAGATAGTTCTCCAAAGAAGGTATATAAATGGCTGATGAACACATGAGAAGATGCCAAAAGTCACAAGTCATTAGAGAAATGCAGCTAAAACCCTTAATGAGATACCACTTCATGTCAATTAATGTGGTTATAATAAAAAAGAAGGAATAACAAGTGGGGAGGATGTGCTGAAAAGAGGAGCCCTCAGATATTGCTGGTGGGAATGTAAAATGGTTCAGCCATTCTGGAAAATGATCTAGCAGTTCCTCAAAGTGTTAAACATTGAATTACCATGTGACTCAGAAACTCCACTCTTAGGTATATACCCAAAAGAAATAAAAACATATGTCATACATAAACTTGTCCACAAAGATCCAAAGCAGCGTTATTTATAATAGCGAAAAAGTAAAAACAATCTAAAGGTCCATCAGCTGATGACTAAATAAAGAAAACGAACGTATTAGTCACTCAGTCATGTCTGACTCTTTTCGACCCCATGGACTGCAGCCTGCTAGGCTCCTTCGTCCATGCAATTTTCCAGGCAAGAATACTGGAGTGGGTTGCCATTCCTTCTCCAGGGGGTCTTCCCAATCCAGGGACTGAACCCAGGTTTCCTACATTGCAGGCATAAATGAGGTACATCCCTATAATGGAATATTATTCAGCCATAAAAAAGAAATACACATGCTACAACATGGATGAATCTAAGTAAAAAAAAAAAAAAAAAAAATCCAGATACAGAAGACCGTATATTATATAATTCCATTTATATAAAATGAACAGGACAGGAAAATCCACAAAGACAGAAAGTAGATCAGTGGTTGCCTCGGGCTGGGAGGAGGGGTGTGACTACTGGTATGGAGTTTCCTTGTGGGTGAAACAAATGTTCAGAAACAGTGCTGAGGGCTACTCAACTTTGTGAATATACTAAAAACCAAACTGTACATTTTAAAAGGGTGAATTGCACTGTATGAAAATTATATCTCAATTAAAAAAAAAAAATCTTGTGTCCCCAAAGCCTGACCTCACTGGATGATGGAATTAGATGACTTCCTTAAGCGTCAGCTGGGCCCCATTCCAGAAAACACCCCCTTTGAAACTTGTCTCTCACACTTTCTAGACACAAAATGTTTAGGAAAGAAATGTCGCCTTCCTTAAACCCCTGGTGCCATGTCTAGGTTTATGGATTCTCTGCATCTGAATGTAAACGAGTCTGGGCTCTGAGTAATTCTGCCCAGCTTTGAACTTCTGCTCTACATCCCCAACTATGTGGCTCAGGCAAGTTTACTTAAATTATTTGAGTTTCTTAATGTGTAAGGTGGCAATACTTTGCCAACCTCATTGGGATGGTGCAAAGATTAAATTAGTTAATGAATATAAAGGGCTGAGCAACAGCACATGGGGTAAAGTAAATAGTAGATGCCAGGGGTCATTTCTCCTTTCCACAAATTCCCAAGCGTTACTGTGCTGAAACTAGGTTGTATGTACAGTCTGGGAGTGCAGAGGCATCATCCAGGCAATGACAACAGAATGACTGTGACGGGAGGGGAAACACAGGCCAATAGGGGAGCCTGTGACTGGGATGCTTAACAGTAAATCAGGGGCAGCTGAAGGTGAGCAGGCTTCAGAGGTCCCCCTGAATCACGCCTCTCCACAGCAATGCTAAAGGGCACTACAATTCTGAAGGGCAGACCAACTCATGTGTTACCATTACTTGTAGCCAAGGGCAAGCAGAGAATTTGGCAAACTGGAGCTGCTGCCTTGGTGGGGGCAGGTAGAAGGTTCGGTCACTGCTCGTGTTTCAGGAGAAAACCGAGGACTGGCAAGTTGGAAGGAGAGAAGTTCAAAGGAAACAAATCCTAGTCCCTAACTGCTGGTGCATACCTGCTATTGCCCAGCCAGTTGACTGTCACTCCAGTAACTCCAAGGGAGCTTTAAACTCTTTGTTAAACAAGTACTTGAAATCAACATTGCCCCAGGAAAAACCAGGAGGAACAGGTTCCTCACAAGCAGCCAAAGAGGAAGTTCCTGAGCAACTTTTCTTACCCCGCTCTTGTTACAGGCTGAATCAGGTCCTTCAAAAGTCATATGGTGGAGTCCTAATCCCCAGTACTTTAGCATGTGACTGCATCTGGATGCCATTAGAGTAGCCCCAATCCAATAATACTGTTGTCCTTTTAAGAAGAGGAAATTTGGGGACTTACTTGGTGGTCCAGTGGCTAAGTCTCTGTGCTTCTAATGCAGGGGCCCTGAGTTTGATCCCTGATCAGGGAACTGGATCCCACATGCCACAACTCAAGCCCCCGCATGCCACAGTGAGGATCAAAGATCCCGCGTGCTGCTACTAAAACCTGATGCAGCCAAATAAATAAATATTAGGGGGAAAAAAGAGGAAATTTGAACACAGGCAGGTACCCAGGGAAGACCACATGAAGACGTAGGGAGATGACAGCTATCTACAAGCCAAGGAGAAACCAACCCTATTGACACCTTGATCTTGGACTTCCAGGCTCCAGAACTGTGAGAAAATAAATTTCTTTTGTTTAAGCTGCCCAAACAGTGCTCCTTTGATATGACAGCCCTAGCAAACTAATACAATCTTACCTACAAAAACAACTGCTTTTCCTTCTCTAAATTGGAGGACATTTGGTAGAAATAGTGACCATTTTCCCTCTCTGTACAAAAACCCTCAGGGTTGGAAGGGACTTTCGTGATTCAGAAGAACTGAGTACATTTAAGTATATGGCCTTTACCAATATAATCAGTCAAGAAAAATGCCACAGTTGCTTTGATACACAGATACTGTATGTGGAATCAGGGATTATAGTGATCACACATTCTTATCTTTCACTCATTACCTGGTTTATTTTTATATCTTGCTTTGGTAGATCAAGAAATTCCTGATTTTCATAGATTAGATAAATGGTTGCAAATAGTAATGTTTTAATTATATTTTTAAATTGATTGATGATTGCTTTACAATATTGGTTTGATTTCTGTCATACATCAACATGAATTAGCCAGAGGTGTGTATAGTCTCCTCCCTCTTGAATCTCCCTTCCACTTCCCACCCTCTTCCCACTCCTCTAGGTTGTTACAGAACCCCAGTTTGAGTCTCCGGAGTCTGATGAACCTATTCTCATGGCAGCAATGGAGATGCAGACATGGAGAACAGACTTACGGACAAGGGCCAGGGAGAGGAAGGAGAGGGTGAGATGGATGGAAAGTAGCATGGAAGCATATACACTAACATATGTAAAACAGGAACATTTTGAACAACCGTCTTAGAGTTTCAGATGCTCTTCAATTATTGAAAAGTTGAACAGACAGAAGCAACTTGTATTTCCAAGTTGAAGCTCCAACAATATTTAAGTTGAAACTAACAATATCCAAATATTACTTGCACTTTTACTGTTAATATTAGAAGCAACAAATCTAACACAATTTAAGATTACAAATCCACTCCAAACAGCCCTGCCTGGCATTTAACAGAGCCCAGCATGTGAGTACTGTTGAACATAAAATCTAGAACAATTTAAAAAGATGGTGCAGAGTTACAAACTCGGGAAGATGCATTTAACAGAGCCCAGCATGTGAGTACTGGGACACCATGGTGTCTGACACAGTTTCACATGTATGAACAAGAATTTCACATGTATGAACACGAATTTCACATGCATGAACATGAATTTAAAAATCGAACTTGAACATAAAATCTAGAACAATTTAAAAAGATGGTGCAGAGTTACAAACTCGGGAAGATGCATTTAACAGAGCCCAGCATGTGAGTACTGGGACACCATGGTGTCTGACACAGTTTCACATGTATGAACAAGAATTTCACATGTATGAACACGAATTTCACATGCATGAACATGAATTTAAAAATCGAACTTGAACATAAAATCTAGAACAATTTAAAAAGATGGTGCAGAGTTACAAACTCGGGAAGATGTTTCATACACCACTGACTCCAGTCTACCTGCTTATTAAATCCCTCCCAGCTCACATTAGTGAGTTTCATAAGCAGGCTCTCTACTGCACTGAAGAAAATGCTGACTAGCCCAGGTCTTAAGTCAAAAAAATTTTTTTAAGCTAATTACTCCTTCATCTCATATTTCTGAAAGTTGCAAAAGATTTTGGGAAAAAAAACTGGACCAGTGAACTCTTGGCCTTATATTTTTGAGTCAATCTAGAAAAAATAATAGTCTATCAGTAACAACTCTCAGTTATTGCCAGGGGTCTGTAATATGTTGGGATGGCCAATATATCCACAGCAAATACAGTCTCTAGACTACAGAAGTAATGTAACTTGGGCCAGGTACTTGTGTCCTTAAAAACACAAAAGATACTCTCCTTACCATCCTCTACCCAAGGGACCCACTCAGCAGACTGTCTTCATGCCCTTCATCAAACACACTGAGAGCTGGGCACTCATGCCACACTGAGCTCTCCCAGTTGATGAATTCCACTTTCTCACATGCTCACCCAGGCTCAGCTGGGTCTGTCCCCAGACGTGTTCATGCCCACTGTGCATATTGCTGTGGTCTCCTAACCGTGACATCGGCTGTCGAAACAGGAGTCTGAGCAGAAAGAGAAGCTGCGTCTAAGAAAAGGAAGATGAATGTGTGGAAAGCTTCTATGAAGGCAGATTGTTTGAAGAAACTGCTGTAAAAACAGGTGTGGGCAAGATGATTGTAAAAGACTGAAAAGTAGTAAAAAAAATATATAGTATTCCACACTCAGATTGCTTTGCAAATATCCTTGCTCCACTTTGAGCAAAGAAATACTGGATATACACACACGATGATAACGTCGTCAGCATACTTATGAAAGATCACGACTATGAAACTCGAACCAAGTCGGTTAGAGAGCAGCACTTAGTCGAGTAAAAAGGCTGGGGTGATGAATAAAACACAAAGTTGTGGAAAAGCATTAGTGAACTAAGTACTTTATCATCACACCTTGGAATCGAATTGCTTAGGTTATAGTCCAAGCTCCATCACCTAAAAGTCGTATGAGCCTGGGGAAAATTACTCAGCCTCCCTCAGCCGTCCCTTCTGCATGTGCAGGAGGACTGATGATGATGACCTTGGAAAGCCACTTAGCCCTGGACCTCAGCCACAGCAACTGTCAGTGTTAACTATCATTGTTTCTGTTCTCAGTACAACTACTGCTACCACAGTTGTGGACACTGAACACAATTACCATTATGTGGTGGGAGGGACATGCAGTATTTTGACGCTTAAAATGAGTCGAGTTAAAAACGACTTTGCAACTTTGCAAAGAACTCACCAGTAAAATGTCGCAATGAACTGCAGCTGCAGAGGTCGCCCACCAAACACAGAGAGACGAAGCCCCAAATCTACTGGCAGCCGTGTCGGACTCTCCACGACCCTGCAGACTGTAGCCCGCCAAGCTCCTCCGTCCGTGGGATTTTTCCAGGCAAGAGTACCGGAGTGGGTTGCCATTTCCTCCTCCAAGGGATCCTCCCAGCTCAGGGATCGAACCTGAGTCTCCTAGATCTCCTGCAGGTGAATTTTTTTTTTTTTTTTACCACTGAGCCACCTGGGAAGCCCAATCACTGATATTGAGAGGCCACTAAAACTTTTCCTTTTTCCTCATTTAAGAAAAGAGAGACTGCAAAAATATTTAACTCAGACTCAATTTGCTTAATAAAAACACATTCTAGAGAATTATTTTTTGTAATAGATAATTGGATCAGTATTTTTTAAAACAGCAATTTTATCTAACATCTCCCAATTTAAAAGACACCACGACTTNTTTCCTTTTTCCTCATTTAAGAAAAGAGAGACTGCAAAAATATTTAACTCAGACTCAATTTGCTTAATAAAAACACATTCTAGAGAATTATTTTTTGTAATAGATAATTGGATCAGTATTTTTTAAAACAGCAATTTTATCTAACATCTCCCAATTTAAAAGACACCACGACTTCAGCATTAGCTGAGAAAGACGAAGTACTGATTTCATTCTCTAGCTTTTAGGTGAGCAAATAGGATTCAGATCCCTGCAGCACAATAAAACCACATCCCAAACACACACAACCTTCAATGTGGCCACGTAACAACATTCTCGTGGCTTCAGCATCACATTTCAGGAGTTTACAGCAGCCTCTAGATAAAGTAATTGAAGGCCCAGCTTAACAGCTTAATCAGGTAATGGCTGAATCAAAATAGAACCCTCTAGAAACAAGGGTTTGTTGGAAACAAACAACAGAGCAACAGAGGTAGAGAGCTGTATTCAGTAAAGAAAACTCGGGGTTTCTCTCCCCAGTAGTTTAGTAGAAGGAGTCAGGACTTCTTGATAAAGAACTGCTTACTCTGAGCACATCTCCTCAGGGTTCCTATCCGCTGGAGTCCAGTCGTTTGGCAGTTGTCAATCAAAACATTACAATAAGAACTGCTGTCCAGATGAGGCCTGTGTACTGTCATCAGGAATAGGATAGGCAAGTTTCTAGGTTCCTAAATCTCTGCTGAGAACTACAAGCCTGCAAGCAGGGCAGGGCATTTCTGCATAATATCCTGGATGTTTTGAAAAGAGTCACAGTGTGGAATTTCCACTCAGCTGTACAGGACAACACAAAGACCAGGGTGTCCATGAGGAACACATCAAATATCAGTGAAATGCATGATTTTGTTACTGGCAGAGACTGTTTCGAACTCTGGGATAAAATCTTTTGTAAGATTGGGTAATTTTGAAATAAAAATAACACATACCGCAATGCTATTCTCTACCATGGAGTTCCTTGTCTGAATGATTCACACCTTGAGCCTGTGCAAGTCGGGAACTGACTGACTTCTACTCCTCACCTGATGGCTGCGTGGGGAGCTGCTGGTATTCACCTTCACCCTGATGGCCACCACTCCTGCTGCTCAGACCCTGGCCTCCCCTCCAGACTAATTCCTTTCCAACCACCTTGATCCTGTCCCTACATCCTTTTCCTATGCTGAGCTCTCCATCCGCCTCCAGAGCCAGGTAGACAGGTACCAGACCCCTGAGCTTAAGCTTGACCTCTTTCTTCAAAACAGACATGGGCCCGGTAAGCACCCGGGAGTGTCTCCTTGTGAGACTGTGAGCTCCCTGACCTCACCCTGTGCCTCTGACCTCACTAGGTAAGTGCACTTAAATTCAATCCATGTTGAATTTAACTTCTGTAAATGTCTTTTGGGGTTTCCCAGGTTGTACAATGGTAAAGAATCTGCCTGCCAATGCAGGAGACATGAGAGAGATGAGTTCAATCCCTGGTTCAAGAAGATCCTCTGGGAGGAGGAAATTGCAACCCACGCCAGTATTCTTGCCTGGAAAATTCCATGAACAGAGGAGCCTCGCGGGCTATAGTCCATGGGGTTGCAAAGAGTTGGACACGACTAAGCACAGCACAGCACAAATATATGGTTAGGCCATTTCAAACAGCTGTTCTCTTGCTCTGTATATCCCAGCTCGACCAATCTGTTCCACTCACATGTCTACCCCATCCTCCTCATTATGGGACTTAACTAGTCCCTGGTAACTGATGAGCCCACCTGACCTCAATTCTTCCCTATAATGGTAGCCTCCTTCTCCCCTAAGTACCAAAGACTGCTCTCATGTCTTGCCCTGCAATCTGCCACACAAGGTGGGGTGTTGCTCCAGGACCCTTTGTGTAAGATCCTTGTCCAATAATTCATTGATGTCTCTGTCACTGTCCCCAGGCTCTTTCTTGGCCCATGAGGAGCAGTCCAGCACCTGGTCTACACAAAGGACCTCATGGCCTCTTTCTTCATCCACTTTCTCCATCCCACACTTGTCCAGAGTGAGGCAACAGCAGACGGAGGGGTAAGGTCACCAAGCTGCATCATGCCGACATAACACAGAGGCATGTGAGTCAGCCTCCAGATTTCTTAAATGCCTCTGAGCCTGTCTTCTAGCAATCTACCCAGTTAATCTCCACAATATCCCAAACACAGGCAAGACTTTTCAGTTTTTGTCTCTAAAAGATCTTATCGCCACCCACTTCTGCTCCCCTGTCACCATCCCTTTCAGCCTGTATTCTAATAGCCTCACTTAGTCAACTCCTAGGACACATTTCAAGAGACCCCCCCAGCAGAGAGAACAATCTGATAACAGCTAATTCATCAACTTCTGCTTCTAATCCTCTGCCGCCCCACCCACCTGGCCCTGCCTCCCTCTGCAACCGTAGCCACCTTCACTCCCGGAACTCCAGCTTTCTGTCTGAAGCAAGCTCTCTCAGGACCTTTGCACCTGCTGGTTCCTCTAGTGAAGCACTCTTTCCTCCAACTTCTCCCATGCCTGGCTCCTTAGCTCCTCAGATGAGGCTTCCTTGACCCCCATCTACTCAGCAAGCCTCCATCACCCTCAGCTTTCACCACTATCTGTAGGCATTTATTTGTGTACTGACTTGTCTGTCTTCCTGCCTAAAATGGAAACTCTATAAGAGCACTGGCTTTGTCTTATCCTACACTTTACTAGCAGAGCCTGGTACTTAGTGAGAGCTCAAAAAATTTCTGTTGAATGAATAAATAATAAAGGAATGAATATCTTCTAGAAGAATCAATAGTTTCAACACACACCCCTCCCCCACTACAAATCAGATCCCAATGGGCCCAGCTTTTTGGAATGACAAAAGAAAGAGCTGTCCTTTTGGTGAAATAAGCCCTGTGTCTGTCCACCCCAGGCCTTCCCTTCATTCGCACCCTCTTCTCTCATTAATCCTCAGCAGTCTTACTACTGACCACCTTTCTCTCTGGAAACCCAGAGCTCCCTGGCTCAGAAAACCGGAACTCGGCCTTGGAGTGGAGCCAAGGTCACAAACTCACATTTGAGGGTCCCAGTGCAAGGCTGGGCGGGGGCGGGGGGACCTGGCACCCTCTGGAGTGCTCCACCTCTGGCCCAAAGCCCTGTCCTTCAGAGGAACAAAAACAGGAAGGGAGCAGAGGTCTCCAGCAGCCTGAGAGTCTAGGTAAAGCTCGGATGCCTGGCCAACCTGAGGCCCAAGAGAGGGAGGAAAGAGCAGGTGGGTGAGGGTCAGTCAAGGCCATGGAATTTGGGAAGAGATACCTTCGTTCCCTGCTCTGAAATCAAACATGCCTGCTTTCAAAACCCGATTCCAGTATCTTCGTTTCTGAAGGCCACACGGATGCTATTTAATCTCTCTGAGCCTCCGTTTCCACAGCTGTCAAAATAGATTTCACAATTTCTACTTTAAGGCAACTGCTGGGCACTTTGCCCCCAGATGGTATGTCTGGCTGCAACCACCAACTTTCAGTCCCTCAGGATGAGCCCATTACTCTTATTAAAAATTCGACCCAGTATCAGTCCTACTCAGTGACTTTTGATAAAATGTGTGGATTTTTCCAAATGTTTTGAGGCTGAGCCATAAAAACTGGTTCACATTTGCTAAACTTGGTTTAAAAACAGGGCCAGTCTGACTCCCAAATTTAGCATATATATATATACAGAGCAGCCATTCAATACGTGTTTTTCCATGAATGAATCAAACAACAAGATGGGCAGTGTTTATACTGAGCCTATTGAGTATGACAAACTAAAATCCCTTTTTTCACAAGGAATGCGTGCTGTCATGCACTAAGTCACCTTGTGCTTTGATACCACAAACAAATATGAGGCAAGAAAACAGATTCAGACCATTAAAAGGCTCAAGACTTTGACACTCATAGTCCCTTCTGATGGAGACCATGGGAAAATGTGCAAGTGGGATGCTAAACTTTTTATTTCTTCTGGAGATTATCTGTCAGCTCCTACAATGCTTATGCTTTCAGCAACCAAATGGACTGTTCAAAATTGGAACAATTCCTCAGCAAAAAAAAAAAAAGTAAAATTCAAACAACCTTCTCAAAATCACTAATTATCGGGAGATGCAAGTTAAAATCACAATGAGCTATTTCCTTACACCTGTCAGAAGGGCTATCATCAAAAAGACCACAAATAACAAATGTTGACAAGGATGTGAAGAGAAAGGAACTCTTGCGCACTGTTGGTGGGAATGTAAATTGGCATAGCCACTATGGAAAAAAACATGGAAGTTCCTCAAAAAAACTAAAACTAGAACTACTGTGTGATCCAGCAATTCCACTGCAGGGTCCAGATCCAAAGAAAGAGATATATGTACCTGTATGTTCACTGGAGCCATGTTTACAATCAGCAAGATATGGAAGCAACCTAAGTTCCCACTGATAAATGAATGGATAAAGATGTTGTATGTACACAGAGACACATAATGGAACGTTACTCAACCATGAAAAGAATGAAATTTTGCCATCTGCCACAACATGGATGGACTTGGAGGATATTATGCTAAGTGAAATAAGTCAGACAGAAAAAGACAAACACTATATGTGGAATTTCCCTGGAGAAAGAATGGCAACCCACTTCAGTATTCTTGCCTGGAGAATCCCAAGGACAGAGGAGCCTGGCAGGCTACTGTCCATGGGGTCTCAAGAGTAGGACACGACTTAGCGACTAAACTATTACTACTATATGTGGAATTTAGAAAACAAAGCAAATTAACAAACATAGCTAAACAAAGAGTCATAGATACAGAGAACAAACAGTTGCCAGAGGGGAAAGGGGGGAGAAGAGAAATAAGTGAGGGAGATTAACAGGTAGAAACTTCAAATCAAAAGAAGTGAGTCACAAGTACAGTGTTCAGTGTAGAGAATACAATCAATAATTTTACATAGTATCTTTGTACAGTGACAGATCATAACTAGACTTATCATGGTGATCATTTTGAAATGTATAGAAATATTGAATCATTATTTGGTATATCAGGAACTAACTTAGAGCTATAGGTCAAGTTCACTTCAAAAAGCAAGCTCCTAGAAAAAGAGATCAGATTTGTGGTTATAAGAGGTAAGGCACAGAGGGAGGGGAAGTTGGAAGAAGGTAGTCAAAAAGTACAAATTTCCAGTTAAAAGTACTAGTGAGACAATGTATAACATGATGAACATAATTGGCACTTCTGCATGTAATCCATGAAAGTTGTTAGGAGAGTAAATCCTAAGTGCTCTCATCACAAGGAAAAAATGTGTTTTTTTTCTATTTCTTTGATTTTGTACCTATACGAGATGATGGATTTTCACTAAACTTATTGTGGTCATCATTGCATAACATCTGTAAGTCAAATCATTATGNCTTCTGCATGTAATCCATGAAAGTTGTTAGGAGAGTAAATCCTAAGTGCTCTCATCACAAGGAAAAAATGTGTTTTTTTTCTATTTCTTTGATTTTGTACCTATACGAGATGATGGATTTTCACTAAACTTATTGTGGTCATCATTGCATAACATCTGTAAGTCAAATCATTATGCTGTATACTTTAAACTTCTACAGTGCTATATGTCAGCTATACCGCAATAAAACTGGAAGAGAAAAACATAAACAATCTTCATTCCATATGTGGGCTACCATTAAATTTTGCAAGAGTATTTAGCAGAAGCATTCCTCTTTTAGACTTGCTCCATAAATCCTGAAAACAAGGAAAAACATTGCCCAAGATTGACACTCGGCAAAGGAATCTAATGAAACCTGTCAGTTGTGTGCCACAGCATGACATCCTTGAAGATTTCTGGTAATGGTGATTATTGAGCTTCCTGCCCTCAGGCTGCATGTGCAAAACATGATTTCTCATAGCTCATACACACTTGTCCACTAAGGCAGCAGCATCCCCAGGCCAGAAGAGACTCCATCCTGTTAGAGTCTCAGCCAGGCATGCTTTAGTCTAAGAAAACACAAACAAGCCCACAGAGAGGAAAACAAGAGCCAGCTATTCCCTTTGCAAAAAAAGTACCTAAGGGTTTGTGTTTCTCTGTGTGTATGTGTGTGTTTTACATTAGCTACATTTATCATATGGAAAAACTGAGACTTCGAGAAGTTAAGGAATTTCACCAATTTAACACATAAAGAGGTGGAGCTGGGGGTTTTCTTTTTTTCTTTACAATGAATTTAATGTATGAAAATAGGACTAGTACACAATTTGGCAAATGCCCCTGGTTAGGCAGAGTGCGGAATGTCTGAACAAGAGGCAGGATAAAAGTAAGGTGCTTATAAAACAGCACACTTCCAAAGAGCACAGGTCTATAGTCAGAAGGTTCTGGCTCCTAGTCCCAGATGACATACTAATGAGCTGTGGGATAGAGGAAAGTCACCTAACTTCTTTGGTTTTAGTTTCCTTACTCAAAGATGGAGACTCAATAATAAAAGCATGCATTACCTACTTTCCAGAGTTACTAAGAAAGCTGTGAAAATACAAAGGCACGTTCAAAAGTCATGTAACTACTATAATATATATAGTATGTATATGTATATATATATATATAAAGAGCACCCCCAAAATTACCTACATCCATTCTTGCTCAAATTAAATTTCTTTCCTCTTGCTAATAAAAGGATCAATTGGAATGTGATATAATTTTGTGAATCAGGATGAACACAGCTCCTGGAGAATGTACACTGCTGTTTTGAGGACATGTGATCCTGTCACAACCAGGCATCTTTCAGTGCCCTAAACCAATGGATCCATTCCAGTTCTGCAGGGAGTCAGGCCCTAAGCCAATTACTTCAGGTTTGCCAAACACTAACAAGGTGCTTAGAGTGCCCAGAACACTGAACACATCATGAACAGGCAAAAAGAAACACCAACTCACAGGACAACAGATGTGGCCAAGAGTGAGAAATATGATGGCGACACGGGTCACATTTAAAGTGGCTGCCAGATGCTCCCTTCTACACCCTTCTGGGTAAGCTCTTCCTGAACTCTCACTTGAGGACAATAGTCAACGGTCTTTAACAAAGCATCACCCCCTAGGAAATCTAAAGAAGACACCAGGACAAATCCCTCACTGGGCAAGTTACCACTCTTTCTCAGTGCTCCTGGTTGCCCCGGTCAGCACCGCAGACTGGAGCCCACTCTGAAGTTAGCTGTTTCCTGCTCACTGTCCCATTTTCCACCCTTCACATTCATCTGTTCTAGAACCTAAGTAAGCCCTTCAAGCTCTGTCCAAAAACACCATCACATGGTTAACTACAAGGATGAATGGAACCATCAAAGAAAATATACCTAGAAAGTGCTGCCTGGACTCACCAGACTTGTCAGAAAAGACACTTCAGGGAAAACATTCACAGAGCAGCCCACGGGACATCTGACTGCCAACACACAGTACAACAGGGTGCAAACTTTATTGCGTATCAGAACCACCCAGAGGTTGCAGAAAACCCAAGGTTCCTGTGGCAGTTGCTGATGCTGGTTTCCAGAGACCACACTTGAATCTGTCACGGTAAGTCGGCAAGGGCTACCCAGTCGGTCATCCCCATGGGGGCAACTTCAGCTCCTGATTCATCCTCTTCCATCCCCAAACTAAGCCTTAAGAAAACTCCTAATAGGAATTAAACAGTCAGCCCTCTGCCTCCCTTCTCCTTGCCCAGACACACAGCCATGAGGCCATGGATGAAAAGAACAATTGTCCAAGCATTGCACACAGCTATCTCCTGGGTTGAGTCCTGTTCGCCCCTGTGTACTACATGATTTTGCAAAAGGAGTGAGCTGTGATGCAAAATAGAGGATGTGGAGTTGCAGGAAGTGTATTCAGGTTCCCCAGGTCCCGTTCCCTGAGTGGTGCAAGTTCCTAACACTCAGTGACGGAGCACGCCAGCGGGACAGTGCCAGGGAAATGCTTTGACCCGGTTTTCTCCTCACTCATTTTTCCTGATGCTCTGCCACAATGCACTCCGATTTCCCGCTGAGAACTCACTTCATGTCACCAACAACCCAATGCAAAAAAACCAGCGCGTGGTCCCAAGCATACTGCACTTCAAGGCAGAAGTCAGCGTGGGGTGGGGGGTGGTGTGGAATGGTGGCAGGGCCAATTCCCTTCAGAGCAGGATCCGTATGAACATGAGTTTGGGTTTTGCCCTGGAAGGGACTATTAGAAATATTTCTTTCCTTCCCAAAGTTGATTGTGTTATATAATGCACTATTTCACTAACATTGGGAGTTACTGCTACAATAATATTGTTTTGTTTTAGGGAGTGTCAACGGAAGTTCCCACAAGAGTAGCGTTGTGAATAAGGTAAACTCTCAGTGATAAGAGGGCATCATACAACTCTCTTCTTCTATGGTTCAAATGTGGAAATCCGGCCAGTGTTCAGCATACAATCAGCTTGGCCTTTTCTGGCCCTCAGACAGGCGAGGTTTACATATATTTGGGGCTGTAACTGTGGGCCTAAAAACCACCTTCAGGCTAAATAAGGAAAAGAATGAAGGGTGATTCATTTGTAGAATTTTGGTAAATATATTTACATAGCATGTATGTTTGCAAACACCTGGTCTTTGCAAAGATTTTTCTGGACACAAATAAGCATATTTGGTAGAACAAATGTGACTTTGCCTCCTAAGAAAAAAAAAAAAACTCTGACTAGCTCTTTCACCCATGCAGAAGGGCAACAGTTCCCAAGCTCTGAGTGCCTCATCTGGTGTAAACCCCATGAAGTCTTGGGAGTCAAACATTTCCAAAGCAGTAACACTAATACAGTCTCCACTGACCCCAAATTTAGGAATTAATCTCAGATATACCATGTTCAAGATACAGACCTCAAGTCCAAATGGCTCTATTTAGAAAATTCTGGAGCAGGAGAGCTCAGCCACTCAGAATACTGCACCATGTTGGCTGTGGCCTCAAGCCCACTGATTTAAAAATCTTGCCCTCTCCATACCCGCCCCAAAATCCACTTTTGCATGCACAGATGAGGCCATGCAAGAGCTGCCTTCATACCCAATGCCCTTGCTGGTTCTTATCCTCACCTGTTTTCCAGGAGGGTCATGCACACCACCTCTCGCACCCCGGGGTTGTTGGCCTTCTCCACTGAACAGCCCTGCAAGTTCCAGGTGGCCAGCCTCAGCACAGGCCGCCCGTCCCTCGTGCCTCCAAAGGCCTCCACCGAGGGCCTCGTGGAGATGATCTGCGTGGGGCCCCCAGGCGGCAGGTCTAGGTCTTCACTCTGCAAGCTTAGCGAGGTGGGGCTGGGGTGAGGCTTGGCGGTGAAGGTCAGACCGCCATTGGTGTGGGTGGACGGAGGCCTGGACCTCTCGGCAAACACCTGGTGCCGTATCCTGTCCAGGAAGGCGGCATTGATCCCACCCATCCTCACCAGGTCCTCGACGCTGCGGAAGGGCCCATGCTCACGGCGGTAGTCCACGATGCTGATGGCCATCTTCTCCGTGAGGCCCCGCACGCTCATGAGCTGAGCGGGGGTGGCTGTGTTGATGTTGACACGCGGGGTGAGGGGCACGGCAGCGGCGGTGGCCAGGTGGTGAGGCTGCTGCTCTGCCATCAAGTCCCTCCGCAGGGAGCTGGGGGAGTGCTGCGCCGAGCTGCCTTTGCTACTCACGCAGATCTCAAATTTGACCTGCTCCAGCTTGGTGGCACCCACGCCACTGACCAGTGCCAGGTCCTCCACTTTCTTGAAGCCACCGATGTACTCGCGGTACTCCACAATGCTCCGTGCCACCGCGCGCGTCACCCCAGGCAGGGTCATCAGCTCCTCCTCAGTGGCGGTGTTGATGTTAAGTCTCTCCTGGTTGACCAGGATGTTGCTGAAGTTGCAGGCTGCGCTGAACTTGCGACTATGGGACAGGTCCGAGGGGTCCCTGGGGATGGAACGGTGGCAGCCGAGCGTGCTCCCCATGGCAGGATCAGGAGTCCAGGAAGCCTTTTGGCTAGGGAGGAAGCCCAGTAGACCTCACAGTCACAGAAGAGGGGAAGGTGCAGGATTCAGGGCATGAAATGGTTACCTAGACAAACATTAAATAATCCTGCCCCGAGTGTCCAAAACCACCTGGAAAACAAATAAACACAAATCGATTGAATCAGTTAATCAGTTTGCATTAGCAGTCCCTACTTACAGCTGGGATTCTTAGCCAGGGGTCCAGGGCTGATGTCTGTGAACCTCAGAAAACACACATAAGGGGGCTGTCCCATGAGGATTTTCCTCTAGTGAAGCTCAATTTTTATCACGTTAGGGTCAAAAAACGCTATAAGCAGCTTGTTCTGGAAAGAGACCTATCCCCAACCAGCCTACACCTCTCCTCCTTGCCTCTCAACTCTTACAGCACTGGGGCCATCTCCCCGCCTCCAGTCGCTCCCATTTAAACTCTCAGTCAAAAGGGATTGGGCATCACCACGTCCCCTGCTCCTGACACTCAGCACCACCAGCAATTTTGGAATTCCATCCTCACTAGTGCGGGCACGGAGAAAGGGTTTATCATCTACTACCAGATTCGGCGCCGTTCCTAGCGCCCCACCTCTTCAGCTGCTCCTTCGGGCGTCCTCCTTCCACCTGCGGCTCCGAAGCCTGAGCCCAGCCCGGGACAGCGCCGGCGCAAGTGCTGATCAGCGGCTGGTCGCGGGNGACCCCGAAACTTGAACGCAATACCCAACCCCCTTTTTATTCTTTCCTTTGTCACTTCCCCACCTTTCTTGCAACGAGTTCTTTTTCCCCCCTCTCCATTCTCCCTCTCGAAGGACACGAAAGTGGCTTCCGCGGAAAGATTTGAAGGCTATAGGAGCTTTTCTCTTTGCAGAACGACTGTGTAGAAGGGATTTTTGGAAAACCGCTTTTTAACACCTCTGCCCTCGCCCCCCCCACCCCCATCCACCCCTAAGCCTCTCTGTATCCCTTCGAGGAGAACAGCCCATAGATTGAACATTCCGGAGGCATTTTGTTTGATGCCGGAGGAGAGGGGAGAAGGACCCCGTCCTCGTCCTGTTAGTTGGCTGGACTTGTACCGGCCGTTGGAAACCCCGAAGTACATTTTCCAGTGGGACTTTTACAGATATATATTTTTAGATTTTTAAAATATCAGATAAAGAATATATATGCTTTCTATATATTTTCTGACGACCTGCCCCTGACAGCGCGATGTACAATACGGTGTGGAGTATGGACCGCGATGACGCAGACTGGAGGGAGGTGATGATGCCCTATTCGACAGAACTGATATTTTATATTGAAATGGATCCTCCAGGTACTTGGGAGAAAAAAATAATCTTGTGATGGGTCTGATTTGTGTTTAACAAGACCTTGGTGGTGTTTTCCGGGCAGAAGTATTCTTGGGTGCTCTAGGTTCGGGATGAGGGGCAGATTTGCAGTTAGAGCTGCAGTAAAAACTGCTTCTGGTTTACACGTTTAAAGTTTGCAGTTAGGACCCCGATCCTATTGTCCTGTGAGAGTGGGGGTGGGGGCTGGGGTGGTAGGGGTGGGAGGAAGGACCCATTTCTTTTACTTTGCCTTTGCTTCTCGTTCAGGTTTTCGTCGTACCCTCCACCCCCCCTTCCCCTCTCCCCGTTTTAGTTAAAGATTCTACCTGCAAAGGATGCTTTATATCCCAGTCTTAAAGTCAGTCTTTCCCTTTAGGGGAATTCTTTAAAGCTTGTCATTTCGTACGTTTGGCTCGCTGTGTTTTACCTTCGTTAACTTCTGAAACTGGGCTTGCCTATGTGATTATTCGTTTTAAAGACCCCCTTTTCTCTCGTGGAAACCGAATGCCGGTTAGTGATTTTCAGGGGCTGGGCTTTTTTATTCAGTCATCGCCTTAGTCTGAGGTTTTCCTTTTCAGAATATAGTCGCTCAGAGAGATCTACGTGCACTGTTTAATTACTCTTTAATTTATGGTGATTTAATTTATGGGATAGTATTTAATGTAACTTCGATTCTTAGCGTAAAAAGAGGAAGAACCTTTTTTTGTGTGAATATATGTGATGTGTACATATATGTGATAGGTTTGAGTCCCCATAATGTAAAGTATACATAGACTCTATTTTTACTTTAGAGCTTTGTCTGAGATCCTTACAGACATTTTGTGTATATGGTAGGAAAAGAAAAGGAAGGAAAATGGAAAAGTTGGGTAATTTTTTTTCTTTTAAGTCTATGTCCTGATTATCAGCTGTCAGATTTTCAAATCCTGTTTGCAATTATAGACAGTGCTTTATGTAATGATTTTGAATAAGTAGAGGGCCTTTGTGACTATTTTTGTTGAGGATGAATTCGTTATGTCTTTTAAAAATGTGTTATAGCCAAGCCTACAGAATAAATTGTGTCATTGGGGAATCTCAGTTATCATAAGACTGTATGTTTTTGGAAACCTTTGAAAAGATCTGAGCCCATGAAAGTGTAATGAAGTATAACTGTCTTACAGGATGTATGTAGAAATTATTTCCTGTGTCCTTGTGAACAGTGAATTCTCCTCTTTGTGTTTTTTTTTTCAATTAGTCATCGAGTGATAGAGTGTTAAATGATGTTATATTAAGAGCCAGTACTAATATTGAATCAACCTTTTTCACTCTCAATGATTACTTAGAATTTTTTTCTTTCCCTTCATTTTGGAGCCTTCTTTATTTGCTTTTATAATTGTGACTGCAATCCAGATACAGCTTTTTTTTTGTATTTTGCAAAGTTTATAAGATTTGCCACCCATCTATTGTGTGTATTTCCCTCTTTGTTTCCCCTTAATGGTAAAGCATCATTTTTACTAGATGCATTTGTCATTCACATAAATGGAAATTTAGTACATCATTGGTTCCTCTCCTCTAAAAAGTAAGGTTAATAATTCTAGATATCTGTTACTGTGAGAATCATAAATTCAGACTGCCTGAGAATGATACTATGTTCATTTAATATCTGGCCTTGCAGACATACAAAGGGAATTTGTTGGGCGGAGAGGTGAGTGGGGAGGAGGGGAGAAAATGAAGAAGGCACTAATATTTGAAAAACATGGGCCTATTAGAAATATAGACTGAGTTGAGTTGACTTGTCCAAAAATGATTTTAAGAAAAGTCAGCTGTTTTCATTATACAGTGCTATGGGTCTTAAAAGGTTGTTTAGAAAATTCTGATCCAAACTTTGTGTATTACATGGAAATAAACTTTTGAGTTTAGAATGTTTATTCTTAAATGAAATTTTGCATACTGAGATTCTAGTCAGAATATTAGAAGTATGTGTATACTGTTCATTACCCATTTGTAGGCTTAATGTATTAATAGAATACAATTAGTTATTTCTGACAGCTTTTTGAAAAGGAAACATACTTGAGTATGCTAAAATATTGCCTATGAAATGAATGGTTTTTAATGTAAATAATGTGAACAACAACCTTGTTTTCTGTGATAAATTAAGTTTTGAGATGTTTAAAACTAAGTAAATTTTTAGCGAAGAGGTTGCAACCTGTCTTGTATCCATCCTTTTCTTAGTTCTTAGTTCCTATCATAGGATCCTAGATCAAGCTCCTGGACTGGTGTGTGAGTGCACTAACTGTTCTCCCCCGGTTTCTACTCTGTCCAATCCACAGTGTTCTTAAAGTATCATGTAATGATTTATCTTCCAATGGTAAACCTTCCAATGACTTAAAAACCTTCCAGCGCTTTTCCTTTGCCTACTGAAAAAAGCCGCATCTTGCTTATCCTATAATATAAGCCCCTTTATTTTTGCTTCCAACCTAATTTTCCAGTCTTTTCTCCTCTGGAGTCCATCACAAGTTCTGTGGAAGCTGTTTTATACTTGCTGTTCCTTGACTGTGTGCTTTTCCCTCTTCCTGGGTGCCTTTCACTTTGGGTTGAAATCTCATACATGTGAAGGGTCCTGGTTAGATGACTTCTTTGCCAGAATGTGTGTTCCCTGATCCCTACTGTTTGGAGACATCCTTCCTTTCTTTCCCTCCCTCTTCTAGCACTTCTCAGATAGAACTTTTCCCATTCTGCCTAGAGTAGCTTCTGCATTTATTTATGTATACTTCCCCCTGTGGAATTATCTTCCCACCAGTTTATGAGCTTCTTAGCTTGTCAAGGTCTTGCAAGTAGTAGACAATTTAATAAATATGTGTTGAGTTAACGAATGCCTAAGGAGTGTTGTTTCTTTCTAGCCTTTACCTGCTTTCTTACCCAAGGTCTTCAGTCACTTCATTTCTTGGCTATTGCAGTAGCCTCTGTTTAAGTAACTTTCAAATCACACAGTTATTGACTGTATCCTTAACTGTAATATTAATATTACAGTTTTTAACATATGACTTTCATTTTAATTTTAGTCTGAAGTGTAAATGTGAAATTTTTGTCTATTATTGCTGTCAGCAGCCTCAAAAACTAGTTTTCAAAGGTCTTTCTTTCCAGCCTGTATTTTCAAAAACTACCATAACCATGTATCCTGAAGATTCTAATAACTGGCTGGATTGCTACATCTATTATAATTTACTGACAATGTAAGGGTTGGATCCAAATGAAACTTTGATGTCTTAATCTTTATATGTTTCCCAGAAATACTGGGAAATACCAAACTGTTTAGATGGAGTATAAAACATTTTAATTTCAGAAATGTTAAGATTATGGTATAGAGACTTGCTTATAAGCATCTTGGTTAGTCCTCTTGTGATTTGGAAATCAGGATTATTCCGTAACAGAACAGTTGGTGTCCTTTCCAAGAGCCCTGTTTTTGTTTCTTTTAGATTTATTTGTTTATTTATTGGCTGTGATGGGTCTTGGTTGCTGTGTGCAGGCTTCTCGAGTTGCAGCAGGTGGAGGCTACTCTTTGTTGCGGTGCTCTGGCTTCTCGTTGCTCTTCTAGGCGTGTGGGCTTCAGTAGTCTTGATATCATGGCACCTGGGGACTTGGGCTTAGTTGCTTAGCGGCATGTGGGATCCTCCCGGACCAGGAATTGAACTGGTTGACCCCTGCATTGCAAGGCATATTCTTAACCAGTGGACCACCAGGGAAGCCCCAGAGAGCCCTGTTTTTGGGATAAAAGCTATCGGAAGATTACCAATATGCAGCTGATCATAAACTCATCCTCAGAGCTTATAGGTAGTGGTCTGTTAGATTGCACTTCAGTTTTGACATTGTGTTTATTTTGAGAAGATATAATAAGTCATTTCTTTTTTAGACTAATATACAGTTCTTTTTAAGATTGTAGACTTTTTTGTTCTCATTTTTTTCTTATTAAGAAATTTCTGAATCTGTAGGGCAGCAGCAATCTCTTCAGTGATAATTAGAAAACTTAAAAAATTTAATTGCTTGGCAAAACATAAATATAGGTCTGGAAAAGTGATTCTCCTTTTTTTACATCTCAGTACCCCTTTTATGGGCTTCCTGGGTGACTCGGTGGTAAAGAATCCACCTGCTAATGCACGAGACCCAGGTTTGATCCCTGGGTCGGGACGATCCCCTGGAGAAGGAAATGGCAACCCACTCCAGTGTTCTTGCCTGGGAAATCCCATGGACAGCGGAGCCTGGAGGGCTACAGTCCATGGGGTCTCAAAGAGTTGGACACGACTTAGTGTGTTAAACAACAACCCCTTTTATACTCTTAAAATTATGGAGGATCCCAAAGAGTTTCTGTTTAAGTGGGTTGTTTCTATTGAAATTTGCTGTATATTAGAATAAAACTGAGAAGTTAAAAAGTATTTAATTCATTTAGAAATAATAAAGCATTACATGTTAACATAACTTTAAAATGAGAAAATAGCTGTATTTCCCCAAAAACAAAGAAAAAAAGTGAGAAGAGTGGCATCATTTTATGTTTTTGCAAATAACTTTTAATGTCAGGCCTTTTAATCTTTAATGTATGGCTTAATAGAAGGCATATAAATTCCCATGTCTGCTCCTGCATTCAGTCTGTTGAGACATAACAGGTCATAGCCTCTGGAAAACTCCACTACATGGTTGTGAAAGAATGAAAGTAGAGAAGGCAAATAATGTCTTAGTAACACTCTGAAAAATAGTGCGAAAATTGGACCCTCTTGGGCCCTCTGAAAGGTCTTGGGGACCCTCAGTGGTCTCTGGATTACACTCTGAGAAATACTGGTTTAATAGTTACTTGACTACATAGTTTGATGGCCAACCTAGTAAAGTATTTTTGGAGCCAGATGAAAGGTTGTTTCAGGAAACTTACTTTTTTGGGCATACTTGGTATTTTCATCCTGGTAAAATTCTAGATTAAGTAACATTCTGGTGGAGAACTAACATATTGGGCCTGTGGTTGAAGAAAATGTCTGCTGAGAAACACACTGGAGGAATAGGTCACCTGCTACCGTGTGGTCCTTACTGTTAGCAAATTGGGCATCCTGCCTCTGTGGTTGAATTTTTCTTTATAACTCTGAACATTTGATGGATTCATCTTATATAAAATACTTCTCCTGTGTATATTGTAAATTTCTTTTATGAGCTAGGTGTCACTTTTTAATGATATTGTAGTATGGAAGGAATGTTTATATAATCAAATGATGTAAAAAAGCCATGCCAACTTTTTCTGCATCTTCTTATTGAAAAAGATTAGTTATTGCTTTCATTTTAATATATTATAGTTTATAGTATATCCAAGTATGTTTCATTAGAAGTATGGTAAGTCTTCACTTGATAATACTTTTAAGGTTTATTCTCATTGTTTTTTTCATGCTTTATATTTTTCTTAGAATGCAGAAAATATTGGACATCTTTATGGTCACCCATATTTAACAAAGTATATAGAAAAATAATGACAAATATGTCTGCATGATATAATTTTTATTGATATTAAAGGAGGATGCAGCCTGAATGTAGTAGAAAGAACACAGGCTTTGGAAACAGATGGTATGGGTCCCAAACCTAGCTTTGCTTCTTACTTTGCTGTGAGCGTCCATCTCTCTTCTGTAGAATTGAATTAATACATGCCATTCGCAGTTTTTCTGGAGATTAGAAGTACTATATCAATATCTTGTACGGTGTTTGGCATATGTTGTATGCTGCATGTGTGCCTGCTCAGTTGTGTCCAACACTTAGTGACCCCATGGACTATGGCCAGCTAGGCTCCTTTGTCCATGAGTTCTAGGCAAGAATACTGGAGTGGATTGCCATTTCCTCCTCCAGGGAATCTTTCTGACCCAGGGATTGAACCCACATCTCCTGCAGCTCCTGTATTGGCAGGTAGGTTCTTTACCACTGAGCCACCTGGAAGCCCTTTGGCACATGTAATGTACTCAATTCATTGTAGCTTATATCCTGGCATATTGCTAATATTCAGTTAACTCTATCTCTTTGCATATTCTTGCAGTCAAAACCTTTTGAGATACCTTGCTGCATGCTTTTCTTCATCCTTGACATTTAAACTGGAGCCATTTTGTTTTTGGAAGAATTCCCTAGGGTCTTTTCTAGACTCTCATGAGTCTGTGGAAATATCACTCAAATCATCCTTTTTTTTTAGTTCTGTTGCCTTTGTTCCTCATCACCTCACGTTTGAAATGATTTGTAATAAGGTAATAGTTGCCAGCATTTGTTGATTAGTTATTGTAGACCTGGCACTATGTTAAATGCTTTCATATGTATTATTTCTTTTAGCCACACAACAACCTTATAAAATAGGCATGATTATTATCCCACTTTACAGACGGGGAAACTGAGACAAATGTGTTTACTAACTTATTCAGTTCCTCATAGTCAGCAAGTAGCAGAGCAAGTCTGTCTGCTTAACCAACGCCCAGGTTCTTAACTGGTACCTCCTAACTGGTCCTTTGTTTCTAACTTATTTTTCCCCTCCCCTATAAATTCATCCTGAATTCACCAGCCAGATTAATCCTACTGAAATGTTATTTTCATTGTTTTACAGCTCTATTTAGAAATTATTAGCAACTCTCCATTTATTTTAAGCAGAGGCCATACTCTTAAACTTGACATATGTAATCTTTAGTAATATGGTACCAATTTACATTTCCATCTTAATTACTAATCCTCTATTCCCATTTTTTTTCTTGCCCAGTTCCTTGCTTATCACTTCACTGTACCTTGCTTATTTCCATCTCCAGCCTTTTGCTTATGCTGCTTCTTATGTTAGAGTATGCCTATCCTACCCCATCTTTAAATCAGGATCCTTTGTAAGTCCTTTTTCCTCCTTTTCTTCCTCTAAAAATTCCATCAGTGAACCCCTTTAATTATCTAGGGCTGTGGTCTGTTATTTTGACACAAAATCACATTCTGTTATGGCATTAATTATTTCGCAAATGTAATTTATTTCCCCAACAAGATAAGCTTAAACACCCAGTGTCTAAATATTTTGTTAAATCTTAGGCCTGTGGACCCAACCAGCTTTATTTTGTGACTCATTTCAAAATGTTGGTATTATTTATTATCAACATGTGATCTTTAAACTTATAAAGATAATTTATTGTAACAAAAGGAATAATGAAAAAATGCAATACATAGTGTTATCAGCAAAATTTTATGGTTTTGCATAAAAGTCATATTTGAAATTTTGAAATAGTAAAAATGAACAGTAAGTTTCTGAAAGTTTGGGTTAAATGTACTTGTTTAATGTGTTACTATACCAATTAAATTTAGATTGTGTAGAACTTGACTTGGGATAACAGGTAAGGTCAACCATAGAGCCTTATAAGATCAATTTTCAAATTGTTCGCCCATGGTATATTTTTTGCTTCCTTGTGCATTATTTGTAAGTTCATATGAAGTGAGAGGGTTATCTTATTTTTTTTAATAAAAGGGGCAGTAGACTTGGGCTGCCGTCTATGGAGTCACGCAGAGTCGGACACGACTGAAGTGACTTAGCAGCAGCAGCAGCAGACTAGGTCTAGCCTGCTAGATCATACCATTTTGCATGTCCCATGTCAGTGTAAAAACTGACAGGGCAGTAAAAACTGCCCTGTGCCCTGTGACTATGGGCCAACACAAAGCCAAAGTCAACACTATGATGTCATACCATCCACCATTATCCTGCCTTGGATTTCCTGTCCGATGTTTTGTTTGTGGACCAGTTTAGTTGTCTACCTGTGTGTAAGGGTATAGGGCAACAAATCCAGGCTATGTGATCTTAGGTACTTATTGTAATTTCTTTCTTTTTTTTGGCTGTACCAGGCGGCTTGCAGATATTACTTAGTTCCCTGACCAGGGATTGAACCCAGGCCACAGAAGTGAAAGTGCTGAATCCTAACCACTGGACCAGGGAATTCCCTAGTTTCTTTTTTTTAACTTAGGAAAATATAAATATGAGTCAAAATTTAAAATTTGTGTATAAATTATTTTGGAGAAGGCCATATCAAAATGATTGTGTTACAGGAATACTGCTTTAGAGTTCATTCTTTCACATGTATCCTTTTTAGCTTTCTAACTGTACCGTAGCGTCACTCAGTGTGGTATAATTCATATTGAACTTCTAACAAGGATTTGTAAAATGAACTACAGACTTCTTTTCCTGAGATTTCGTCCTTGTCGTCCTGGGATATGTTTCATAAAAAAGTATATAGTTAGTATATTTTCATCTGTAAGTTGCAGAACCTCATTCAACTTGGCTTAAGAAATAAGAAGTTTTATCTTCTCATGTAATAAGCTTCAGCGTTGGTTGATTACAGAAATTCAACAATGTCAGTAAAAACCCATATTCTTTGCCTTGCCCAGTTCTGCTGCTCTCCCTGGAACTGGCTCCTGTCTCCATACACACAACTTCTGAAAGAAGGAAGAGGTCTCTTTCTGTGCCACTGTATTCAGAGAGAGGAAACTTTCTCCAAAAGCCTCTAGCAGGCTTCTTTCACAGCTTTTTGGCCAGAATTTGGTCATATGTCCATTCCTGAACCAGTCATGAGTGGTTCAGTAGTGATTACTATCGAAATAACCGTGTTTGTGGAATCTGGAGTGGTGTTGACTTCCTCTGAGGTATTATCAGGGGAAGGATTCTGTTAGGAAGGAAGAGGAGGGGATGAATTCTAGGTTGGCAAACAACAGCGGCCACTCTAAAAGGTAATTTGGAGAACCATAGCTCTTTTCAAAGTTCTTGTCTCTGTGTTTGGAAATAAAGATAATTAGCGAGTTAATTTTTTTTCTTTTTCAAAACTAAAATCTAGTTAGTACAGTGATGTATTATGAATCCCATTTTCATTTTATTAATTGGAATTCACAGGGTTACATAATATTGAGAGTTAAATATGACAGGCCATTTCCTGTCTTACCAGTTGCTTTCTAGAAGATGAGGAAGCTAACAGCTCTGGTTGACAGTTTCCTTATTTGAGGCTTGTAGGTGTTGGAATAGAGTAAATTAGTACATCTGGTAAATGAATATGAGAAAGAATTTATAAAATTATAAATTCCATATTTCAAAGTTTAGTAAATTAAGTTTGGTAAATTAAGCCTCAGACTTGATTTATGATTTGAATGACTGACCTTAAAAATTAGGACACTTAAAAACTCATAGATCATATCTTTTAATTAGATTGTATTAACTAGTTAGAAATTCAGAGGCAATATAGTGGAGCTCTTAAGAGAGAGGGTTCTGGAATCAGATTGCCAGAGTTCATGTTGGCTTCTGCCACTTCCTAGCATATATCATTGGGCAATTTACTTATGTTTTCTGTGTTTTGGTTTCCTTGCCTAAAAATGGCAGTGATGGTTGTCCCTATTTCAATAGGATTGTTTTGAGAATCCAGTGAATTAACAACTGTAAAGCAGCTAACATGATGCTATAAGCATCATATTAAGCATCCAAAAATGTTTTTGTTCATGTGTATTAATTTAATTCATGTTTTTCAGCAA
Organism: Oreotragus oreotragus; assembly: GCA_006410675.1. NCBI lineage: Eukaryota > Metazoa > Chordata > Mammalia > Artiodactyla > Bovidae > Oreotragus > Oreotragus oreotragus. Next base: position 88,247 of record SJYX01003084.1, on the reverse strand, counting down.
ATATTTGATTGCCAGGCAGGTATAGTATTCAATAGAACAGCAAAACTCCCTTTATTCATGGAGTATACACCTTTAAGGGAGGAGAGAGAACAAAGAATAAACAAAATCATAAGTGGAATACACAGTGATGGTGATAAATGTTATGAAGAAAAAGCAGAGCACAAAAATACGAGTGCTGGGTGAGGGAACTGCTGTTTTCAATATTATTTATTTACTCATTCATTCAGGCCACGCAGCATGCGGGATCTTAGTTCCTCAACCAGGGATCAAATCCATGCTCTCTTGCAGTAGAAGAGTGGATTCTAACCACTGGACCACCATGGATTTCTCCCGGAAGCTATTTTAGATACTAGGACAGGGAGGGCCTGACGTGAAGAAAGTGAGGGTGCTAGTCAGGTAGATGTATGGGAGGTAAGAGGGTAAGGGAGTATGCCTGGCAGAGGGAATGCCAGATGACATGCAGGAGCATGCCTGTCAGGTAGTCAGGGATCAGTTAGGAGGCCGGTGTGGCTGAAGTGGAGTGAGGGGAAACTATTATATATTGAAAGACAAGTAATGATGTGGATGGTGGGGAAGACTGTATAGTATAGTATACTATATAGTATAGTATCGTAGACTATATAGTACATTGTAAGAACCTGGGCTTTTAAAACGTGACTGAGAAATTTAAATGGAGCACAACCTTTAAAAGTTGTGACTCACTCTTCTGTACATCTGTAACATATAATATTATATATCAAATATGCCTTAATAAAGAAAAAAGCTTGACTGTGATGAGAAGCCATCCAAGTGTGTTGAAGAAGGATGTGTTACGAGATTCCTGGCTTAGAAGGACAGTTCTGGCTGCTGATGGAAGTGGAGAAACTGTTAGGAGGCCACGGCAGTAAACAGGCTGAGGGGTAGTGGTGGCCTGGACAAGGATAGATGCTGTGGAGACTGTGAAAAGTAGTTGGATTCTGAATACTATGACTAGTTATATAACTTGTCATTTCTAAACTGACTTATTTTCTATTTTTTAGCTTTAGGTATGCTTTAGTAATTAAAAGATTTAGCTTTTAACATGATGTCAATCTATATATTTTTGGATGGATTTTTCTATCTTTGAAGTGTTATGGTTTCTAATCTCTGACATGAATGCAAAGCAGCATAATATGTGGCCTTAGTTATTTGATGAAGGCTTACTCATGAGTTGCTTTGATAAACATTACTGAATAAATCTAGACTGTACTATAATTTACTTTCAAAAATTTTGAAAAGGAAATTATTTTGAAACTGTAAGTTTCTGTGGTGGGCTGTGAAGGGGAGAAGTTAAAGAGAAGGAAGCCATGCCACATATGTATCATTTTACTTTATGTGCTAAAGTTGTTGGTGTTTTAGAATAATGATAATATATTTGTGTGTTTACGTTTTAGTGGAATGATTAAGTGCCTGAGCATAGACATTGCTGAAATGTTGCTCAGTGTTTAGGGGTTCTAGATTCAGATTGTTTGATTTCCAGTTGTATCCCTGTCTACTTCTAGTTTGTGACCCCTGGAGAGCAACTTGAACAGTCTGTAGCAACTTGAACGGTCATTGTTTTTACTTCTTTCCTGCCTTTCTCAAACTTACTAGTTTCTCTTCCAGGGGGACCGGCCCTTTCAGCTCTCTTCTTTGCCTGTTTGCTTACTGTGATCTGTATAATAAGGGCCAGGAGCCAAGGGAGTCAAGAAAAGAAGCTATGAATACTCATATAGGAGCATATTTGATTTTGTCACACTTACCTGCCAGAGAGTTTGACATGTTTGACTTTTAGGAAGAAGTTTAAGGCAGTCAGATGATTCAGACCTATAGAAGGACGTAGTTCAGTACTTGGAGTTTACTCTTGTTCCTGAACTTCGTAAGAGCCATTATCACTGCTGTCTGACTGAAATTGACCTGGGCCTCTCTTTTGATTCCTAGGTATCAACAGTGGGCATTTAGGGTAGCATTGCCAGATAAAATATATGCAGTATGTCCCCATGAAATACTTGGGACATATTTATACTAAAAAATTATCTGAAATTCAAATTTAACTGGGTGTCTTGTATTTTTATTTGCTAAATTTGCCAAGCCTAATTTAGAGAGAGGCTAGACAGTTGAATAAACACTATTTCCTAGTACATTCTCCCCATGGAGATAGATGTATAGGAATAGACGTGTAACTTGTTGTAACTAATATCAGAATAGTTTTCAGATTGAGTAGCAAAAGTCCAACTCAAGTTGGTTTAAACAAAGAGAATTTATGGGTTTGTGTAATTGAAAAGTTCAAAGGAAGTGAGGGAATAAACAAGGTCCTCCTGGATAGCACAGGGAACTATATCCAATCTCCTGGGATAAACCCCATGGAAAAGTATATAAAAGAAGAATGTATAGATGTGTATAACTGAGCCACTTTGCTGCTCAGCAGAAATTAGCACAACATTGTAAATCAACTATACTTTAGTTTAAAAAAGGGAATGAGGGCCCCTGGCTAAGTTTGATCAAGACTGTCAGACTTTGGCCCAGTTTTTCTGCATTTGCTTTGGCTCTCCCCTATATCAGCTTTTTTCTCAGGCTGGCTTCTCTGGTAGTATAAGATGACTGCTTTGGCTCCTGGGATTGCATGTTTCCTCAGTTCTTGGAGTTGGGTCGGGGGTAGGGAGGATGCTTCCCACAAATATAACACAGTGATCCTGAGTTTGTCATTAATTAGACTGTCCTGTGTCCCAAACGATCACTGTCTTAAAATCGGGATTCCTTGACTTACTAATTGTAGCTTTCTCTGTCTCGTAAACTTGAGAGTGCATCAGAACAACCTGGAGGACTTGTAAACAAAAACAAAAACCCAGAATGCTAGGCTTTACAACCCCAGAGATTTTGATTCACTAGGTTTGGGTTCTAAAAATTTATAGCAAGTTTCCAGATGTTACTGCTTTAATGGGTCTGCACATCACACTTTGAAAACCACTGCTGTGTGGAATCAGGGCCTACTCCTGGAGCTGGGAAAGGGGTCAGTCCCATATAAACTCCTTACCAGTGTGGGGAAGGAACAAAATATGTTTTGAGGTAATTACAGTGTCCGCTAAAGAGAGGACTGCTTGCTGTTTTTGCCTGTCCAACTAACCTTCCCTCTTATTTGGGTAACAAGCTTCCTGATTTTTGTTTTGGAACCGTTCCTCCCCCATTTGCAGTCAGTGTGGTTGATCTAATCCATTGGCTTTAAGGGTGGGCACATGACCCAGGTCTGGTCAATAAGAACACTGCATTCACCTGGCCAAAGGGATTAGTCTGAGAGTTAATAGGTCAGTGATCTTTGTAGGATACAATGCACATTACTATACATTACTATTTACTGTCCTAGCTAGTGATATAAAGATGGCATAATCCCTATCCTTAAGGAGCTCAGACTGTAATTAAGGAATACCCACCTGTAAACAAATGCATGTAGACTTCTCTTTATTACTTCCTCCATTTCTCATGGCTATCAGCTAACATACATTTCCATTATATACTGTATTACCCACTTTATAATCTTTAACCACACTTACTATTAATTGTTGAGTGTCTTTAGTCCTCATTAGATTATAAATTTCCTCAAGATTAGGGCTGAGTCCGTAATTAACTGCTGGGTCTCCCATACATAGCCCTGTCTCTGGTACATAGAGGTGCTCAGTAAATATTGGTTAAGTAAATATGTTAAGTATAGTAATAATGTAAACAGAAGAGGGAGTGATTTACTGGTCAGGTAGTAGAGAGGTAACAGCCTGGATGAATGGACACAACATGATATATTTGGGGAACTGAAACTAATTCAGTTTTGCTGAAACAAGTATGAGGTGGGAAGTGGTGGTAAATGCATCTGGAGATATAGGTGAGGGCCAGTTCGTGAAAGGCCCTGAGTGCTATACTTAGAGGTTGGATCTTTTTCCTATGGGCAGTTGGGGAGCTACTGACTGATTGGTTTCAAGTAGGGAAAAGAATATATTGGCTGCAAAGTGAAAAATAGATTGGAGGAAAGCCAGATTGAAGAAGGTAAACTCTCTAGGAGGCTATTTCAGTACAGATGAAAGATGTTATGAAAGCCTAAGGTAAAGGGGAGAAAAAAAAAAGAACAGCAAGGAGGTGGGGAGACCTGTGCACAACAGTTCATGCAGATAGCTAATCTTAACTACCAACCCGTATAGTTAGACATCTATGCCCATTTTAGATTTATAACCAGAGATTATACTTCTGTTTTATCTTCTAATTATTTAAAAACAAATAAGTGGAAATGACAATTCCTCTCCCCCAGCTCCCAAAAAAGCCTAAGGGAAGATAGTAGCAGAGAGAATGAAGAGGAAAAGTTGTTTCAGAAGTAGAATAATGGGACTTAGAGACGTCTCTATCTTGAGAAAAATAAAAGACTCTCAAAAATCAAAGACTTACTTTTCTGGCTTGGGAGATGGTGGTGCCATAAACTAAGAGAACCAATTTAAAGAGGAAGGACAGGGACTTCCCTGGTGGTCCTGTGGTTAAGAATCCACCTGCCAATTCAGGGGATGCGGGTTTGACCCCTGATAGGGGAAGATCTCACATGCTATGGAGCAGTTAAACCTGGGTGCTGCGACTACAGAAGCCCAAGTGCCCTAGAGCCCACGCTCCCCAAGATAAACTGTCTCCATGAGCAGTTGATGCGCTGCCACGAAGAGTAGGCCCTGTTCGCTGCAACTGAAGAAAGCCCGTGGAGCAATGAAGACCCAGAACAGCCAAAAACTTATTTATTTAAAATAAATAAAGATGAAGGTTAGGCTTGGATCATATGTATAAAAGTATAAAGGTGTATTTTATTCTAGGTACTTTTCTCATGGCCAGGAGCATGTGTGAAAAATGGGCTTTACCCTAGTGAGTCAGATGTTAAAGAATCTGCCTGCAATGCAGGAGACCCAGATTCGATCCCTGGGTTGGGAAGATCCCCTGGAGAATGGAATGGCAACCCAGTGTAAAGGTGTATTTTTTTCTAGGTACTCCTCTAATGGCTGGGAGTATAGCAATGAACAAAATGAAGTCCTTGCTTTATGCAGGAGGAAATATGACAGTAAATTAAGTAAATACATAGGTTATGTTAGGTGAAAACAAATAAGAAAAAGAAGAAAAAAATCTACTGGCTATAGAAGAAAAAAATCTACTGGCTCAGAAATTTCCTGGCGGTCCAGTGTTTAGGACTTTGCACTCTCACTGCAGAGGGCCTGGGTTCAGTCCCTGGTCAGGGAACTAAAATCCCATAGACAGCTCAGGGTAGCCAAAAAAATGAGAGAAACAAAACAAAATGGCTACTGGCTTAGGGAGATGGAAATCAGAGAAGGAATTGCTGTTTTATTTTGGGTAGTCAAGAGAAGGCCTCACCAATATGGTGATTTAGCCTTTGTATTGTGAAGTAAAATATACAATCCCATATAAAAATGGGCAAAAGACATGAAAAGGTATGTCTTTGAATAACTATAAAATGTATAAGTATATAAAACATAAATGTACAGGTTACTGACTTCATATAGTATGCAACTTTGTAACCATCACTTAGATAAAGATGTTGATGATAACTTCCCAGAAGCCAAAAGCATACCCCTTTCCATTTATATACCCCTTCTCTTCTCCCTACCAGAGGTAACCGTTGACTTATTTATTTATTTTTGTTGAAGGATAATTGCTTTACAGAACTTTGTTGTTTTCTGTCAAACCTCAACATGAATCACCCATCAGTTCAGTTCAGTCCAGTTCAGTCACTCAGTCGTGTCCGACTCTTTGCGACGCCATGAATCGCAGCACACGGGCCTCCCTGTCCATCACCGAGTCCCGGAGTTTATGCAAACTCATGTCCATCAGGTCAGTGATGCCATCCAGCCATCTCATCCTCTGTCATCCCCTTCTCCTCCTGCCCCCAATCCCTCCCAGCATCAGGGTCTTTTCCAATAAGTCAACTCTTCGCATGAGGTGGTCGAAGTATTGGAGTTTCAGCTTCAGCATCAGTCCTTCCAGTGAACACCCAGGACTGATCTACTTTAGGACAGACTGGTTGGATCTCCTTACAGTCCAAGGGACTCTCAAGAGTCTTCTCCAACACCACAGTTCAAAAGCATCAATTCTTCGGCCCTCAGCCTTCTTTATGGTCCAACTCTCACATCCATACATGACCACTGGAAAAACCATAGCCTTGACTAGACAGACCTTTGTTGGCAAAGTAATGTCTGTGCTTTTGAATATGCTATCTAGTTTGGTCATAACTTTTTTTCCAAGGAGTAAGCGTCTTTTAATTTAATGGCTGCAATCATCATCTGCAGTGATTTGGGAGCCCCCAAAAATAAAGTCTGACACTGTTTCCACCATTTCCCCATCTATTTCTCATGAAGTGATGGGACTGGATGCCATGATCTTAGTTTTCTGAAAATTGAGTTTTAAGCAAACTTTTTCACTCTCCTCTTTCACTTTCATCAAGAAGCTTTTTAGTTCCTCTTCACTTTCTGCCATAAGGATGGTATCATCTGCGTATCTGAGGTTATTGATNCCTGGTGGTCCTGTGGTTAAGAATCCACCTGCCAATTCAGGGGATGCGGGTTTGACCCCTGATAGGGGAAGATCTCACATGCTATGGAGCAGTTAAACCTGGGTGCTGCGACTACAGAAGCCCAAGTGCCCTAGAGCCCACGCTCCCCAAGATAAACTGTCTCCATGAGCAGTTGATGCGCTGCCACGAAGAGTAGGCCCTGTTCGCTGCAACTGAAGAAAGCCCGTGGAGCAATGAAGACCCAGAACAGCCAAAAACTTATTTATTTAAAATAAATAAAGATGAAGGTTAGGCTTGGATCATATGTATAAAAGTATAAAGGTGTATTTTATTCTAGGTACTTTTCTCATGGCCAGGAGCATGTGTGAAAAATGGGCTTTACCCTAGTGAGTCAGATGTTAAAGAATCTGCCTGCAATGCAGGAGACCCAGATTCGATCCCTGGGTTGGGAAGATCCCCTGGAGAATGGAATGGCAACCCAGTGTAAAGGTGTATTTTTTTCTAGGTACTCCTCTAATGGCTGGGAGTATAGCAATGAACAAAATGAAGTCCTTGCTTTATGCAGGAGGAAATATGACAGTAAATTAAGTAAATACATAGGTTATGTTAGGTGAAAACAAATAAGAAAAAGAAGAAAAAAATCTACTGGCTATAGAAGAAAAAAATCTACTGGCTCAGAAATTTCCTGGCGGTCCAGTGTTTAGGACTTTGCACTCTCACTGCAGAGGGCCTGGGTTCAGTCCCTGGTCAGGGAACTAAAATCCCATAGACAGCTCAGGGTAGCCAAAAAAATGAGAGAAACAAAACAAAATGGCTACTGGCTTAGGGAGATGGAAATCAGAGAAGGAATTGCTGTTTTATTTTGGGTAGTCAAGAGAAGGCCTCACCAATATGGTGATTTAGCCTTTGTATTGTGAAGTAAAATATACAATCCCATATAAAAATGGGCAAAAGACATGAAAAGGTATGTCTTTGAATAACTATAAAATGTATAAGTATATAAAACATAAATGTACAGGTTACTGACTTCATATAGTATGCAACTTTGTAACCATCACTTAGATAAAGATGTTGATGATAACTTCCCAGAAGCCAAAAGCATACCCCTTTCCATTTATATACCCCTTCTCTTCTCCCTAACAGAGGTAACCGTTGACTTATTTATTTATTTTTGTTGAAGGATAATTGCTTTACAGAACTTTGTTGTTTTCTGTCAAACCTCAACATGAATCACCCATCAGTTCAGTTCAGTCCAGTTCAGTCACTCAGTCGTGTCCGACTCTTTGCGACGCCATGAATCGCAGCACACGGGCCTCCCTGTCCATCACCGAGTCCCGGAGTTTATGCAAACTCATGTCCATCAGGTCAGTGATGCCATCCAGCCATCTCATCCTCTGTCATCCCCTTCTCCTCCTGCCCCCAATCCCTCCCAGCATCAGGGTCTTTTCCAATAAGTCAACTCTTCGCATGAGGTGGTCGAAGTATTGGAGTTTCAGCTTCAGCATCAGTCCTTCCAGTGAACACCCAGGACTGATCTACTTTAGGACAGACTGGTTGGATCTCCTTACAGTCCAAGGGACTCTCAAGAGTCTTCTCCAACACCACAGTTCAAAAGCATCAATTCTTCGGCCCTCAGCCTTCTTTATGGTCCAACTCTCACATCCATACATGACCACTGGAAAAACCATAGCCTTGACTAGACAGACCTTTGTTGGCAAAGTAATGTCTGTGCTTTTGAATATGCTATCTAGTTTGGTCATAACTTTTTTTCCAAGGAGTAAGCGTCTTTTAATTTAATGGCTGCAATCATCATCTGCAGTGATTTGGGAGCCCCCAAAAATAAAGTCTGACACTGTTTCCACCATTTCCCCATCTATTTCTCATGAAGTGATGGGACTGGATGCCATGATCTTAGTTTTCTGAAAATTGAGTTTTAAGCAAACTTTTTCACTCTCCTCTTTCACTTTCATCAAGAAGCTTTTTAGTTCCTCTTCACTTTCTGCCATAAGGATGGTATCATCTGCGTATCTGAGGTTATTGATATTTCTCCCAGCAATCTTGATTCCAGCTTGTGGTTCTTTCAGCCCAGCATTTCTCATATAAGTTAAATAAGCAGGGTGACAATATACAGCCTTGACGTACTCCTTTTCCTATTTGGAACCAGTCTGTTGTTCCATGTCCAATTCTAACTGTTGCTTCCTGACCTGCACAGGCAGGTCAGGTGGTATGGTATTCCTATCTCTTTCAGAATTTTCCACAGTTTATTGTGACCCACACAATCAAAGGTTTTGGCATAGTCAATAAGGTAGAAATAGATGTTTTTCTGGAACTCTCTTGCTTTTTCCATGATCCAGCGGATGTTGGCCATTTGATCTCTGGTTCCTCTGCCTTTTCTAAAACCAGCTTGAACATCAGGGAGTTCATGGTTCATGTATTGCTGAAGTCTGGCTTGGAGAATTTTGAGCATTACTTTACTAACTTGTGAGATGAGTGCAGTTGTGCGGTAGTTTGAGCATTCTTTGGCATTGCCTTTCTTTGGGATTGGAATGAAAACGGACCTTTTCCAGTCCTGTGGCCACTGCTGAGTTTTCCTACTTTGCTGGCATATTGAGTGCAGCACTTTCACAGCATCATCTTTCAGGATTTGAAATAGCTCGACTGGAATTCCATCCCCTCCACTAGCTTTGTTCGTAGTGATGCTTTCTAAGGCCCACTTGACTTCACATTCCAGGATGTCTGGCTCTAGGTGAGTGATCATACCATCGTGATTATCTGGGTCGTGAAGATCTTTTCTGTACAGTTCTTCTGTGTATTCTTGCCACCTCTTCTTAATATCTTCTGCTTCTGTTAGGTCCATACCATTTCTGTCCTTTATTGAAGCCATCTTTGCATGAAATGTTCCCTTGCTGCTGCTGCTGCTAAGTCACTTCAGTCGTGTCCGACTCTGTGTGACCCCATAGATGGCAGCCCACCAGGCTCCCCTGTCCCTGGGATTCTCCAGGCAATAACACTGGAGTGGGTTGCCATTTCCTTCTCCAATGCATGAAAGTGAAAAGTAAAATTGAATTCGCTCAGTCATGTCCAACCCTCAGCCACCCCAAGGACTGCAGCCTTCCAGGCTCCTCCATCCATGGGATTTTCCAGGCAAGAATGCTGGAGTGGGGTGCCATTGCCTTCTCCAGAAATGTTCCTTGGTATCTCTAATTTTCTTGAAGTGATCTCTAGTCTTTCCCATTCTGTTGTTTTCCTCTATTTCCTTGCATTGATTGCTGAGGAAGACCTTCTTATCTCTCTTTGCTATTCTTTGGAACTCTGCATTCAGATGCTTATATCTTTCCCTTTTTTCCTTTGTTTTTTGCTTCTCTCCTTTTCACAGCTATTTGTAAGGGCTACTCAGACAGCCATTTTGTTTTTTGCATTTCTTTTCTATGGGGACCGTCTTGATCCCTGTCTTCTCTACAATGTCACGAACCTCTGTCCATAGTTCATCAGGTACTCTGTCTATCAGATCATATTATCCCCTCTCTGTTGAACCTCCCTCCCATCTCTCTCCCCATCCCACACCTCTAGGTTGATACAGAGCCCCTCTTTTGAGTTTCCTGAGCCATACATTAAATTTCTGTTGGCTTGACTTGACTTTGTAATACAATTACTTCCTTGTTTTTCTTGGATTCAGAATTCTGGTTTATAGAATATATGTAGAGAATGGCAAATTATTGCCTTCTGTAACAGTATATGTTATTCTACATCTACAATAACCCTCAGTATTGTCAGACCCTTAAATTTTTGCAAATCTCATAAGTGTGTAGTGGTATCTCACTGTAGTTCTTTTACTTTTAAACATATTTATTTGTTTGTTTATTTTTGGTGGCACCAGCTGTTAGTTGTAGTGTGTGGGCTTCTCTCTAGTGTGGCTCACAGCCTCAGTAGTTGTGGTACCCATGCTCTAGAGCACGGGCTAAATAGTTGTGGCCCGTGGCTTAGTTGCCCCACGGCATGTGGGATCCAGTTCCCCCAGCCAGCGTCAAGCCACATCCTAAGCATTGGAAGGTGATTTCCTAACCACTGGACCACCAGGGAAATCCCTCCTTGTGGTTTAGATTCATTTGCATTTTCCTTATTCTTAATAAGGTTTATAATCTTTTATACCCATTTGTTTATCCTCTTATAAAATACCTTTTCATGTCTTTTAAGGTGACATTTTGGGCAGAGACCTAAAGGAAATGAAGGAGTGAGCCATGGGGATAGTTGAATGAAGGGTATTACAGGCCGAATGAACAGCAATAACATACAAAGACCTTGAGCTAGGAGTAGTTTTGAAATGTTGCAGGAGCAACAAAGGAAGCTTATGTGAGGCTGGAAAGGAGAGGGGTGGAAGGATCGCTGAAAAAAAAAATGAAGCAAAATGAAAAAAAACAACTCATGGAATATTATTAAAGTGTAGGCTATAATATCCGTTTCTTGCTATTGCTACCAATATGTAAAAGTGGAATACGGTGAAGGAAAAGAACTAGAATATGATCACATGAAAAGAGTAATAATAGGATTGTGGATAATTTTGTCCTAGATTTGTTATTATATATCAAAAACAATGTTAAAAGTACATTTCCTTTTATTTACTCATTTTGGGCTGTGCTGGGCCTTCTTTGCTGCCCGGGCTTTTCTCTGCCTGTGGGGGCTGCTCTCCAGTTGCGGTTCTCGCGGCTTCTCTTGTTGTGAAGCACAGGCTCTAGGGCACTTGGACTTCAGTAGTTGCGGCTCCTGGCCTCTAGAGCACAGGCTCAATAGTTGTTGCACACAAGCTTAGCTGTTCCACGTCATGTGGGATCTTCCCAGACCAGGGATTGAACCCGTGTCTTCTATGTTGGCATGCAGACTCTGAGCCACCTGGGAAGTCCCTAAAAGTATATTTAAAAAAGAGAAAAGATTTACGAGGAGATACTACAGTTAAGTTAAAAAAATTAATCTTCAGAAAGATAACCTTGAAGCTGGCTCTTGCTCTCAGGCATTGTTATGTAGAAACTCTGTATTAGTTTCCTATTGCTACCATAACCAGTTACCTTAAAGTTTGTGGCTTAAAACATTGTTATCTTGCAGTTCTGGAGGTCAGAATTCTAAAATCAAGGTGTTGGTAGCGTATTCCTTTTGGAAGCACTGGAGAAGAAATAATTTTCTTGCTTTTCCCACTTTCTAGAAGACGTCTGTGTTCTTGGCTCCTGGTCCTGTATTCTGTTTCAAAGTCAGTAGCATTGCATCTTCAAAACTTTTCTCTCTCTGACCTCTGCTTCTGTTGTCATATCACCTTCTCTAACTCTGATATTCTTGCCTTCATCCTATAAACACCTTTGTGATTTCTCTAGCCCACTTGGATAATCCAAGATGATCTTCCCATCTCAATATTCTTGACTTAATCACACCTACAAAAAGTCTCTTTTGGCATGTATTGTAACATATTCACAGGTTGCAGGGACATTCTAGGGATGTCGACATCCTCGGAGGGCCCTTATTCTATCTACTGTAGACTCGAAAGTTGAGAATAAAAAGTCCACTAATCCCTGTTTCTTAGGGTTTGATGAATGAGAAATTATAAGTGCAGATAGAGAGAACCCTTATTAACAGAGAAGAAGCTTGGTGAATGTCTTACCTTAATTTTGAATATTCTACGACATCTGCCATAGAGGGACAGCTTAAAGGTAGCCTTAAACATGATATGAAAGATCACTAGACACTTTTAAGTCATATTTCATGTAGTTGATGGCTTGAGAGAGAGGATTGTGCTTTTTTAGAAGACTGCTTTCAATTTTGTCTGCTTAACAACTGAATGACATTGAACAGTCTTCATCTATGAAATGGGAGTTGTTCAGTTGCTCAGTTGCGTCCCACTCTGTGTGACCCCGCAGACTGCAGCACGCCAGGCTTCCCTGTCCTTCACCATCTCCCAGAGCTTGCTCCAACTCACACCCATTGAGCTGGTGATGCCATCCAGCCATCTTCTCCTCTGTCGTCCCCTTCTCCTCCTGCCTTCAGTCTTTCCCAGCGTCAGGGTCTTTAATGGGTCGGCTCTTTGTATCAGGTGACCAAAGTGTTGGCGCTTCAGGGTCAGTCCTTCTAATGAATATTCAGGATTGATTTCCTTTAGGATTGACTGGTTTGATCTTCTTGCAGTCCAAGAGACTCTCAAGAGTCTTCTCTAACACCACAGCTCAAAAGCATCAATTCTTCGGTGTTCGGCCTTTCTTATGATCCAACTCTCACATCCATACATGACTTCTGGAAAAACCATAAGTTTGACTATATGGACCTTTGTTGTCAAAGTAATGTCTCTGCTTTTTAATATGCTGTCTAGGTTTGTCATAGCTTTTCTTCCAAGGAGCAGGCATCTTTTAATTTCATGGCTTGCAGTCACCATCTGCAGTGATTTTGGAGCCCAAGAAAATAAAGTCTGTCAGGAGTAGTAGTACTTAATTCACAAAGATTTTTTATAAGAATTATAAAATATAATATAAATACACACACATATATACACATATAACAAACTGATGCTTAGTATCTGGCGTATAGCAGGTACTCTTCTTGCAACTCAGTGCTTTTGTGACCCAATGGTAGGGAAGTGTTAGCAAGGTTAAGGTGAGGGGCTTGTGCTGGAGGTTTTGCCAGAGGCAGCTGCACATCTTACTTGTTAGAAGCTGTCTAACTCTAGTGTGTGCTTGGCTCTACCAGACTGGCCTTTTCTTCTTTTTCTCCCTCAAGAAAAGTCTATTGCTGTTCTTTCAGCATAATTATTCTTGAATCTTCCCTTTTTCTTCATGGTTAGCCTAAATGCTGACCATCTCATGCATTCATTCAACAAATACTTATCGAAGGCCTTGTATCAGTGGAGACTCAGCACTGGAGACACAGAGATAAATGAGAAAAGGTGTGTCCTCAAGGAGTTCCAGTTTCAGTGCAAAGACAGGTCAACAGCTGCACTGTAATGAATAAGGTTTATGTTAAAAGGTTCAGCAGAGCTCTATGGAATCAAAGAAGGGGTAGTGCTTACCTAGGTCTAAAAGTGTAAGGGAAAGTTTCATTGATAAAATTGTGTAAGACCTGAGTCTTAAAAACAGCTGGATAGGAGAGTGTGGTGGGAAATGGAAAGGAGAGGGAAAGAGAGGAGACAAAGGGAGAGAAAGGGTGAGGGAGAGAGAGGGAGGGGAGAGAAGCAGGAGAGAGGAAGAAAGAGGAGAAACAGATTCCCTGTGGTACAGGGAACCATATGTACAGAGGCGTGAGAGCGTGTTGGATGAGCTGTGGGTATTTAGGTGTGGCTAGGGTGAAAGGTGCCTGTGGGAAAGTCATAGGAAAATAAGCTTAGAAAAGTAAGCAGGGCCAGAGTTTGAAGGCCCTTTTATTCCATTCCAAAGAATTTGGACTTTATCTTATAGGCAGTATAGAACTCCTGAAACATAGTATGCTAAAGCAGTATGATTAGATAAAGACTCAAAGCAGCAGGAAAGGTAGGAAAAGAAGATGGATCTCTGGGGAAATTTTTAGGAAGAAAAAAATGACTTAGCATGTAAAGCCATGAAGATAAAAACGTTTCTGCTGGATTTTGTTATTGGGAAGAGTTTAACAAGACATATCTTTAGTGAATATTACAGTAGGTTGAAGAGTGGGTGAGAGGTGAGAGTGTAGAGACTACAAATATAGAGCACTCTTAGAACATGTGCTGTGAGGGAAAAGTGAGAGGTAGCAAAAGAGAGGGACACAGATCTGAGAAACATACATGTAGATTTTTTTTTTTTACGACAGAGGAATCTGGCACTTTCCTGGTGGTCCAGTGGCTGAGACTCTGTGCTTCCAATGCGGGGGACCTAAGTTTGATCCCTGATCAGGGAACTAGGTGCCCCAGCTAAAGATCCTGCATGCCACAACCAAGACCCAGCACAGCCAAATAAATAAGTGAATATTTTAAAAATCATAAAAGCAGAAGAGTTGAACACGTGATATTTTGGTGAAGATGATAAAGCAGAGATGAGACTGAATATATGGGAGGGTGTGATTTGATGGAACTGGAAAGTAATGTGTTTGCAGGTGAGAGGAACTGTTAACCCAACCTTTGTCTAACACTTAGAAGAAAGAAGATGAGTTTGAAGAACAGTGTAGGTTGGAAAATTGGGTGAGATCAGACTTCTTTTTCTCTGGTAGGAGGCAGTTGTAATAGAAGTCCACATATCTCACTAGTGACACCTTACCCTTCCCGGTGACTAGTCTCCGTATATTTACTAAATGATTATTCTATCAATTACAGTCACTTCCAATCTCTGAATGTCTGAACGTCACCGTGTCTAAGTGTCGAGCAACATTAAAAGAAATCGTCGTGAGTCGTCAACACCGTACCCTTGTCTCCTCCGTCTACCAACCTACTGAAAGGTACCAACTCCTCTACATGACTTGACCACACCATCTTCTTTGTTTGTCATTCCTCGACCCATCTCTATAACCATTCTTTCACCAACCACGAGTTGTGACTCCTGTATTCAATTCACTTAATACTGTGTAAGTATATTTTTGAGAATGTCAATAATTTTAAACAAATACTTCCCGAATAAAATATCATAATTTCATTATTTTCACGACATCCAACATGTTTCTAAATCATTACTAGTTGACATCATGAGATCCCCAACAGAATCCGTATTACTACTTTTTTGAAGAGTTTCGGTCCTCAGAACCAACGGGGACAATTGTGTATCTGTTAGTAAACTGTCCCTAATAATAGATACGAAATGTCCACTTCTTTTACTCTAAATCGTTTCCACTGACAAGTCTCAATATTTAAACCACTTACCGTCTCATTATTGATAATATCATGAATAACTCATCAATGACACAGTCCGTAATAAAATAAATTTATCAGAATAAATTATAAAAGGAGTGTATAACGAGTTTAAAAGTAAAGAGTCAATTCTTTTGTCTGAGTCCTCTCATTATTATATTCGTTATCTATTGAGAGTTTTATACTAGGGTTGTTCACGAAAATCTTCAAGTTCTCTTCTCCCTCTGGCACCCACCTACTTCCTGAAACCTCTACTATAAACTTGAATCTGATACTTCCCATCCAACAACAACAAAATCAACGATTTAATATAGGCTGAGAAAACACTAGGGTACCCGACACATCGGGTGGTCTAAGGAGACAAGTACCCCAAAGGGTCTGTTCATAAGAACCTCACTCAACGGTAAAGGAAGAAGTCCCTTAGAAGGGTTGGGTCCCTGACTTGGGTACAGAGGATGTAACCGTCCGTCTAAGAAATGGTGACTCGGTGGACCCTTCGGGTACTTCCTACCCATCCTATCAGAAAAAACCCCGTTGACCCCCTCAAAGAAACTAAATGTAAAAGGTGTAATTTTTTTCCAAGAGATATTATCAGATCATATGGTACAAAGCGGGGAAGGCAATGGCAACCCACTCCAGTACTCTTGCCTGGAAAATCCCATGGACGGAGGAGCCTGGTAGGCTGCAGTCCGTGGGGTCGCTAAGAGTCAGACACAACTGAGTGACTTCACTTTCACTTTTCATTTTCATGCATTGGAGAAGGAAATGGCAACCCACTCCAGTGTTCTTGTCTGGAGAATCCCAGGGATGGAGGAGCCTGGTGGGCTGCGGTCTGTGGGGTTGCATAGAGTTGGACACAACTGAAGCGACTTAGCAGCAGCAGCACGTCATGTTTCTGGGGCCTTTTGCTCAGATTAAAAAAAATTATTTTTGCTTATTTTTAGTGAAAAGACCAAGGCTATCTGTAGATGTCATAAGGACTCAACGTAATTTCCAGATCATAAGTGTATTGCGTTCAAGACTGCTTTAGAAGGAATGGAAGAAATTTTCTTCCAGTCAGCTTTGCTAGTTGACTCATGAACCCCTTAGTAGGTCTTCTAGGACAGGTTTCAAATATAAATATAAATCAGCCTATTTATCTACATATTAATCTTAGGTTATTTTTCTCCTTACATAATAATTTTTATCTGGGTATTATTTTTACCGTGGTTAGTAGAAAACAGTTCATTTAAAACAACAATGAAAAGGCCACCGAAAATTAGATTTTTTCATGCTGAATTGAAATGGTGAAAAATAAGGACTTTTTAAGGTTTAAAATTCCGTAAACCTTGAAGTAGATTTAAATTTCCTTTCCTCCAGTCTTGATACTTTCCTTCTATTGTTTTAGTGGAAGAAACATTTGAATATAGAATATTTTACATTAAGGAATCTTCAAGAACACATCAGAAAGGATTTAGTAAGTATGATCTCACATTACTCATAGGAGGAGTTGCTCTGTGTGAATTTATTATTTATCAAGTTTTATACTTAGAGAAGCTGTGGGGAGTGGAGTATCACTTGAAACTCCACTTTAGAAGATAGTTTAGAAGTATCTGACATAGTGTATACCCTAGGGAAACTTGCGGAGAAGGCGATAGCCTGTCTCTTATACACATCTAAAGGATTTAGTAAGTATGATCTCACATTACTCATAGGAGGAGTTGCTCTGTGTGAATTTATTATTTATCAAGTTTTATACTTAGAGATGTGAACTCTCCGCAAGAGGTGGCCAGAGTACTGGAGTTTCAGCGTTAGCATCATTCCTTCCAAAGAAATCCCAGGGCTGATCCCCGTATCACTGACTTGATGGACGTGAGTCTGAGTGAACTCCGGGAGTTGGTGATGGGCAGGGAGGCCTGGCATGCTGCGATTCATGGGGTCGCAAAGAGTTGGACACGACTGCTGAACTGAACTGAATACTTGGAGATGCCTATAATTGCTGTTTGTAAATTTCTGCAAAGTAGTCACGATTGCAGTCTGTTTCATTTTTAGATCAAGTCAGTATGTAATAGATTGTGGCTTCAAATGAGTACTTGATACTTTGTAATATAGGACTGGTAACTGCAAAGAAGTAAAGATAAGACAATTTAATGAGCTATGTAAAGGTAGCTTCCATAGGGAAAGCACATTTTGAAAACAACTATGAAAAACTTACTGATTTGAGAAGAAATTAAAAATCTTTATAGTCTTTTAACCATAAAAGAAATTGAATTAGTGATTAAAGAAATATACCCTACTAAAAACAATTCCAGGTCCATATATTTTTTAAAAATCATGACTAAAAAAAAAAACTTTAGATATTTACCTGCTTAACCATTTTTAAGTGTGTAATTCAGTAGAGTTAAGCATATTCACATTATTGTAGAACATATCTCCAGCACTTTTTCATCTTGCAGATCTGAACAACAACATTAAACAACTCCCTTTTCTGCCTCACCTTGGCACCTGGTAACCATGATTCTACTTCATGTTACTATGAATTTGACTACTTTAGATACGTCATATAAGAAGAATCATACAGTGTTTGTCTATTTATGAGTGCTTATTCACTTCCTGTAATATCCTTAAGATTCATCTATTTTGTAGACTGTGACATGTTTTCCTTCCTTTTTAAGGCTAATATTTCATTGTATGTATATGCCACATTTTCTTCATCCATTCATCTCTCAGGGGACATTAGGGTTCTTTTCACTGGTGGCAATTGTGAATAGTGCTGTTGTGAAGGTAGGTATCCAGTATCTCTTTTGAGACCTTGCTTTCAATTCTTTTGGATATATATTCAGATTGGAAGTGTTGGATCAGATGGTATTTCTTTTTAAATTCTTTTTTACTTATTTATTTTTTTCCTTTTAATTTTTTAATTTTCGGGTGCTGTATTGCACTTCATGTGGGATCTTGGTTCCCTGACCAGGGATTGACCTGTGACCCTGGCACTGGATGTGCAGAGTCTTAACCACTGTATCTCCAGAGAAGTCCCTCAAATGGTATTCCTATTTTTAATTTTTTGAGGTCAAGAAACACCTGGGCTAACAGGTAAATTTGGCTTGGAATGCGGAATGAAGGAGGACAAAGACTAATAGAGTTTTGCCAAGAAAATGGACTGGTCATAGCAAACATCCTCTTCCAACAACACAAGAGAAGACTCTACACATGGACATCACCAGATGGTCAACACTGAAATCAGATTGATTATATTCTATGCAGCCAAAGATGGAGAAGCTCTATACAGTCAACAAAAACAAGACCAGGAGCTGACTGTGGCTCAGATCATGAACTCCTTATTACCAAATTCAGACATAAATTGAAGAAAGTAGGGAAAACCGCTAAACCATTCAGGTATGACCTAAATCAAATCCCTTATGATTATACAGTGGAAGTGAGAAATAGATTTAAGGGCCTAGATCTGATAGATAGAGTGCCTGATGAACTATGGAGTGAGGTTCGTGACATTGTACAGGAGACAGGGATCAAGACCATCCCCATGGAAAAGAAATGCAAAAAAAGGCAGGTTAGGTGGTCTGGTATTCCCATCTCTTTCAGAATTTTCCACAGTTTATTGTGATCCACACAGTCAAAGGCTTTGGCATAGTCAATAAAGAAGAAATAGATGTTTTTCTGGAATTGTCTTGCTTTTATGATGATCCAGCGGATGTTGGCAATTTGATCTCTGGTTCCTCTGCCTGTTCTAAAACCAGCTTGAACACCAGGCAGTTCACGGTTCACATATTGCTGAAGTCTGGCTTGGAGAATTTTGAGCATTACTTTACTAGCGTGTGAGATGAGTGCAATCGTGCGGTAGTTTGAACATTCTTTGGCATTGGTCTACAGTGCTAGATTAAACCTTAAGAGTAGTTTAGGGAGAGACACTGGATATGGGGATTTGTTTATCTGGGAGAAAACCATTCCAGTACACCAGTGGGAGGAAGTCTAGGCTCTCAGTTGCTAAAAACAATGCCAGGGAAAGAAGACGGAGCAGAAAGAAAAGACTATCTTTTAAAAGTTTAATTATGAAGTAACTGAGAAAGAGGATGGTCTTTTTTAAGTTGAAAGCAAATTTGAGGAAAACTTAGCTTAAGTTTGGTGACAACTTGGGCCTTCATTTCCCAAGAGAAAGAGGGAAATTAACTGAAAGAAAGAAAATGAGGATAAATTAAAGGAACTAAAAGAAAATGTGTGCAGAAAGTGGGGAAATTTTGGCTTAAAAATATGGATGAAAAGTTTAGCAAAGGAAATGTAGAGATCCTTCTTTTTATCTAAAACAAGAGTAAGAAAGAAAAGAAGAGTTTTGGAGAGGAGAGAAATGGAGAATTCATATTAATTGGCCTAAATCTTCTCCCTCCTTAGACGGAGATAATCAGAAGTAAGTTTTAGGTAACAAATAATAGTTAATAGAAAAGAAACTGATAAAATCACAAAAATACTATTGAGAAACACTGAAAACCCAGCTGATGTCAGGGAGCATAAATTTCTTTTCTCTATAGCACACATCACTATGCAACATTCTTTAGCAGAATGCTGCCATGGAATAGGAGTGGAGAGAACAGATTGTGGAATGTGTCTGGGATTGGGGAATAGAGGGAAGGGGCTAGTGAAATAAAAGTTTAATTGATTCAACATGGGATCTTTAAATGGGTGATGAGGCCACGAAGGTAGTTGGCTTTCTTATACCTGAGGACAGCACAAAGGGGTTGGAAACCAAGAGTCATTATGGGCACAAAGCAACAAATTCCACAGGGGTATAAGAGCTCATGATGTGAGAATAAAGATGTTGTGGACTGAGAGGCAGGTTTCAGACTTTGATATCTTGAAGGACCAGTTCTGGGTAATGACCAGGGTGTCTCTGCTTGAGATGGAGAGTTGGGCCAATCTGTTTGGAAGGTTCACTGATGAATGTGGTAGTGGGACAAGGAATGAAAAGAGATGGAGTTCAGTCCAGGTGTTGAATTTGTAAAACCTGAATCTCTTGGAAGTCAATAAATGGAAGCTGTAAGAAACCAGTAACAACATGAGAGTCACAAAAGAGAAAGACTTGATGAGCGATGGTTATGGATTCATGGAGCCTGTGGAAGAGAGGTGAACAAGAGTAGCATTGGATCCCGTTAATTCTGCTTTGTGGGAGTAGGACAAAGGTGTCCTTTTGAGAAAGCAGAAGGAAGTGCTATTGTGAGGGGAAACCTTTAGTAAAGATGAAGAGGGAGTGTCCTAGCGAAAGTTTACATATGTGAACGAATGTGTTCATAATAGATGTTAAATATGTACTATACTAAACATAAGGTAAGTACTAAAAAAAATTGCCATTCAGAGGTTATCCATTTAAAACATAAAATATTTAGCAATTAAGGATTTTGTAGCTAAGTGTGCTGCTGCTATTCATAGAATACTTTAAAATAAACATACATCTCAGAATATCATATAACCAATAGATCCTAGCCTACAATTCATTTCATTATTGACTCATGCTTTACTTTAGATCATAATTTTTGGATGCTTAAAATTTCCTAGATTTCTTCCAGTGTTACAAAATAAAAATTTTAAAGATAAAATAATTCATAATAATTCACTACATTTTACCGAGTATAAAATATATACCAGGTACTGTGCTATGAACTAAAAATGCTGAAAGGGCTCATCAGAGAGTATTTCCTTTCTTAGGAATGCTGAGGTTTCAAACTATTTTTCATTTAAGTGTTAGTATGCAATATTATTTAAATATATCAGAAAATTGGGTGGCATTTAAACAATAGATTATTCTGAACTTTAACCTCCTTATTAATAGATACATTTATATAGTTGAAACATGAAAACAATACTGAAAGATTATAATGTTGTTTTAGAACATTAAATATAATAAAATTAGGTTGTCTATGACTTCTTGCATATAAGTCATAAATCTAAAATACTTCATCTTAATGCAAGTATTTACACTCTGAGAAGATTTGCAAAATGTAGGTTTGTGTCTGACATTTTCGCAAATATTTCTGTTTTAAAAACTAAATAAATATTCAGAAATTAGTTGTTTTGCTTAGAAAGTAGAGCATACCTCTAATGTCTTATGTGAAATTGCTAAAGTTTTGTGATTTTTATATCATCCAAAGATTTACTATATTTTTACCTTCCAAGAGATTATAAATGAATAAACAAAGTCATTGAACCATCAAAGTAAAACGGTTTTGAAATGTAGTCCTTCATTGTGGTGAATATGAAAAGCAATCTTTTGCTTATCATATAATTTTCCTACTAGGCAAAAAGCAGGAAAATTATTTCATGGTTAAACAATAACCAGACTGTTCATTTACCCTTTTCTGTCTTTTTGTAAAGTCACAGGTATATGACTGCTAAATCACACGGAGCCATGAAAAGATACAGGACCAGCGGTGAAGCTCTGTGACAACTGTTAGGAAC
The DNA here is from genome assembly GCA_006410675.1 of Oreotragus oreotragus. NCBI lineage: Eukaryota > Metazoa > Chordata > Mammalia > Artiodactyla > Bovidae > Oreotragus > Oreotragus oreotragus. The sequence continues at coordinate 66,453 of SJYX01003084.1, read as the reverse complement.
TGTTTGCATCATCATGCTAGCCCTAACTCCATTAACTGGATTACTGTAAATTAAACCCACCATGTTTGCAAATTCTGTTGTATAAAGTAATATTTCTCCACATATTGAAAGAAAATTGCTAAACTAAAATGCTAATATTTCACTTTTTATAATTACTTTACCACTAAAGTTCCTCTAGTTCTGGGTATTCATTATCAAATTGGTATAATGAGCGTATTCAAATCAGTTTATATGTCCCCAAAACAGCTCTCAGTTTTAACTCTAGGCTACACTAAGTGTCGGACATGACTGAGCAGCTTCACTTTCACATTTCCCTTTCATGTATTGGAGAAGGAAATGGCAACCCACTTCAGTATTCTTGCCTGGAGAATCCCAGGGATGGGGGAGCCTGGTGGGCTGCCGTCTCTGGGGTCACACAGAGTCTGACACAACTGAAGTGACTGACCAGCATACTTCCCCTAGGACTTCCCTGGTGGCTCAGACAATAAAGAATCTGCCTGAAATGAAGGATACATGGGTTCGATCCCTGGGTTGGGAAGATCTCCTAAAGAAGGACATGGCTACCCACTCTGGTATTCTTGCCTGGAGAATTCCATGGATAGAGAAGTCTGGCTGGCTACGGTCCTTGAGGTCACAAAAAGCTGGACACGACCAAATGACTGACACTTTTCATACTTCCTCTGCTTTTGAAAATAACTTGAGGAAGTGTACAGAATTAGCATCATTTACTAAGGCTTTTTTAAAAGCTGATAATTTATTTCAAAGAAAATGAAAATTCTCTACTATTTTTACTAGTTAAGTGACTTTCAACGAGTGGCTAAAAATCTTTTTTAAAAATGTTAAGATGCTTACTGTGAGCATTAAATGAGACCATGTTTGTACTCAACAAATATTAGATTCCAATTAGCTGATTGATATTTGGCTAAAAGGAAATTGAGGCTGCAAAAGTACAGCAAAGAGGAAAGGGAATTTAGCAGAAGAAAGAAGGAAAAAGGAGAAAGAAAGGGAGAAAAAGAGAGAAAGAAAGAAAGAACAATAAAAGAGAGAAAGAAAATTCAGATAGTTTTTCTTTCAGATGCCCTTTACTCAGAGAATTAAGTAGACTTTTCTCACAATATTTTTAACGTATATTTATTAATTTAGAAAGTGCTAAGAATATGTACATTTATTTAACAAAATACTACTTCAGTAGAAAAATTTGGATAACACTATGAATCAAATTGCCAACATCCGTTGGATCATTGAAAAAGCAAGAGAGTTCCAGAAAAATATCTACTTCTGTTTTATTGACTATGCCAAAGCCTTTGACTGTGTGGATCACAAAAACAACTGTGGAAAATTCTTAAAGAGATGGGAATACCAGACCATCTGACCTGCCTCCTGAGAAAGCTGTATGCAGGTCAAGAAGCAACAGTTAGAACTGGACATGGAACAACAGACTGGTTCCAAATAGGAAAAAGAGTACGTCAAGGCTGTATATTGTCACCTTGCTTATTTAACTTCTATGCAGAGTATATCATAAGAAATGCTGGGCTGGAAGAAGCACAAGCTGGAATCAAGATTGCTGGGAGAAATATCAATAACCTCAGATATGCAGATGACACCACCCTTATGGCAGAAAGTGAAGAGGAGCTAAAAAGCCTCTTGATGAAAGTGAAAGAGGAGAGTCAAAGATCATGGCGTCTGGTCCCATCACTTCATGGGAAATAGAAGGGGAAACAGTGAAAACAGTGTCAGACTTTATTTTTTTGGACTCCAAAATCACTGCAGATGGTGACTGCAGCCATGAAATTAAAAGACACTTACTCCTTGGAAGAAAAGTTATGACCAACCTAGACAGTATATTCAAAAACACAAGCTGGAATCAAGATTGTCGGGAGAAATATCAATAACCTCAGATATGCAGATGACACCACCCTTATGGCAGAAAGTGAAGAGGAGCTAAAAAGCCTCTTGATGAAAGTGAAAGAGGAGAGTGAAAAGTTGGCTTAAAGCTCAACATTCAGAAAACGAAGATCATGGCATCCGGTCCCATCACTTCATGGGAAATAGATGGGGAAACAGTGGAAACAGTGTCAGACTTTATTTTGGGGGGCTCCAAAATCACTGCAGATGGTGACTGCAGCCATGAAATTAGAAGACGCTTACTCCTTGGAAGAAAAGTTAGGACCAACCTAGATAGCATATTCAAAAGCAGAGACATTACTTTGCTGACTAAGGTCCGCCTAGTCAAGGCTATGGTTTTTCCAGTGGTCATGTATGGATGTGAGAGTTGGACTGTGAAGAAGGCTGAGCGCCGAAGAATTGATGCTTTTGAACTGTGGTGTTGGAGAGGACTCTTGAGAGTCCCTTGGACTGCAAGGAGATCCAACCAGTCCATTCTGAAGGAGATCAGCCCTGGGATTTCTTTGGAAGGAATGATGCTAAAGCTGAAATTCCAGTACTTTGGCCACCTCATGCGAAGAGTTGACTCATTGGGAAAGACTCTGATGCTGGGAGGGATTGGGGGCAGGAGGAGAAGGGAACGACCGAGGATGAGATGGCTGGATGGTATCACGGACTCGATGGACGTGAGTCTGAGTGAACTCCGGGAGATGGTAATGAACAGGGAGGCCTGGCGTGCTGCGATTCATGGAGTCGCAAAGAGTCGGACACGACTGAGCAACTGAACTGAACTGAACTGAGGTACCTCCATACTGTTTTCCCTAGTCATCGGACCATTTTACAGTCCTACCAACAGTGCACCAACAGAAGGGTTCCAGCTTCTCTAGATCCTCACCAACACTTGTGCTATTTTCTGTTTTGTTTGTTTTTAATAGTAGCCACCCTTATCAGACTTATGATTCAGACTTTACAAGTTAGTTCTATCAAACATTCATGGATAATTATAACTTTAGATAAATTTTTCTAGAGTCTAGAAAAATAATTATGCATTTGAATGTTCTGGATATTTTGTATAAATGGAATCATAATTTTTTGTCCTTTTATGTCTGGTTTATTTCATTTGGCCTGATGTTTCCAAGATTTATCCATTTTGTAGTATGTATCAGAACTGCATTCCTTTTTGTGGCTGAATACTGTTCATTTATATGTATATATTCCTTTTTGTATATCTATCAGTCTGTTGATGGACACTTGTTTTCACAACAAATATAATTTTAAGAAGATATAATTTACTATAGCAGCAACAGCAGCAACAGCAATTTAAAAAATACCTAGGAACAAAATCAGCACAAGATATTCATGACCTTTTATGGAGAAGATTATAAAATTTCATTGAAAGACATTAGAGAGATCTAAATAAATTGGAATACCGTATTAATGAACAGGAAGAGTCAGTATCATAAAAAACATTAGTTCTTTCAAATTAATTTATAAGTTCAGTACAATTCTATTCAATAATAGGATATTTCATTTAACTTGACAACCTCTGTCCAAAATTTACATAGAGCATACTGCCAATAAAAATTAGAATTTTTTAGATAGTGTGACTTCTAAAGCCATACTATTTGAATACTGTAATATTGGCACAGAGTAGACCACAATGGAGCAGAATAGAGGCCAGAAACAGAACCTCTTCATGTAAGGAAATTTAATATATGACAGTGAGATTTTTGCGGATGAGTGAGGAAATAATGGACTGACTAAACAGTCTAAATGGTAATGAAACAATGGGATATCTATATGAAAATAATGGAATTTCTATTCACAGCATATATACAAGTAAGAAAGTGAAAGTGTTAGTTGCTCTTAGTAATTAAAGATATAAATATGAAAAACTTTTAGAAATAATTTGTAATATGAATGATAAAGGAAAATACTAACAAATATATCTTTTATCAAAATAAAAAAAGTACAGTTGTTAAAAGAAAACATGCAATATACCCTATCATCTAGGAGAAAATGTTTGTAAAATACTTAACTAAAAAGAATAGGGACTTCCGTGGTGGTCCAGTGGTTAAGAATCTGCCTTGCAATGCAGGGAACACAGGGTCAATCCCTGTGGGGGAACTAAGATCCCAAATGCCTTGGGGCAACTACTGAGCCCTCTTGCCACGGTTAAGACCTGGCGCAGCCAAAAATAAATAAATAAATATATTTTAAATAGTATACACATATACAAAGAATATTTTATAAACCAATAATAATGATAGTGGACTGGAAATTCATAGAAGAAGAAATGCAAATGAAATATAAACATGAAGTCTTTAATCTTAGTCATGAAAATGCAAATTAAAACCTCAAATAATACATTATACTTGTCATTTTGGTAAGGAGGTGGAATAGTGGAAACTCATGTACTGCTGTGGGGAGTGGAGTATCACTTGAAACTCCACTTTAGAAGATAGTTTAGAAGTATCTGACATAGTGTATACCCTAGGGAAACTTGCGGAGAAGGCGATAGCACCCCACTCCAGTACTCTTGCCTGGAAAATCCCATGGATGGAGGAGCCTGATAGGCTGCAGACCATGGGTCGCTAAGAGTTGGACTCGACTGAACGACTTCACTTTCACTTTTGACTTTGATGCATTGGAGAAGGAAATGGCAACCCACTCCAGTATTCTTGCTTGGAGAATCCCAGGGACAGGGGAACCTGGTGGGCTGCTGTCTATGGGGTCGCACAGAGTTGGACACGACTGAAGCGACTTAGCAGCAGCAGCAGCAGCAGCAGGGAAACTTGAGAAGGTGGGCAAGAGTTTGTATGTGTAACACTATGAGAAAATTCGTAGCAATATTATTTATTAAAGCAAAAAACTGCAAACTGTTCAAAAGGCATCAATAATAGAGTGAAGGAATTGTAGAATATTTATGTAGTAGTAGTAGGGAACAGTGAAAATAACCACAGCTACATGTAATTGGCAACATCCATTGGATCATGGAAAAAGCAAGAGAATTCCAGAAAAACATCTGCTTCATTGACTATGCTAAAGCCTTTGACTATGTGGATCACAACAAACTGTGGATAAAATTCTTAAAGAGATGGGTATACCAGACCACCTTACCTGCCTCCTGAGNTTCCAGAAAAACATCTGCTTCATTGACTATGCTAAAGCCTTTGACTATGTGGATCACAACAAACTGTGGATAAAATTCTTAAAGAGATGGGTATACCAGACCACCTTACCTGCCTCCTGAGAAACCAGTATACAGGTCAAGAAACAACTGTTAGAACCAGACATGGAACAATTGGACTGGTTCCAAATTGGGAAGGGAGTATGTTAAGGTGGTATATTGTTGCCTGGCTTATTTAATTTATATGCAGAGTACATTATGCAAAGTTCCAGGCTGGATGAATTACACACTAGAATCAAGTTTGCTGAGAGAAATACCAATAACCTCAGAGTTGCAGATGATACCGCCCTATGGCAGAAAGCGAAGAAGAACCAATACAGTACTGTAAAGTAAAATAAAGTAAAAATAAAAATTAAAAAAAAAAGCCTCTTGATGAAAGTGAAAGAGGAGAGTGAAAAAGTTGGCTTAAAACTCAACATTCGAAAAACCAAGATCACAGCATCCAGTCCCATCACCTCCTGGCAAGTAGATGGGGAAACAATGGAAACAGTGACATACTTTATTTTCTTGGGCTCCAAAATCACTGCAGATGGTGACTGTAGCCATGAAATTAAAAGATGTTTGCTCCTTGGAAGAAAAGTTATGACCAACCTAGACAGCATATTAAAAAGCAGAGGCATTACTTTGCCAACAAAGGTCCATGTAGTCAAAGCTGTGGTTGTTCCAGTAGTCATGTGTGGATGTGAGAGTTGGACTATAAAGAAAGCTGAGTGCCGAAGAATTGATGCTTTTGAACTGTGGTGTTGGAGAAGACTCTTGAGAGTCCCTTGGACTGCAAGGAGATCCAAGCAGTCCATCCTAAAGGAAATCAGTCCTGAGTATTCCTTGGAAGGAATGATGCTGAAACTGAAGGTCCAATACTTCAGCGAAAACCTGATGCAAAGAGATGACTCATTAGAAAAGACCATGTTGCTGAGAAACACTGAAGGCAGGAGGAGAAGGGGATAGCAGAAGACAAGATGATTGGATGGCATCACTGACTCAATGGACGTGAGTCTGAACAAGCCCCAGGAGATGGTGACGGACAGGGAAGCCTGTGTGCTGCAGTCCATGGGGTTGTAAAGAGTCAGACACGATTGAGCACCTGAACAACAACAACACATGCATTAATATAAATGAATCTTAAAGACATGTACAGAGTGAAATGCTGTGGAATGATTCTTCCTTCAGAAAGTTATAAAGAGACAAAGTATTTTAGGAGCTGGAGCCCCTGGGGAAAATAATAAGGGAATTTGGGGGATTTAAAAAGCAGTGGCAGAGGAAGAAAAGTTTGGCAAGGAATCTGAAAAGCAACAGCCAGACATATAACTAAGTATAACTGAAAAGGATCAAGACCAGGTAGTTTTTCTGTCATACATACAATTGTAGTACTGGGTTGAAGGTAAGGCTTGAACTGAAACACATCACTCTTTCTGTGATTGGTCTTTATGTATGTGTATTTTTATATTTTCTTTGTTATGAGGTTATAGAAGGTCTATTAAAAAGGCCCGATATAAATCTGTTTTAAATTGGAATTTTAAAAGTAACTTTGTTTGCCTTCTTTTCTATTATTGAGATATAATTCACATGCTGTTATAGTCATCATTTTAAAATATATAATTCAGCAGCTTTTAGTATATTCATAAAGTTATGCAGCCAACGAATTCCAGAACACTAAAAAATGTAGGCATTTCCTTGGTGGTCCAGTGGTTAAGAGTCTGCATTTCTACTGCAGGGGACATGGGAACTAAGATCCCATATGCTGCATGTAGCACAGAGCACCCACCAAAATGTTGTAAACCTTGTAGCCTTAGTAGTCACTCCCTATTCTGCTTACCCAAGCCCATAGCAACCACTGACCTACTCCTGTCTCTATGGATTTGCCTGTTGGACATTTCATATAAATGGAATGATACAGTATATAGCCATTTGTGTTTGACTTCTTCAGATAGCAAAATGTTTTCAAGGTTCATCTATTTGTAGCATATATCAGTACTTCATTTCTTCTTATGGCTGAGTAATATTCCACTTTATGTATCTACCACATTTGTTTCAGTGGTTAAGAAAGTGAAAGTGAAATCACTCATTCGTGTCCGACTCTTTGCGACCCCATGGACTGTAGCCTGTCAGGCTCCTCCTCCATCCATGGGATTTTTCAGGCAAGAGTACTGGAGTGGATTGCCATTTCCTTCTCCAGGGGATCTTCCCGACCCAGGAATCAAACCCGGGTCTGCCATGTTGCAGGCAGATGGTTTACCATCTGAGCCATCCACCTGCCAATACAGGAGTCACAAGAGATACAGGTTCGATCACTGGGTAGGNGCAAGAGTACTGGAGTGGATTGCCATTTCCTTCTCCAGGGGATCTTCCCGACCCAGGAATCAAACCCGGGTCTGCCATGTTGCAGGCAGATGGTTTACCATCTGAGCCATCCACCTGCCAATACAGGAGTCACAAGAGATACAGGTTCGATCACTGGGTAGGAAAGATCCTGGATAAGGAAGTGACAACCCACTCCAGTATTCTTGCCTGGAAAATTCCATGGACAGAGAATCCTGGTGGGCTACAGTTCATGGGATTGTAAAGTCAGACATGACTGAGTTACTGAACACACATTTGGTTTTCCTTCATCAGTTGATAGATATTTGGGTTGTTTCTGCTTTTCAGTTCTTATGAAGAATGCTGCTATGAACATTCATGTGCAGAATTTTTAATTTTCAGTTTTCTTCGGTAAATACCTTGGAGTGGAATTGCTGAGTCATATGGTAACTTTATGTTTTAAGTTTTTGAGGAACTGCCAAACTGATTTCCACAGTGGCTGCTGCATGATCTTACATCCTTGCCAGCAATGTATGACAATTCCATTTCTTCTGCATCCTCATCAACACTGTTATCTGTCATTTTTATTGTAGACATTCTAGCAGATGTGAAGTAGTATCTCATTGTAGTTTTGATTTACATTTCCTTGATGACTAGTGAAGTTGAGCATTTTTCATGTGCATATTGGATATTTGTATATCTTCTTTGCCGAAATGTCTGTTCAATATTTTATTCCCTGTGGGGGCTATTCCAGGTAGAATTGTTTTCTAAATTATTTATTTACTGACTTGACTGTGCTGGGTCTTCATTGCTACAGACTTTTTCCTAGTTGCAGTAAGCAGGGTCTACTCTCTAGTTGCGGTGAGTGGGGACTACTCTCTAGTTGCGGTGCTCAGGCTTCTCATTGCAGTGGCTTCCCTTATTGTGGAGCACGGGCTCCAGGGCATGTGGGCTTTAGTAGCTGTGGCATGTGGGCTCAGTGGTATGGCTCCCTGCCTGTAGAATACAGGCTCAGTTGTCGTAGCACACAGGCCTAGTTGCTCCGCAGTGTGTGGGAGCTTCCCAGATCAGGGATCAAACCCATGTCAAATGCATTGGTAAGCAGACTGGTCACCACTAAGCCACCAGAGAATTGTTTTCTTAATTTCGGTTTTGATTGTTAATTGCTGCTGCTGCTGCTGCTAAGTCACTTCAGTCGTGTCTGACTCTGTGTGACCCCATAGATGGCAGCCCACCAGGCTCCCCCATCCCTGGGATTCTCCAGGCAAGAATACTGGAGTGGGTTGCCATTTCCTTCTCCAATGCATGAAAGAGAAAAGTGAAAGTGAAGTCGCTCAGTCTGTCCGACTGTTAGCGACCCCATGGACTGCAGCCCACCAGGCTACTCCGTCCATGGGATTTTCCAGGCAAGAGTACTGGGGTGGGGTGCCATTGCCTTCCCCAGTGTATAGGAATTCAATTGACTTTTTCTTTACTAACTAAATTGTTAATAGTGGTTTCTTTTGGGTTATGATTATAGGAGGCTTACACTTTTTTTTAAGTTCCTGTTAGGAACTAGGCCGCACAGCAGGAAGTGAGCAACAAATGAGCAAGCCGAGCTTTATCTGCAGCTCCCCATAATTCCCCAATGCTTGTATTACTGCCTAAAACATATTTCCCTGCCCTCCCTCCCTTCCATAGAAAAATTGTCTACCATGAAACTGGTCCCTGGTGCCAAAAAGGTTGGGGACTGCTGCATTATCAGGTTGAGGAAAATCCCTTCTGCTCCTAGTTTGTTGAGTGTTTTTATGTTGAAAGATGGTTTGATTTTTGTCAAGTGCTTTTTCTGCATGCATTATGATGACTAAACGTTTATTTTTTTATTTTGTAAATAAGCTATGATGTCATTGATTTCTGTTTGTTGAACACCTTGCATTCCTGGACCAAATCTCACCTAGTCATGGTGTACGATCCTTTTTATGTTTTGTTGGAGTTGGTTTGCTAGTATTTAGTTGAGGGTTTTTGTATTTTTTTCTATTAGGATATTGGGTCCATAGTTTTCTTCTCTTTTGTTGTCTTTTTCTGGTCTTGGTGTCAGATGCAATGAGTTGGAAGGAGTTCCCTCCTCTGTTTTGCTAATTCTTCTTTCCCCGTAATTTCCAATCCTAGTTTTCTTCAGTTCTGTTGTTACTTCAAAAATTTTAGTGCTATTTTTTGGTTCTTTTTTTTTTTTAAATAAACACCTAAAAATACTTTATGGTCTTCATAATTGCATTTAGTGTACCAATTGGGATGGTACACAGCAAACTTTAAATGAAATCTACCTAAGATACTGTGTTTCTTGGACAGTCAAGTACAAGGACAGGAGGAACTATTTAGATGTAATCAAACATTTTATAGGTAAGACAAGAGAGTTTAAGAGGATTGTTCAGGGTTACATTACTAGATTATGGTCAAGCTTGGAGATTTTATTTTAGACCTGTAGCTTTCTGTATGTTTGTGAGCAATACTAAGAAATAGTGTTCTGTTTAGTTGAATGGACTTTGTCTAAAACTTATCATGTTATAATCATCATATTTTCCAGTGGAGAAGTCCTTAGAAATATAATGAATTCATTGCTATCAGGAAGATATTATTGGAATCTTCAAAGCAGTTAATTTTAACTGAAGGAATTGCTGTTTACCTAAATTATATCATCTGAGTGGACAAAAACAAAGTCAGCATCAAAATAAATTGAAATCTGAAGGAACTTTTGTCTCTAGGCTGGGGAAAGGAACAAAGGGAACAGAAATCATACTACTATTTCAACCTAAATGTTTTTTTTTTTTATATGAAAAAAGTCTGAGGTTTATTTAGCATTTTATCTGAGGTGCTAATGAGAGTAAAAGAAGAACATGAAGATCAATCCTGCATTCAATTTTAAGGAGTCTTGTGATAGTGAAAGCACTCAGACTAACAGTTTTGAAAGTATGAAATGCCTTATGTTTACAACACACAGAAAATACTATAAGGATTTCCTGTCCAAAGGAGATAGTCTGAATATCTGCAAAATCTTTCCAATCTGAAGACTCCCAACACCCGTGGTTCTGCTGTTTTTCCCAACTCTAACCTGGAACTCTGGACAAAACAAGTAGTACAGAAAGCTTTTCTAGGCAGAAGAGCCTCTGCTGCTGCTATTTAGTCACAAAGTATGACTCTTTGCGACCCCATGGACTGTAGCCCACCATGCTTCTTTGCGTCCATGGGATTTTCCAGGCAAGAATACTGGAGTGGATTGCCACTTCCTTCTCTACAACCTAAATATTTTAACTTTTAATTATTAGTTAAATGTTACTTCTATTAACTGTTTAAAAAATTTTTTTTTGCTTATGAGACAGTCTTTCAGAAAAATACATTTTTGAAGAAAAAATAAGTAATATAATTTTAAGAAAATAACATATATGTTTCTAAAGATAAAATCATAACTTCAGTTTTACTGAGCTGAGAAGCTGAACTAGAAGTACTTGCTGGAAATTGCAGTTTTTCATTCGTACGTCTCAATAACGTACGAATGAAATTCTGTGTTGTGATTGGCTTATGTACTGTTTTCATTCAGAGATTAGTTTTGCCAGCAATATCTGATTTGGGATTGGAATTTATCTCACAAAGCAGGTTGGTTTTTGGGACATAAGAAAGGGTCAGTGTTACTAATGAGCATGCTACAGAGAGAAAATTTCAGTGGAGAAAAATAGCATTTGTTCATGCATGAACAAAATTGTGCTGTAATTCAATGTTGTATGCCAAATAGCCTGTGAAGTCTGTATTGGAGTGTGGCAGCTGGGAGCGGGGGGTTGTATTTAACCATTATCTTTGAAAAAGAAGTTGGTTAAAGATGTCAATTGTTTTTCTTTTAGAAAGATGAAATGTTTTTGTTTCTTTATCTCCTGTTTTCATAATTTTACTTTTACGTTTTCAAAAAGCTAAAGATTTAAGTAAAAATTTTTTTCTTCCTTCTGAATAGTTGTTTTTTTCCCTCTGGATAGGCTGATCTACCAGTTATTCTTTTCTAAGCATTTTTCTATATCTAACATTATATCAGCATCCACAGTAGTTCTAGTTCTTTTTAAAAAGTTCTCTAAAATGAAATAGGTTCATCAGTTTTAGGAACTGCATTTTATTTATTTAATCTTTATTTATATATTTTTGATTGCATCGAGTCTTAGTTGCAGCACACAGGATCTTCACGGTAGCTGTCATTTGTGGACTCTGTAGTTTGTGGTGCGTGGGCTTAGTTGCCCCTTGGCATGTGGGATCTTAGTTCCCCGACCAGGGATTGAACCCATGTCCCCTGCATTGGAAGGCGGATTCTTAAACACTGGACCACCAGGGAAGTCCCTAGGAACTGAATTTTAATAGAATTACTTATTTTTATTACTTTTGCATTTCTTCTACCCTCCCTGTGGCTCAGACGTTAAAGCGTCTGCCTACAATGCAGGAGACCCAGGTTCGATTCCTGGGTCAGGAAAATCCCCTGGAGAAGGAACTGGCAACCCACTCCAGTATTCTTGCCTGGAAGATCCCGTGGATGGAGGAACCTGGTAGGCTACAGTCCATGGGGTTGCAAAGAGTTGGACACGACTGAGCAACTTCACTCACTTTTGTATTTAAAACCTTGTATAATTTCAGATTATTCACAAACACATGTACTGGGAATTTTTCTCTTGTTCCCTGTTTCCTTAGCAGTGGTTAGTAAGTGCTGCTTTCATGTTTCCAGAAATTCAGAGTAATTTTTTAATAAAATGGTCATCTAAAAGTACCATTGGTTAAGACTTTATTCAGGTAGTCAGAATTTATCATCTGATGAAATATTTCAGATCTGTTATGTGTACTTGATAACATCGTTTGCCTTTGACAATGGAGGTGGTGGTTTAGTCGCTGAGTCGTGTCTGACTTTTGTGACCCCATGGACTGTAGCCTGCCAGGCTCCTCTGTCCATGAGATTTTCCAGGCAAGAATACTGAAGTGGGTTGCCATTTCCTTCTTGTGGATCTTCCCGACCCAGGAATTGAACCCAGGTCTCCTGCATTGCAGGCAGATTCTTTCCCAACTGAACTACANGTGGTGGTTTAGTCGCTGAGTCGTGTCTGACTTTTGTGACCCCATGGACTGTAGCCTGCCAGGCTCCTCTGTCCATGAGATTTTCCAGGCAAGAATACTGAAGTGGGTTGCCATTTCCTTCTTGTGGATCTTCCCGACCCAGGAATTGAACCCAGGTCTCCTGCATTGCAGGCAGATTCTTTCCCAACTGAACTACAAGGGAAGCCTTTGACAATACTTCACAAGATAATTTCTTTATTAACTTGGTATTATTTACACAGTACTCTCAATAACATATGGCAAAGGTTTATATAAATGAAACATTTTTCTTAAACTGAAAATTTTTAGGTCAAGGATATTTGTAGAAGGTAGAATTAAAAAAAAAAAAACAAATGTAAGAGGTTGATACAGAAAGATTTAAAGAAAGCATTGCAAATTCCTTTTTGACTTTTAGGTGATTGATCAGAATCAATATCTAAATGTAGCTTAAATGAGTTAACTGTAAAGAGGAAACATGAATTAGTAGTAGTTTGTTTCTTCTTTGTCTTTATTAAGTTAAAAAGTTTCTGATCTACTTTGCCATCTCTACTTATACTAAACTGCCAGTAACAGTTGACTAAGCCAGAGGTCCTAGGGACTTTTTTCCAAATACAGAGATGACTGCTTTTATGTTTGCCTTTTGGTTCTGCATATGTTACTTAGGTCTGGTTTGGTGGTAACTTAAACATCCTGTTAATGCCTAATAAATATTTTTGGTGTCTACTGTGTCACCTCTAGGTAAGAAAAAAACCTTTTTCTCTACCTTTATATGTTCAGTTACTGGGGATTTCAAATTAAATTCACAATTGCCAGATTAAGAAAGGAAAAGGTTTACCCCTTGTGCATAGGAGTGTCACAGAAAAGAAGTGAAAACCCAAAGAAGCAGTTAGGCCTAAGAGCTTCTATGCCATATTTTTTCTTTTAAATTGGACTATAATTGATATATAACACTATGTTAGTTTCAGGTATGCAGTATAATGATTTGATATATGTATATATTGTGAAGTGATCACAGTAAGTCTAGTTAACATCTATCACCACGTATAGTTACAGATTTTTTTCTCATCATAACTTTTAAGACTTTTTCTCTTAGTAACTTTCGAATATACTATATAGAGTTATTGACTGTGGTCATCATGCTGTACATTACACTGTCAGGACTTATTTATTTTATACCTGGAAGTTTGTATCTTTTCACCATCTTCACCCATTTCGTTTGTCTCTCATTCCTTACCTCTGGCAGTCACCAATCTGTTCTATCTAGGAGTTATGTTTTTTTCTTTTTCTTTCAGATTCTACATACAAGTGAGATCATAGAGTATTTGTCTGTCTTATTTCACTCAGCATAATGCCTTCAAGGTCCATCCATGTTGCCACAAATGGCATGGTTATTTTCTTTTTATGACTGAATAATATTCCATTATATATGTGTGTGTGTGTATGTATATATATATATATATTTGGCTGTGCAATGTGGCTTGTGGGATTAAGATCCCTGACCAGCCAAATATATATATGTGTGTGTATATATATATACATGTATATTATATATGTGTGTGTATATATATATATATATTTGGCTGTGCCATGTGGCTTGTGGGATTAAGATCTCTGACTAGGGATCGAACCCAGGCCACAGCAGTGAAAGCCTGAAAGCACTGAGTCCTAACCACTGGACCTCCAGGGAATTCCCTCCATTGTATATGTTTTCTTTATCTATGCATCCATCTGTGGACTTTCAGATTGTTTCTGTATCTTGGCTATTGTAAATAATGCTGCAGTGTACATGGGGCTCCTTCTGTCTTTTTGAGTGAATATTCTCTTTGTTTTTGGTTAAATACCCAGAAGTGGAGATGCTGGTTTGTACATCAATTCTATTTTTCATTTTTTAAGGAATCTTCATAGTGTTTTCTGTAGTTGCTGTACCAGTTTACATTCCTTACTGACAGTTCATGCGGGGTTTCTTTTCTCCACACCCTTGCCAACCCGTGTTATTTCTTGTCCCTTTGTTTATTTAGTTTTGGCTGTTGTGGGTCTTTGTTGCTGCATGGGCTTCTTCTCTAGTCGCGGTGTGTGGACTTCCTCCTGTAGTTGCCTCTCTTGTGAGCACAGGCTCTAGGGCGTTTGGGCCTCCGCAGTTGTGGCTCCTGGCTCTGTAGCACAGGCTCAGTGGTGTGGCTCATGCGCTTAGTTGCTCTGTAGCATATGTGGGATCTTCCCAGATCAGGGATCAAACCCATGTCTAATGCATTGGCAGGTGGATTCTTTACCACTAAGCTACCAGGGAAGCTGTTTTGTCTTTTTCATAATAGCCATTTTAACAGGTGTGATATGATATCCATTGTAGTTTTCTTTGGATTTCCTTGGTAATTAGTGATGTTGAGCACCTTTTCATGTAACAGCCATCTGTATGTCTTTTTGAAAAAGTGGCTGTGCAGCTCCTCTGCCCATTTTTTTAAATCAGAGTTTTTGCTATTGAGTTGCATAACTTTTTAATATATTTTAGATATTAATCTATTATCAGATATATGATTTGCAAATATTTTCCCCCATTCGGTTGGTTGCTCTTTCTTTTTGTTGATGGCTTTCTTTGCTGTACAGAAGCTTTTAGTTTGATGTAGTCCCAGTTGTTGATTTTTGCTTTTGTTGCCTTTGCTTTGGTGTCACATCCAAAAAACCATCACCAAGGTTTATGTCAAGGATCTTACCTTCTGTTTTCTTCTGGGAATTTGATGGTTTCAACTCTTATGTGTGATTGTTTAATCCATTTAAAAACTGTTTATTTATTTGGCTGTTCTGGGTCTTAGTTGCAGCACACAGAATCTTTAGTTGTGGCATGTGAACTCTTAGTTGTAACATGTAGGCTCCAGTTCCCTGACCAGGGATTGAACCCAGGGCCCCTGCATTGGGAGCATGGCATGTTTTGTTCTATTACACATCTGGCCTTCTGAATAGGGTGTCAGATCAGAACCTGAGCCTCTTCTTTATCCTAGCTCTCTCTCTCTCTCTTTTTTTTTTGTTTAACAATTCAGTTATATATAAACCTTTTGTACATGAACAAGAAGTGATGATAAGAAAAAAAAAATCCCTTTTTAAACACAGGCCTGATTAAATTAGCAGTTCTTAAGCTTTTTGGTTTGGGGCCTTTATACTCTTAAACATTATTGAAGACCCTAAAGAGTTTTTGTTTATGAAAGTTATATCTATTGTTACTATATTAGAAACTAAAACTGGGAAAATTTGAAAATGATTACCTTATTCATTTAAAAATAACAGTAACAAAACTATTACATTTAACACAAATGAAATATTTCAAATGAAAAATAATTTAATTTCTAAATCAAAGTTAGTTAGAAGAATGGCATTGGTTTTCTTTTTTTTTCAAATCTCTTTAATCTCTGGTTAATAAAGGGCAGATGGATTCCTATATCTACTTCTTTCATATGTTGTGATATGTTGTTTTGGTTGAAGTTTATGAAGAAAAATCTAGTCTCACACAGATACGTAGTTGCAAAAGGGAGGAATATTTTAACATAATTAATTTTAGTGTTTAAGCTCTTCCTTGACATTACAGCAAAACTTTAATAGTTTCTTAAAAGTTAGCTGAAATGTGGAATCAAAAACCATATCCGGCTTCCTTTGTGGTCCAGTGGTTAGGAATCCACCTTGCAGTGGAAGGGACACTAATCCCATTCCTGGTCCAGGAAGATCCTTCATGCCATGGAGCAGCTAAGCCCATGTGCTGCAACTGCTGAAGCCTTTGTGGCTGGAGCCCATGATCTGCAACAAGAGAAGCCGCCACAATGAGAAGCCCATGCACTGCAATGAAGAGTTGTCCTTGCTCGCCACAGACAGAGAAAACCTGTGCGCAGCAACGAAGACCTACCACAGCCAAATAGCTAAATAAATCTTAAAAGGAATTTCCTGCTGGTTCAGGGGTTAAGACTGCGCTTCCAATGCAGGCGGAGTGAGTTTGATCCCTGGTCTGGGAATAAGATCCCCCATGCTGCACAGCACATCTGAAAAATGAAGAAGAAAAAAAACTTATCAAACAACTTTTCAAACTCTTATTATATTATAGTCCATTGGTCTGTCTTGTACTTTAGTGGGTTTCTTAGCCATGCATGATTTTAAAACATCATAAATTGTTGTAGTCCGTTTGGGTTACTTTAACAAGAATATTTTAGACAAGGTAGCTTATCAATAGCAGAAATTTATTGTTCACAGTTCTGGAGGCTGAGAAATCTATAATCAGGGTGCCATCAGATTTGGTATCTGGTGAGAACTCAGTTTCACATTCATAGGTGGCTATACTCTCTGAGTCCTTATGTAGTAGAAGGGAGGTCTAGACTGCTAAGGGAGTTCTCTGTAGAAGGATCCTGATCCCATTTGAAGGCTACATCCTCATGACCTAATCACCTCCCAGAGACCCCCACCTCCAAAAAACATCATATTGGGAGTTAGGATTTAACATACGAATTTTGTGGGCATATGTTAGGCTGTACCCTGCAGGTCTGCAAGCCCTGCCTGTTCTTGCCCCACTTAAAGACTGAAGAAAGAGCTTGGAGTCAGCGACAGAGATATCAATAGTTTCATAGGTGGGTGAATCTTACATAGACAGCAGATGGCTACTGGAGGAAGGGGAGGTGGGTGATTCACATCATGTTGGCTCATTGGTTACCAGGGAAACCAACAGAGGAGGATAGGCCTTTGATAAGCTATCACAGTAGAGATAATTCTGATTTAAAGATTGAAACGATCACTAGCTGGTGTGGAGCAGGTGATTGATTAGATTCTATGATTAACACAGAATCATAAGTCATGTGAATAAAGTGCAGGTGAAGCAGGGACTGGATGGCCTGGTCGTACACAATACACATAGCCTGTAGTGGTCTTTTTGAGAATATTGGCTGACTTAATTATGTAGGTCTTCCACATGTTTTCAAATTTAATTCTGCAATATTAAGTAATTGTATTAATACCACTGTTGACCTCAGTAGTAAAGTTTTAAAGTATTGGGAAACTTTCAAGTTTTTCAGAAGTTGTAATATTCTTTTGAAAACTCAATTTTGTTATAATGGCAGCAAATACTATCCATAGTTTTCTGTAAAGTGAGAGCCTTTATTTTTAAGAAAAATGTCTGCCAAATACCCATCTTAATAATTATAGTTTGTTAGCCATTTTTAAAGTTAAAAATAGAATTTTGTGGAGAAAATAGCTTTCAAGTCAATCACTTAAGTGTTTTTCTTCAACATAATTGTCATATAATGTGCAGAACTGCTTTATATGTATTTTTCATTTTGTCACATAGAATATTAAAAAGATATTAAGGTCAGTTCAGTTCAGTTCAGTCGCTCAGTCAAGGTTTATAAAATTTTAGGTATATATATTTTAATAATAAATATAGCGATATAATAAAATATTTTACTACTTTATGTTGGACATTTTTGAGTCCAACTGACTTTTTTTTAAGACTCAGATGTGTGACAATAAAGAATTGAGTGACTAGAATGATAAAATAGTACAGCTTGATTCCACTGCTTTTATTTATCTTTTATCCAGTATACTTATACATTCTCAGTGAACCGTAACTAAGTAAAAAAGGAAATACTAACATGAAAATAGTTTTGATTTTTATGTTCCCTGAAAAAAGTCTCAGGGGCTCTTGGGGGTTTGTGGAACACACTTTGAAAACTGTTGCACTGTCATCAGGAGAAGAGTGCTTTTTCTATGTATGTCATGACGATTTTAGTGGGAATCACCTTAGCCAGTTATTTGGTCCTGTGTAGAAAAATGAAATGATTATGATTGTGCAGGTAAAAAAATTGTTCGAATACATACAAAATATAAGATTTATAATTTTAACCATTTAAGTATGCAGTTCAGTGGCATTAAGTAAATTCATGATGTTGTGCAACCAATACCACTATGCATTTCCAGAATTTGTCTAACAGAAAGTCAGTACCTTTTAGACAGTAATTCCTCCATTCTCCCTATCCCACAGGTCCTGTAACCTCTACTCTTTGTCTCTATTAATTTGCCTCTGCTGGGAACACCATTTAAGCTGAGTTAACAGTGTTTATCTCTTTTTGTCTGGTTTATTTCACTTCACATTATGTGTTCAGGATTTGTTCATGTTGTCGCTTGTGTCAGAATTACATTCTTTTTTAAGGCTGAATAATATTCCCTTTATTTGTATACCACATGCTGTCAGTCTGTTCTTCTGTTGAAGGGGTCAGCTTGTTTCTGTCTTCGGCTATTGCGAATAATGCTGCTATGAACATTGGAGCATTGTATACCACATGCTGTCGGTCTGTTCTTCTGTTGAAGGAGTCAGCTTGTTTCTGTCTTCGGCTATTGCGAATAATGCTGCTATGAACATTGGAACATTGTATAAGTATCTGAGCCCTTGCTTTGAATTCTTTTGAGTATATACCTAGAAGTGAAAGTGCTGGATAATCCGGTAATTTTATATGTTTAACTTTTTAAGGAACCACAGCATCTGTACCATTTTTACATTCCCACCAGCAGTGTACCAGGGTTCCAGTTTCTTCAGATTTTTGCCATCACTTGCTGTTTTGTTATTTTGATAATAGCCATCCTAATGGATATGAAGCAATAATTCACTGTGGTTTTGATTTTCAGTTCCCTAATAACCAATGATAATCTTTTCATGTGTTTATTGGTCTTTTGTGTATCTTCTTTGGAGAAATATCTATCATGTCCTTTGCCTATTTTTCAAATTGAGTTGTTTATTAGCTCTAGTAGTTTTTTGTTTTATTTTTGATTGAGATTTTCTATATTTAGAATATGTCATCTGAAAATAGAGGTAGTTTTGCCTTTTTTTTTTTTTTTTTTCCTTGCTGCCTGACTTGCAGGATCTTAGTTCCCTGATCAGGAATTGAACCCAGACCATCTCAGTGAAAGTACCGAATCTTAACCACTGGATCACCATGGTATTCTCTTGCTTTTTAATTTCCAATTTGGATGCCTTTTATTTCTTTTTCTTGCCTAATTTCTGGCTAAAACCTCCAGTCCCATCCAACTTTTACATCATTTTACTCAGGTTTCAAAGTCCTGTGAGAAGAGATTCAGTTTGCTTTATTCAGATTATGTGTCCATCTCTGAATCCCTTAGCCTTGGGGATAACAGGATACCTTGATTTACCAAGACATGTAAAGGGAAGGAGTCATTCTATCAGGTGAAAGCGCAGTACTGTTATAAAGAGGGGCAGATGGTTTCTCAACAACCAAAAACAAACAAACTGGCATTCACTCCAAGGGCCTTTTTGGTCACAATTGATTGGGGCAAATCCAGGATTAGAACCCAAGTCCTTTGATTCATAGGCCAGTTGCTTTGTTCTGTATTCTATCAGTTCTTTGTTATACATTGCTGCTGCTGTTGCTAAGTCGCTTCAGTTGTGTCCGACCCTGTCCCTCGGATTCTCCAGGCAAGAACACTGGAGTGGGTTGCCATTTCGTTCTCCAATGCATGAAAGTGAAAAGTGAAAGGGAAGTCGCTCAGTCGTGTCCGACCCTCAGTGACACCATGGACTGCAACCTACCAGGCTCCTCTGTCCATGGGATTTGCCAGGCAAGAGTACTGGAGTGCGGTGCCATTGCCTTCTCCTGTGATACATTAANGAGTGGGTTGCCATTTCGTTCTCCAATGCATGAAAGTGAAAAGTGAAAGGGAAGTCGCTCAGTCGTGTCCGACCCTCAGTGACACCATGGACTGCAACCTACCAGGCTCCTCTGTCCATGGGATTTGCCAGGCAAGAGTACTGGAGTGCGGTGCCATTGCCTTCTCCTGTGATACATTAACCATGAATTAATTTTCTTAGAATGCTCAGTTCACTTGGTTTGAATGTTCTTTGTTACCAGTTGCCATAATTTAATAAGGCTTTCAAGCAGCATTTTCTGTTACACAGAAAAAAGATTGTTGGATAATATTGAATTCTTTTATAAGTCCTTATGTTAATCTAAAAGTTTATGTTCAATATGTGCATATGGCATTTCATGTTAAGTTTTTATTCTCTGTCCAGTAAGAATTGCTCATGGCATGTATCAAAACTTCATTTTGGCATTTGCATTTAAACGTTTCTCTATTATATTTATTCAGGATGTTGACTTATGAAGGGATGACCACTTTCATTCAAAAGTATCTCCCAAAGCATGTTATAGATTATTTTCTTAAGAAAGGCTCATTCCTTCCTGTATAAGAAAGAGGTAGTCCTTGAAGTGGTTAAAGTGTAGCTGCAACCCTTCTTAGGGCTTCTCCGGTGGCTCAGCTGGTGTAGAACCTGCCTGCAACGCGGGAGACCTGGGTTTGATCCTTAGGTTGGGAAGATCCCCTGGAGAAGGAAAAGGCTACCCACTCCAGTATTCTGGCCTGGAGAATTCCATGGACTGTATACAGCCCATGGGGTTGCAAAGAGTCAGACATGACTGAGGGACTTTCACTTCACTTCCAGCCCTTATTAGTTGNGTTGGGAAGATCCCCTGGAGAAGGAAAAGGCTACCCACTCCAGTATTCTGGCCTGGAGAATTCCATGGACTGTATACAGCCCATGGGGTTGCAAAGAGTCAGACATGACTGAGGGACTTTCACTTCACTTCCAGCCCTTATTAGTTGGAAATGGGCTATCTATCTTTTTGTGCTTCAGTTTTGTGTTTGTAACATGGGTATAATAATAGTATCTCCTTTATAAGATTATTGTGAGGGTCAGATTAACTAGTATGTGTAAAGCACTTAGAACAATGCTTGTCATATAGTAAGTAAACACTCAGTGAATATTAGCATATGTCCCCACTGGAGAAGCATCTTGGTCCCAATATTTTTCATTAAGTTCCATACAGCAAGCTTTGTAATGTTTGTTTGCTTTGATAGATTTAGGGTGAATTAGTATACCAGGAGGGTTTCCCTGGTGGCTCAGATGGTAAGGAATTCACCTGCAGTGTGGGAGTCCTGGGTTCAATCCCTGGGTTGGGAAGATCCCCTGGAGGAGGGCAGGGCAGCCCACTCCAGTATTCTTGCCTGGAAAATCCCCATGGACAGAGGGGCCTGACGGGCTTCAGTCCATGGAGTCGCAAAGAGTTGAACATGACTGAGTGACTAAGTACAATATACCAGGAAATTTCATTACTAACTCAACAAAATACTCAGGAGCTTCTGACATTTATTAGAAACTATATTAGGTACTGAGGTTACAATGATGACTAGTATACACTTCTTATTAGGAGCTTGTAGTCTACTGGGAATCACAAAAGAGCAAGATATTAATAGAGACCTACCAATACTATAATAAGAATAAGCAAGCAGGTTATCAAATAGAGGGACACTGAGTCTTGCCAGGAGAGAGAGGGCATTTGAGAAGTTTCCTTGAAGAGGTGTTGAAAATGAATTACATATAGGATTTACCAGGTAGAAATTGGGTGGCTGGAGATAAGATTTGGAGGTCTACAACATGAACTACCCCTGTAAAGTGTACAGAACATAGTGTTGCAAACTTAGTATATACAGGTAGCTATGAGTGAAGCAGACTATATATTTTAAACATGTGCTACATTAGCAAAATCAAAATGATAGCTGATACTTGGCCTTAGGTATCTTGGGAGACCCTAGGGAGTAGTTTTTGCTTTGTGGAAATATGGGTTTAGGATTTTCAGACCTTCAGTTTTTTAAGAGAAGCCTGAAATTAAGATTTTGTGTCAGTTCAGTTCAGTTCAGTCGCTCAGTTGTGCCCGACTTTGCTACCCATGGACTACAGCACACCAGGCTTCCCTGTCCATCACCAACTCCTGGAGCTTGCTCAAACTAATGTCCATCGAATTGGTGATGCCATCCAACCATCTAATTCTCTGTCATCCCCTTCTCTCGCTTTCAGTCTTTCCCAGCATCAGTGAAGTGAAGTCACTCAGTCGTGTCCAACTCTTTGTGACCCCATGGACAGTAACCTATCAGGGCCCTTTGTCCATGGGATTTTCCAGGCAAGAGTGCTGGAGTGGATTGCCATTTTCTTCTCCAGGGGATCTTCCCGACCCAGGGATCGAACCCGGGTCTCCCACATTGCAGGCAGTCGCTTTACCATCTGAGCCACCAGGGAAGTCTCCCAGCATCAGGGTCTTTTCTAATGAGTCAGTTCGTCACGTCAGGTGGCCAATGTATTGGAGCTTCACCTTCAGCCTCAGTCCTTCCCATGAATATTCAGGACTGATTTCCTCTAGAATTGACTGGTTTGATCTCCTTGCAGTCCAAGGGACTCTCAAGAGTCTTCTCCAACACCACAGCTCAAAAGCATCAGTTCTTTGATGCTCAGCTTTCTTTATAGTGCAACTCTCACATCCATACATGACCACTGAAAAAACTATAGCCTTGACTAGATGGACCTTTGTTGGCAAAGTAATGTATCTGCTTTTTAATATGCTGTCTAGGTGGGTCATAACTTTTCTTCCAAGGAGCAAGCATCTTCTAATTTCATGGCTGCAGTCACTATCTCCGGTGATTTTGGAGCCCCCCAAAATAAAGTCTGTCACTGTTTCCACTGTTTCCTCTTCTATTTGCCATGAAATGATGGGACCAGATGCCGTGATCTTAGTTTTCCAAATGTTGAATTTTAAGCCAACTTTTTCACTCTACTCTTTCACTTTCATCAAGAGGCTATTTAGTTCTTGACTTTCTGCCATAAGGGTGGTGTCATCTGTGTATCTGAGGTTATTGATATTTCTCCCAGCAATCTTGATTCCAGCTTGTGCCTCATCCAGCCCAGCATTTCTCATGATGTACTCTGCATATAAGTTAAATAAGCATATAAGTTAAATATACAGCCTTGATGTACTCCTTTCCCAATTCATTGTTCCCTGTCCGGTTCTAACTATTGCTTCTTGACCTGCATACAGATTTCTCAAGAGGCAGGTCAGGTGGTCTGGTATTCCCATCTCTTGAAGAATTTTTCCATAGTTTGTTGTGCTCCACCCAGTGAAAGGATATGGCACAGTCAATAAAGCAGAAGTAGATGTTTTTCTGGAATTCTCTTGCTTTTTCTATGAACCAGTGAATGTTGGCAATTTGATCTCTGACTCCTCTGCCTTTTCTAAATCCAGCTTGAACATCTGGAAGTTCATGTTCATGTACTGTTGAAGCCTGCCTTGGAGAATTTTGAACATTACTTTGCTAGCATGTGAGATGAGTGCAATTGTGTGGTACTGTGAACATTCTTTGGCATTGCCTTTCTTTGGAATTGGAATGAAAACTGACCTTTCCCAGTCGTGTGGCCACTGCTGAGTTTTCCAAATTTGCTGGCATATTGAGTGCAGCACTTTCACAGCATCATCTTTCAGGATTTGAAATAGCTCAACTGGAATTCCATCACCTCCACTAGCTTTGTTCGTAGAGATGCTTCTTAAAGCCCACTTGACTTCACATTCCAGGGTGTCTGGCTCTAGGTGAGTGATCATACCATCGTGATTATCTGGGTCCTGAAGATCTTTTTTGTACAGTTCTGTGTATTCTTGGCACCTCTTCTTAATATCTTCTGCTTCTGTTATGTCCATACTATTTCTGTCATTTATTGAGCTCATCTTTGCATGAAATGTTCCCTTGGTATCTCTAATTTTCTTTAAGAGATCTCTAATCTTTCCCATTCTATTGTTTTCCTCTATTTCTTTGCATCACCAGATATTCAGTACTGAAGTCAGATTGATTATGTTCTTTGCAGCCAAAGATGGAGAAGCTCTATACATTCAGCAAAAACAAGACCGGGAACTGACTGTGGCTTAGATTTTGATGTGGAATTCCCTAATTTTTAAGTGCTGGGAAATTGAAACACTCTGGGAATAGAGTTGGGGGGAAAATACTAATTGTGAGGTCAAAACAGTACAGTTCTGACCGCTAAAGTCAGCCTTGTGGCTTGCCAGTTCGTGATGTCTTGGTCTAGAGTGGTGGGATAGACGAGGCAGTTAGCCTGGGAAAAGGAGCCAGTAACAGGTTTAGAAAGAATGACCAGAGAGATAGAAAAAGCACGCAAAGGTATAGGGTCTCTGATGCTGAGTAAAGAGGGTATTTCAAAGAGGAGGGAATTAGTAGTAGTATCATATGCTGCAGATAAGGAATGAAAACTGTCTATCACATTTAGCAGTTGGGTCACTGCCTTGGGCAAAAATGTTTCAGTGGAGTTGGGAGGCAGGATTGCAGTGCATTCAAGAGGAAATTTAAATGGCGACACAGGTAGTATGCAGCTCTTTGATAAAAGTTGGGTAGAAAGAGAAGTTATAGGATATAAGTCCTTAATTTGGGACTTATGGATCCTCCTCCATCAGTATTATATGCACACTGTGTGTGTGTGTGTGTGTGTGTGTGTGTGTGTGTGTGTGTGTGAAGTCGCTCAGTCGTGTCCGACTCTTTGCGACCCTGTGGACTGTAGCCTGCCAGGCTTCTCTGTCCATGGGATTCTCCAGGCAAGAATACTGGGGTGGATTGCCATTTCCTTCTCCAGGGGATCTTCCCAACCCAGGGATCGAACCCAGGTCTCCTGCTTTGCAGGCAGACGCCTTATCCTCTGAGCCACGTGTGTATATTTTCTTCTGGACAGAAGTCTTAAAGGTTTCATCAGCTTTTCAAAAGAGTTTATAACTCCAAAGAACCACTTGTGTCAGGAGGCCTGTAGCTGAGAGATTTGAGTGTATTTATGAGCTTGTAGGGAAGGAGCCAGTAAAGCATGAGAGACTAGAGAGTAGGAATAGGGTGCTGGAGAACCGTTGCCCCTCTGGTGGTAAAAGGAGATGAGATCTGGAGTATTAGGTAGAAGGACTAATTTAGATAAAGAATGAGTATAGATGCATATATATTTATAGGTAAATGGCAGGAAACTGAAGTAGCTCAGTTCACAATGTTTACTTTTTCTGTTATATAGTATATTTTTAATATATAACATATTGTAATATAATACAATATACAACATATATAATATATAACATATATTTATAGTATACGTTTATTGTTTCTATTATATAGGTCTACCAAAAGATGAGTGAAGAGAGGTGGAATATGATGTTTGAGGAAGGTGGAGAAGGTTTAAAATACCCATAGTGAAGAATGAGAAAGAGGCAAATATAGGGAAAGTCTTTTGGATTGCATTGAGGGATTCTGTATGTGATTGGTGATCATTACTAGTAAAACCAAATTGAAAATGTGTCTGCATTTTCCCCATCTTGCAGCCTAAGGAGAGAGCAGAAAAAGCATGAAAATGGGTTGAACTGTGATAGGGGTCTTGCCAGGCAGGTGCATTTAGGAAAATAGGAGGAATAAAAGAGATGAGAGTATTAGTTGAGATCAGGAGGGAGTGAATACCAGCATTGTATTGAAAGTAGTGAGTTCAGGGAATGGGAAATCTCCCAGAAGCGGAAGAGCAGGGGGAGAACTGGAGTAAGTGAGAAAGCTGTAGAGACAGAAGTCAGAATGCATTTATGAGATCAGGACTAGGGTTCTTTTCCTAGTTTGTTTTTGGGTTTTTTTTTTTTGTTGTTGTTCTTTAATCAGAATTACCAGTTGTGTTAAAAAAAACACAGATGCCCAGGTCTTATTCTGGATCAACAGATTCAGAATCTGTAGGGAGTCAGACCAAGGCATCTTCATTTAAAAAGTTTTACATGATTTAAAGAAATTTTTTAAAAGTTTACGTATAGTAAAATTTACTTTTTTTTGGTGTACAGTTCTGAGTTTTGACAAATGCATAGAGTAGATAGGAGGAGCAGGCATGGTGAGGAAGGTACATTTGTTTTTGAACATTTGATTTCTTGTTACACTGAAGATGCAGCCCATGGAGTTAAGATTATTACACTGAATTAACATTTTTTGATCACTTTCTGAAGTCTAGATCAGGGATGGGCATACTTTTTCAAAGAGCCAGGTAATAAATACTTTAGGCATTGTGTGTGCTTAGTTGCTCAGTCAGGTTTGATTCTTTGAGACCCTTTGGACTGTAACCTGCCAGGCTCCTCTGTCTATGGGATTCTGCAGGCAAGTATACTGGAGTGGGTTGCTCCAGGGGATTTTTCTGACCCAGGGATTGAACCCGTGGCTACTGTGTCTCCTGCCTTGCAGGTGGAATTTTTACCCGCTGAGCTGTTGGAGAAGCCCTTAGGCATTGGAGGCCACTTATGGTTTGTGTGTGTGTGTATGTTCCCAACTATTAAAAATATGCAAAAGTACATTCTTTGCACTGTACAAAATAGGCAAAGGGCCATAATGTACTGACCCCTGGTACACAGTCAGTACAACAGTAAATCAAGCTCTGATTTGTAGTATTTGCTGATTCTAGAAGTATAGATACTCCTGGAACTGATTTCAAGCCACCAATGTGATATGCTGAATGCAGAGTTTAAAAGAGATGTGCAGTAGCACAAAGTATTTCTGCTGTATAAATAAAGTAGATGTAAATTACTTTGAATGCATAGTTGATAAAATATAGTAGCTGAAGCTCCAACACTTTGGCCACCTGATGCAAATAGCTGACTCATTGGAAGACACTCATGCTGGGAAAGATTGAAGGCAGAAGGAGAAAGAGGGTGACAGAGGACGAGATGGTTGTATGGCATCATTAATGCAATGGACATGAACTTGAGCAAACTCTGGGAGATGGTGAGGGACTGGGAAACCTGCTATGCTGCAGTGCATGGAGCTGCAAAAAGTCTGACATGACTGAGCAACTGAACAACAACAACAAATGCCATACACACATTTTCCCAGTATAGATATACCACAATTGTAATTGTTTCTAAATTATCTTTTAGTGTTTACACTATTATGACCATGTAAGTAGTGTTCAGGTCATTTGTATATTATGATTATATTTTGTTTATTATATGTTTTGGGAATTAACTATTGCCTTAATTTTTAAACATTTGCTGAATTCTTTTTATGTGCTTATGACAGTGTTATTCTCATATTCCATGACAGAACTATAAAACTCATCACAGGGGGGTTAAACATGAGATAATCTATTATTTTAATTTTTTCCTTCAACACACCTCCTTAGTCCCCCGTTGTTCTCTTGCTAGAATCCCAGTTATTGTTTCCAGCTACCATTCTGTTACTCTTGTTATCCTAGTGATTACTTTTGCTTCTCTCCTGTGTTGGTGTCCATTTTCCTGAATCCTACACCATTTTCTTCTAGGTGTATTTCTTCATTTTGCTAGAGGACATTGTAAAGGAGCTTCTTAAGAAAGGTACTAAGAGAAGTTTCCTGAGACTTTGTATGTCTGAAAATGACAATTCTATGCTCATGTGTAATTGATAATTTGGCAGGATATATAATTGGTTGAAAAGCCATTTTCCCTTAGAACTTGAAGGTTTTCCCTCCAGTATTGTTAATTTGCAATATTGCTGTTGAGGAATCCAAATATGTTCCAGGCCTTAGTTCTTTGTGATCAGCCTTCCCCCCCTACCCCCACCCCACCCAGCTATGATAGATTTTAAGATCTTCTCTTTATTGATTGCTTAAGTGAAATTCCACCGAGATGTACCTTGATGAGAATCTTTTTCATTTATTTTTTGGGATTCTTGGCACTTTCCCTTTGGAAATGTATGTCCTTCATTTCTAAGAATTTTTTTTCTTATTTTAAATGTTTCTGTTTTTTGGAACTTCTTTTAATTCGGTTTTGGGTCTTCTTAGTTTATTCTCTAATTCTCTTGCCTTTTCTCCTATTTTTCATTACTTTCTGTTCTGCTTCTTGGGAGATTTTCTTAACTTTATTTGCTAGCTTGTCAATTAAAATTTTTTTTTTAAACTTTTATAATTTTAGTATATCTGGGCTTTTTTCTCTAATGTTACTTTGTTATAGATCTTGTTTGTATTTCATAGATGCAGTATTTCCTTTTGTATTTCTGATATACGTTTTTGGTCTGTAGAAATTTTCTTCTTGAATTTTTGGTTTACACTTAAGTTCCTTTTGTTTATTTATTTATTTATGGTCTTCTTTAATGTTGGTGACTTTCCTTATATGTCTCATAGTTTTTTATTAAAAAAAAAAAACCCTGAGGTAAATATGCATAATGTAAAATTTATTATTTTAACAGTTTTTAAGTGTGCAGTTCTGTGGCATTAAGTTCTTTTGACACTGCTGTGCAGCCATCACTCTCATCCATCTCCAGCACTTTTTCGTCTTAACTGACTGAAATTTTGAACCCATTGAACACTGACTCCCCATTCCCCCTCCCTATCAGCCTGCTGCTGCTGCTGCTAAGTTGCTTCAGTCGTGTCCAATTCTGTGTGACCCCATAGACGGCAGCCCACCAGGCTCCCCTGTCCCTGGGATTCTTCAGGCAAGAACACTGGAGTGGGTTTCCATTTCCTTCTCCAATGCATGAAAGTGAAAAGTGAAAGTGAAGTCGCCCAGTCATGTCTGACTCCTAGCGACCCCATGGACTGCAGCCTACCAGGCTCCTCCATCCATGGGATTTTCCAGGCAAGAGTACTGGAGTGGAGTGCCATTGCCTTCTCCCCGCTATCAGCCTAGGCAAGCACTATTCTACTTTCTGTCTCTATGAATATGACAGGCACCACATATAAGAGGAATCATACAGTGTTTGTGCTTTTGTGACTGGCTTATTTCTTCAAGGTTCTTCATATCTCCATGAAGACGTGTCTTCAAGATTTGTCCTTGTGTAGCATGTTAGATATTTAAAGAGTTTGCTCTCTCTCTCTCTCTCTCTTTTTTTTTGTTTTTTGGTTGTGCCATGCAGCATGAGGGATCTTAGTTCCTCTACCAGGGATTGAACTTGTGCAGTGGAAGTGTAGAGTCTTAACCACTAGTCCACCAGGGAAATCCCTAAAGATACTGAATAGCTGTATTGAAGCTCCATGTAAATAGGAAGGACTTAGTAATTGGAGGGCTTCACTGAAAGGTGTTAAGATGATGAATATCTTTTTTTAAAGAGCATCTTATTTTACTTATATATTTTTAAAATTTTATTTTATCTATATTTATTTTTGGCTGCACTGGATCTTGCTGCATGGGGGCTATTCTCTCGTTGTGGTGAGAAAAGTTGTGGCTATTCTCTTATTGTGGTGGCTTCTCTTGTTCTGGAGCATGGGCTTCACAGCTGAGATCTTATCAATTTCTCCAGAGAAAAACCTCCCTAACTCATAGCTTGGGGTAGAAGCTTTGTGGCTCATTGTTTAGAGAACTGAGATGGGGAAGGGGTTTGGGAAATCTACTTACTTCGTAGACTTTTCGTTAACTTTGCTGTTTTCAGTAAAGGATTTGTCTCTTGACCCAGTTGCACTTGGTGTTCCCTGAGTCCAGAGCCTCTATAACTGTTGCTGTGAACTGATCAGTGACAGGTAGCCTTTGTGTGGGAGGAGGGAGAAGTGGTTGTCTGATTGCATGGGGGCTAGGGAGGAGAACTGGGGATCTTGCTGCTCCTCGTGTACACTTTGAGTCAGTTCTCCTATTTTTGGCCCCTTCCCTCAACTCTCCCTTTAGAGATACAGTGTGCCTCCAAGTCCTGGTCTTTACAGAGTACAGTGTGGTGTGATTCCTTTTTTACTGGATTTTCTCTCTTCAGGCTTAGGTTTCAGTTTTTTGCAGTCTACCAAGTCAAATTCATTTGGTTGCTCTTCGTGTGTTAAAAGTTTTGTTGCTGTCATCTGATGATGTTTCCTCTGATCGCTTTTGCTATTGAGTGCTTATACCTTTAAAATATGTATTTTATTGCCAATTTGGAATGATTAATAGAGGAACTGAAGAATCACATGTATTTAATCTACTGTGTTCTAGCTACTATTCTATACTTGCCTAATTTTTTTTTTTAAGCTCCATAAAACCTTTTCTTTTTTTTTTTTTTTT
>SJYX01003084.1:0-33884 GCA_006410675.1 Oreotragus oreotragus | reverse complement strand
TTTCCTTTGTTGTGCAGAAGCTTTTAATTTTAATTAGATCCCATTTGTTTATATTTGCTTTTATTTCCAGTATTCTGGGAGGCGGATCATTGAGGATCCTGCTGTGATTTATGTCGGAGAGTGTTTTGCCTATGTTCTCCTCTAGGAGTTTTATAGTTTCTGGTCTTACATTTAGATCTTTAATCCATTTTGAGTTTATTTTTGTGTGTGGAGTTAGAAAGTGATCTAGTTTCATTCTTTTACAAGTGGTTGACCAGTTTTCCCAGCACCACTTGTTAAAGAGATTGTCTTTACTCCATTGTATATTCTTGCCTCCTTTGTCAAAGATAAGGTGTCCATATGTGTGTGGATTTATCTCTGGGCTTTCTATTTTGTTCCATTGATCTATATTTCTGTCTTTGTGCCAGTACCACACTGTCTTGATGACTGTGGCTTTGTAGTAGAGCCTGAAGTCAGGTAAGTTGATTCCTCCGGTTCCATTCTTCTTTCTCAAAATTGCTTTGGCTATTCGAGGTCCATAAAACCTTTTCAAAGAGAATCTGTAAGCTCCTTATTTCTGAAAAGCTTGGACTAGCAGCATTGGCATTACCTGGAAACTTGCTAGAAATGTAGAATTCCAGGCCCCAACCCATACCAATCAGTGTTCTATATTTTACAGCATCCCTGGGTGATCTATAAGCACATTAAAGTGTGAAAAGTACCGTTCTGATTCACTGTGCCTGCTACAATGCTTGACACATGTTAGGTGTCTTTTATCGGATAATCAGAAATTTAGAAAAGACGCTATAGTTAGAAATACTGTTTTGGGATCAGCATAAGGTATTATTTATATAAGCTATGGGAGTAGATGAGAATATAGATTAAAAGAAGGTCAAGGAAATGTCAGTTGTATGGATGAAGGAAGAGAGGGCTTTCTGGGAAAACTGAGCGAGAAAGAACAGACACCTTGAGTATACAAGATGTAGGAAAATGAGCAACCTTCCATGAGAATGGGCTGCAAGGTTAGAAGTGTCTTTAGGGAGTGCAAAACTTCAGAAATGGCTAAGAAGTGGAAAAAACACTTTCTGGGAAGACATTCAAGTTACAGAATAGTTTATTTAATTAGAATATGGGGAGAATAATCTAAGAGGATGCTCCAGAGGACATAATGGAATGATCAGCAGTGAGAAGATGGTGTAGTGATGAATTATCTTGAAGTTTATCCTTTTGAATTACAAAGTCCATAAGTATAAAGACTGTGTCTATCTAGTTCATTGCCATATTCCCAGCTCTTAGAACATAGGAGGTATCCAATAAATACTTGTTATATACGCATGGAATGATGATAGATTGTAAAAATAGGCCAGCATTTCATTCCTTCTTATTGTGTTCTTTTAGCAACTTTATGTAGAATCAGCTTTGTAATTGTTTCATTCTACTTATATTTCTGCTGATGAGAAAAAATACAAGGAGGCTGTGGGCAGCCCTCTGTAATAAAGGTGACATGGTCATTTCTGTTTGTTGGTAGTTGAGCTACCACAGAACTATCATTATCCATAAATAGCAGCTTCCCTGTGCTGCTGGTCAACTCAGTTCTGTATAGAGCTCCCCTAGAGAAGGAATACAGACAGCAGCAAGTCTCTGTGGTTCCTTTCAGTGATTTGGTTCTTTTGGGCCAAACTGATTCTTGTTGGGCCCTGCTGGTCATGGCATTCAGTTCAGTGAGGACTTGGTTTGACAAGCCCAGTGTTTGAACTTTTCCCAGGAGAGAATCAGTTGTTCTTTTTGCTGGGTTTCAGTTGCTCTTACTGAGTTTCCATCGCACCTTACTTTTACTTTTATTACAGTATTCGCCTTGTTCTGCTGAGAATTATGGTCATGTGTTTCTAAGTGTCATTCCCTCTAGATTTCTTTTGAGTGTCTTGTCTTTGTACCTTTCATAGTAATAGCACAGTGCTTTTGTATAGCACAAGTTTAAACTATTAATCCTTATAAGTAGAAAAATTTTTAATTCTGTAAAATTATATTTCCAACTGTAGCTACTTTTATATGCCACATCCCTTTCAAAGAAGATAGGTATAAATAAGTAGCTACTTAGGAAAAAAGAATGGATTATAGCAAGCTCTCCCCATCTAGTCATTTTAGAAGTCTGATATTTTTTTTTTTAATAATAGCTTTTTTGAAATGTGATTCACATACCATTCAGTTCATCCACTTAACAAGTATATAATATAATTCAGTAGTGTTTAGTATAGTCACAGAGTTGTGCAGCCATCACCACAAGCAATTGGAACGTTTTCATTACCCCTCAAAGAAACCTGCATACATTAGCTGCCATTCCCTTTCTCCCTTTAGTCCAACCCTACACAACCATATTCTTTGTTGCTGTAGATTTTCATGTTCTGGACATCCATGTTACAACATGTTTTTATTCCTTCTTACTGCCTAATAATATTGTATATATATATTCACACATACATGCACACTACATTTTATATATTCATTTACCTTTGATGGATATTTGTGTTATTTCCAGTTTTTGGCTATAATACAGCTTTGAACATTTGTATCCAGTGTTTTGTATGGTTTTATGTTTTCTTTCTTTTAAAATATATAGCTAGGATCCAAATTGCTGGGTTATGTGGTGACTCTTCATTTAACCTTTTTAGAACCTGCTAGACTGTTTTCCAGCCAGTTGCATCATTTTACATGTCCATCAGCAGTGACTTGAGGGTTCCAATTTCTTTACATCCTCACCAGCATTTATTGTTATCTGTTTCTTTGATTATAATCATCCAAGTAGGTATGAAGTAGTATTTCTTTGGTTTCATTTTCATTTCCCTGATGGCTAATACTGTTGAATATATTTTCATGTGCTTGTGGGCCGTTTGTGTATCTTCTTTGGAGAGATGTCTGTTCAGATGCTTTGCCCATGTTTAATTTTAGTCATTTTTTGTTATTAAGTTGCAAGGGTTCTTTATGTGTTCTAGATACAATTTTTATCAGATATATAATTTATGAAGATTTTCTCCCATTCTGTGGGTTGTCTTTTCACTTTCTTGATGGTGTCCTTTGAAGCACAGAATTTTAAATTTTGATGAAATTCAGTTTTCTATTTTTCTTGTTTGTGCTTTTGATGTCATACCTAAGAAACTGTTGTCTAATCCAAGGTCATGAAGACTTAAGCTTATTTTCTTCTAAAAGTTTTATAGTTTTGGCTCTTAACATTTAGGTCTTTGATCCATTTTGAGTTAATTTTTGAATCCGTACAGAATGAGAAAGGGGACCAACTACATTCTTATATTTGTGTTGTTCCCTTTTTCCTACAATATTATCTTTAACTTTTTGTTAATTAAAAAATTTTTGAGCAATCTAAAACTTACAAAAAAGTTGAACATACAGTAGAAATAACTTGGTTTCTAGAACCATTTACAGTAGGTTGCCGACATGATAGTCCATGACGTCCATGTTTGTATTTCCCACAAATGAGACCTTTCTCCAACATAACCACAATACAGCTATCAAAATCAGAAAATGAACAATGATGCATTACTACCATCTCATCCTCAGATTCCATTCAGGTTTTTCCATTGTCCCAGTAATGTCCCTTATAACAAAAAGATCCAGTCCAGACTCATACGTTGTGTTTAATTGGCATGATTCTCTAGTTTTTCTCAATCTAGAACAGTCCCTCAGTCTTGAGTTTTGCGACCTTGATGTTTTTGAAGATTCCAAGCCAGTTATTTTGTAGGATGTCTTTCAAGTGTGGTTGGTTTGTCTGATGTTTCCTTATGACTAGATTCCGTTTATGTATATTTGTTGTGCCCTTGGTGCATCCTGTTGGTGGCCCGTGATCTCACCATTACTGTGGGTAGTTACCTTGATTGCTTGAATAAGGTTTGTTTCCCTAGTTTCTCCACTATTATATTAATCTTTTTACTTTCTTGATTAATAAGCATTTGTGGGAAGGCCTTCAAAATTATATAAAGCTTTTGCATTAATCTTTCTGCTTTTTCATTTATTTGTTTACATCTGTGTGGACACATGGATTCCCATTTTGTTTACTGGTTCATATTCCCTTACTATTGTTATTTGTATTGATGCTCCAGTTATTCCGATTGAGTAGTAGGAGCCCCTTCAAGCTGGCTACTTTGTTGTTTTGTCATGGCCCCTCATTCTTTGAATATTCGGTTACTTTTTGTCATAACATAATGTTCCCGGTTCATTTGGTACTTGGTTTACCCCACCCCAGCCGTTTCTCCACAGAGCCCTGGTTCCTTTTAGTAGAGAACGGCATTAGAAGCCAAGAACTGGGTGTTAGGTGTGCATATTAGGACTTTGCCAGTTCTAGGACCTCTTAGAGGAAAGAGCTAGGAAATAGTTGTATTTTCTGTAAGTATAGACATTTACACGCATCTGTCTGTCTATCTATTGATTTCTATGAGTACACATCAATAGCTGAAATTACGGTCCAAACCAGAGGGTTCATTCTTTTTTTCTACCTTTCAGTATTTGTAACTTCCTTTTTACACTATTATCTTTAGTAGTTTTGCTTACTAATATTTGGCCCATTTCTCTGTATTTAGAACTGGACATGGAACAACAGACTGGTTCCAAATAGGAAAAGGAGTACGTCAAGGCTGTATATTGTCACCCTGCTTATTTAACTTACATGCAGAGTACATCATGAGAAACGCTGGGCTGGATGAAGCATAAGCTGGAATCAAGATTGCTGGGAGAGATACAATAACCTCAGATATGCAGATGACACCACCCTTATGGCAGAAAATGAAGAACTAAAGGGCCTCTTGATGAAAGTGAAAGAGGAGGGTGAAAAACTTGGCTTAAAGCTCAACATTCAGAAAATGAAGATCATGGCGTCTGGTCCCATCACTTCATGGGAAATAGATGGAGAAACAGTGGAAACAGTGTCAGACTTTATTTTTTTGAGCTCTAAAATCACAGCAGATGGTGATTGCAGCCATGAAATTAAAAGACACTTACTCCTTGGAAGGAAAGTTATGACCAACCTAAATAGCATATTCAAAAGCAGAGACATTACTTTGCTAACAAAGGTCCGCCTAGTCAAGGCTATGGTTTTTCCAGTGGTCATGTATTGGATGTGAGAGTTGGACTGTGAAGAAAGCTGAGCGCCAAAGAATTGATGCTTTTGAACCGTGGTGTTGGAGAAGGCTCTTGAGAGTCCCTTGGACTGCAAGGAGATCCAACCAGTCCATTCTAAAGGAGATCAGTCCTAGGTGTTCTTTGGAAGGACTGATGCTGAAGCTGAAACACCAGTACTTTGGCCACCTTATGCAAAGAGTTGACTCATTGGAAAAGACTCTGATGCTGGGAGGGATTAGGGCAGGAGGAGAAGGGGATGACAGAGGATGAGATGGCTGGATGGCATCACCAACTCGATGGACGTGAGTTTGAGTGAACTCTGAGAGTTGGTGATGGACAGGGAGGCCTGGCATGCTNTTACTTTCTTGATTAATAAGCATTTGTGGGAAGGCCTTCAAAATTATATAAAGCTTTTGCATTAATCTTTCTGCTTTTTCATTTATTTGTTTACATCTGTGTGGACACATGGATTCCCATTTTGTTTACTGGTTCATATTCCCTTACTATTGTTATTTGTATTGATGCTCCAGTTATTCCGATTGAGTAGTAGGAGCCCCTTCAAGCTGGCTACTTTGTTGTTTTGTCATGGCCCCTCATTCTTTGAATATTCGGTTACTTTTTGTCATAACATAATGTTCCCGGTTCATTTGGTACTTGGTTTACCCCACCCCAGCCGTTTCTCCACAGAGCCCTGGTTCCTTTTAGTAGAGAACGGCATTAGAAGCCAAGAACTGGGTGTTAGGTGTGCATATTAGGACTTTGCCAGTTCTAGGACCTCTTAGAGGAAAGAGCTAGGAAATAGTTGTATTTTCTGTAAGTATAGACATTTACACGCATCTGTCTGTCTATCTATTGATTTCTATGAGTACACATCAATAGCTGAAATTACGGTCCAAACCAGAGGGTTCATTCTTTTTTTCTACCTTTCAGTATTTGTAACTTCCTTTTTACACTATTATCTTTAGTAGTTTTGCTTACTAATATTTGGCCCATTTCTCTGTATTTAGAACTGGACATGGAACAACAGACTGGTTCCAAATAGGAAAAGGAGTACGTCAAGGCTGTATATTGTCACCCTGCTTATTTAACTTACATGCAGAGTACATCATGAGAAACGCTGGGCTGGATGAAGCATAAGCTGGAATCAAGATTGCTGGGAGAGATACAATAACCTCAGATATGCAGATGACACCACCCTTATGGCAGAAAATGAAGAACTAAAGGGCCTCTTGATGAAAGTGAAAGAGGAGGGTGAAAAACTTGGCTTAAAGCTCAACATTCAGAAAATGAAGATCATGGCGTCTGGTCCCATCACTTCATGGGAAATAGATGGAGAAACAGTGGAAACAGTGTCAGACTTTATTTTTTTGAGCTCTAAAATCACAGCAGATGGTGATTGCAGCCATGAAATTAAAAGACACTTACTCCTTGGAAGGAAAGTTATGACCAACCTAAATAGCATATTCAAAAGCAGAGACATTACTTTGCTAACAAAGGTCCGCCTAGTCAAGGCTATGGTTTTTCCAGTGGTCATGTATTGGATGTGAGAGTTGGACTGTGAAGAAAGCTGAGCGCCAAAGAATTGATGCTTTTGAACCGTGGTGTTGGAGAAGGCTCTTGAGAGTCCCTTGGACTGCAAGGAGATCCAACCAGTCCATTCTAAAGGAGATCAGTCCTAGGTGTTCTTTGGAAGGACTGATGCTGAAGCTGAAACACCAGTACTTTGGCCACCTTATGCAAAGAGTTGACTCATTGGAAAAGACTCTGATGCTGGGAGGGATTAGGGCAGGAGGAGAAGGGGATGACAGAGGATGAGATGGCTGGATGGCATCACCAACTCGATGGACGTGAGTTTGAGTGAACTCTGAGAGTTGGTGATGGACAGGGAGGCCTGGCATGCTGTGATTCATGGGGTTGCAAAGAGTCGGACACGACTGAGCAAGTGAACTGAACTGACTCTGTATTTACCCAGTGTTGCATAGCTATTGCTGCATTCCCCCTGCTACCTCTCTTCCCCTGCCCAGTTAGAAACTCTTTTCCATCCTAATCTGGCTTTGGTCCACTGTGTTGGGATGCCTGACTCCTAGGTCTGTGTCCGTATTGGCTTGGTCTCCAACACTCTGTGCCTCCAGGCCCTGCCCATTGCCCGTCACTCAGCTTCAACACTCTGTGCCGCGCTGCCCTTGTGAGGACTGCCTCCTCACCCGCCGGAGCTCCGAGGTCCTTGCTGTGCTGCTGTCCTCATACGGGGACATAGTCCTCCCGCGCCTGCTTTGGGCTCTGACACCAGCTCTTGGCTGTCATGACCAGTCCCCTTCTTAATGGCTTTTGGACTGAATTGTTTGTGAAGGGGCTTCATGTTGTCTTTTGAGAGAGAAGTTTCTTGTACATCTTTTAGAATTCAAAGTTAGTGTTTTATCTTTTTCTAATTTAGAACTATTTTATTTGAAGAGGTTTTCTTCTGTAGTTCTAGTTGTAAACACATAACAACTTGAGTGCTTCAGAGGCATCATTGTATTTAAATGAATCATGTGATATGTTTACGTCTTAAGCCACACCTGAAATCAAAGACTCAATACAATGTTTTTCCCAAAGAAAGTATGAGTCATAACAAAACATAACTACTTATTCTGTAGATTATTATTTTTCCTAACATGACCACTAAATGTGAAAACGTTGTGGAGATACCTAAAGAGCCGCTATATATATATATTTTTTTTTTTAAGAGAAAATGGTACCATAATTCAAAATACATTTTCCTTTTCTTTACTAATAATAAAGTGTGACATCCATTTGACAAAATACTATCCAGCCCTACCAAAGTTATTTCAGCATCATTTGCAAATCAAAATTCACCATTGTTCGTACTTACTCTGTATCCTGTAGGGAAAGGATAAAATAGTGTATCAAGTGCAGAAGTTAGCCTGTGTCAATTGGTGTGTATTTTACATTGTGTTAACACTAGAAATTGAAAAATAAGTACTCTTATGTGAATGAAATATATCCTTGATAATTATCACAAAGGCAGAATCAACTGACTTTCAGTCAGGACTAGTGTCTCACGTCCAGTTCAGTTTGGTTGCTCAGTTGTGTCCGACTCTTTGTGACCCCATGGACTACCAGGCCTCCCTGTCCATCACCAACTCCTAGAGTTTACTCAAATTCATGTCCGTTGAGTCGGTGATGCCATCCAACCATCTCATCCTCGATCGTCCCCTTCTCCTCCCAACTTCAATCTTTCCCAGCATCAGAGTCTTTTCAGATGAGTCAGTTCTTCATATCAGGTGGCTGAAGGATTGAAGTTTCAGCTCCTGCATCAGTCCTTCCAATGAATATTCAGGACTGATTTCCTTTAGGATGGACTGGTTGGATCTCCTTGCAATCCATGGGACACTCAAGAGTCTTCTCCAACACCACAGTTCAAAAGCATCAGTTCTTCGGTGCTCAGCTTTCTTTATAGTCCAACTGTCACATCCATACATGACTACTGGAAAAACCGTAGCTTGACTAGATGGACCTTTGTTGGCAAAGTAATGTCTCTGCTTTTTAATATGCTGTCTAGGTTGGTCATAACTTTTCTTCTAAGGAGCAAGTGTCTTTTAATTTCATGGCTAGAGTCACCATCTGTAGTGATTTGGGAGCTCCCCAAAATAAAAGTCTGTCACTGTTTCCACTGTTTGCCCGTCTATTTGCCATGAAGTGATGGGACCAGATGCGGTGATCTAAGTTTTCTGAATGTTGAGCTCTAAGCCAACTTTTTCATTCTCCTCTTTCACTTTCATCAAGAGGCTCTTTAGTTCTTCTTCACTTTCTGCCATAAGGGTGGTGTCATCTGCATATCTGAGGTTATTGATACTTCTCAATGAAGTGATGGGACCAGATGCGGTGATCTAAGTTTTCTGAATGTTGAGCTCTAAGCCAACTTTTTCATTCTCCTCTTTCACTTTCATCAAGAGGCTCTTTAGTTCTTCTTCACTTTCTGCCATAAGGGTGGTGTCATCTGCATATCTGAGGTTATTGATACTTCTCCCGGCAATCTTGATTCCAGCTTGTGCCTCATCCAGCCCAGCATTTTTCATGATGTACTCTGCATAGAAATTAAATAAGCAGGGTGATAATATACAGCCTTGATGTACTCCTTTCCCAATTTGGAACCAGTCAGTTGTTCCATGTCCAGTTTTAACTGTTGCTTCTTGACCTGCATACAGATTTCTCAAAAAGACAGGTCAGGTGGTCTGATAGTCCTATCTCTTGAAGAATTTTCCACAGTTTGTTGTGATCCACACAGTCAAAGGCTTTGGCATAGTAAATAAAGCAGAAGTAGATGTTTTTCTGGAACTCTCTTGCTTTTTCAGTGATCCAGCGGATGTTGGCAATTTCATCTCTGGTTCCTCTGTCTTTTCTAAATCCAGCTTGAGCATCTGGAAGTTCATAGTTCATACACTGTTGATTTATTTATTTTTATTTTAAAGACATAGGTATAAACATACCCTTGAATAGCTAGCTAAATACCTGCTTCCTTGGCCTTGCTACTCCTTTGCCTGTTGACCAAGCTGCTGAGCCCTCAGCTACATAGGCTGTGGTGCCTAGCCAGTGAGTTTAAATAAAACACTGGAAAATGAAGTACAGAGAAGACTGTGGAAAGCAGTGAGAAAGAGCATACTGTGAAAAACAAAAGCCCTAGGATATGATGTTCAAATTTAGAGACGAGGTGGTTCATGATGATTATTGGGAAATCATAAAATAGGGGACAGATTGGCCAGGACTGAAGAAACAAGAGGGCCAGGGAGCCCCACTGTGCCTGACAAAGGTGGGCATCCTCCAGATGGAGAGTCTTAATTACATCCGTTACAGTGAACATCTTCACAATGCTGTGAGCTCTTCAAGGCCAGGTGCATGGCTTCCTTATGTCTGTATCCCCACTATTTAACACTTTCTTGCATATGGTAGATTTTTAATACATATATTTGGGAACCGGGAAACTGAGCTGAATCAGCTCACTACTTTCAAAGCCATTTTGGTTGATGTCTATTCATGCAGTTCATTCACTCCTCTACCTAAGGCAAAGGTGACAGACTTCATCTCACTCTGATGGACTGATAATGGATACCTGGAAGCATTAATGATACAGATTTTGAGGGGATTCCCCTGGCAGTCCATTCGTTAAGATTCCATGTTTCCACTGCAGGGAGCATGGGTTCGATCAATGGCACAGAAGAAAGGAGTACCACTCATTCACAGCGCCACCTTGAAAGAAGGGTGGAACAGATGTTCTCTACTCCCCACCCTGGTCTAGAAGAAAGGCATCCAACAAGAAGTTAGTATTTTATAAGAAGGAAAAAAATGCAGATAGCTTGAATATTTCATTTTTTCAGGCAATTATTGGTAGAGTTCTAAAAGGATTCTTTCATTGGCTAATGTTTAACTTGTAACATAAAATAATCCTTATTTTGATTTATAATTATCTGGAACCTTAATGTACATTGGTTAATGAACTGTATTTAAGGACATTAGAAAGCAAATAATAATTTACATTACAAAATAATAATATTAATTTCTCTTCTAGCTCTTCCACCAAAGCCACCTAAGCCGATGACTTCAGCCATTACAAATGGAATAAAGGACAGTTCTGTTTCTCTTCAGGATGCAGAATGGTACTGGGGGGATATTTCAAGGTAATTAGACTAAGTATTATAGTTGAATGGAGTTTAAAAAATAATTCTTGAGATTAGTAGTTAAAAAAAATATTTTTAATGCCCCACAAGTTGTCATTTAAAGATTACCGTTTAAAAAACTGTGGAGAACCTTTTAAATTTTCTAAATGGTTTTCTTCCCACACATACAAAAAGACAAGATAATCTTTAAATTGTAGGTATGGTTATTACTTTTAATACTGTATTGAGGATAGGGTTTTGAATAAGTGAAACTTATACATTTAGGATAGATGTATGTGTTTTGGGATAAAATATTTATCTATGCTTAATTTTCCTTATGTTTCTGTTTCTAAGGTAATGGTTCCTCTGTGTTTGCACACATAAAAATCAATGGAGTAGGGTTCAGGAATCTGCATTTATAACCTCCCCAATTGATTTTTATGTCTCTTCTCCTCCTTTTGAGAAACAGGACTCTAGGACAGATTTGCTTTTTGGGTAAAATGTGGTTTTGGAAATCTCAGAATGTATAGAAAAAAAAAGATACATCTATATTTTATAGATAAATACATATATGTATTTTAAATTCCAACATTGTATTTTCTTGTTTTTAAAAAGTTATATCCACTTTTGCCAAATCAGATTTCAAGTTGCTTCTGTATTCCTCAGTATGCTTGTCCTTCTCTTTCTCTTGTCTGTTCTTTCCCATTACCAAAGTAGCACTCATTTATTATTTTTTTATATCATTTTAACCATCTAAAGATGTACTGCTCAGCAGCATAAAGTACATTCACATTATTGTTCATCCATCGCCACCCTCCATCTCTGCAAGTGTCATCTTCCTAAAGTGAAGCTCTGTACTCGTTAAACACTAACTCACTTTTCCTTCTATTTTCCTCAGTGCCTGCCTTCTCTTTCTGTGAATTTGACTTTTCTGGGTACCTCACATAAGTGGAATCATATAACATTTGTTCTTTGTGCTTGACTTGTTTCACTTAGCACAGTGTCTTCAAGGTTAATCCATATTGTAGCATGTGTCAGAATTTCCTTTTTAAGGCTGAATAATATTCCATTCTATATACCTACCACATTTTAATTTATTCATTCTTATGGACATTTGGCTTTGATGAATACTTGGGTTATTTCCAGCTTTTGGCTATTGTGAATAATGCTGCTATGAACATTGGTGTATAAATGTTCAAGATTCTGCTTTCAGTTCTTTGGGCATATACCCAGGAGTGGAATTTCTGGGTCATACAGTAATTCTGTATTTAATTTTTTGAAAAAGACTTAATATATTTGATATTAATCATAAAATTTAAATTTTAGCAACATACAAAAAAAGGATCTACTATATTTACATACTTCCCTGGTAGCTCAGAGGTTAAAGCGTCTGCCTGCAGTGTGGGAGACCTGGGTTCGATCCCTGGGTCGGGAAGATCCCCTGGAGAAGGAAATGGCACCCCACTCCAGTATTCTTGCCTGGAGAATCCCATGGACGGAGGAGCCTGGTGGGCTGCAGTCCATGGGGTCTCAAAGAGTTGGACACAACTGAGCGACTTCACTTTCTTAATTTATATTTTAAGACCATGTGGTTTTGTAACTCAAGGTTCCTTTATGTCCTGCCATTTTCTTTGATTCTTCTAGTGTTGTTCCTTAAAGTCCTAAACCATCTCTGCAGAAGAATTTTTTTATCAGTATAAATTCAAATTGGAGACTATTATTGAAAGATTGTGAACTGAGTAAATTATCCCCACTCTGATCTGACCCAGCTGCCACTGTTGCTTAAACTTAATCTTTCTAAACAGCTGCTGTTTTTTTTCTGACACTCTACAAGTTCATACCTGCCTAAGGAAGCCCTAAAGGCTTAATGGAAACAGGTCCCTACAGACAGTTGAGTTGAAACCTGGAAGAGTTTAAAAATGAAATACTCATCCTGGGATTGCATAACACCGAAAATAAAAACAAAAACATACCTGGGGGAGGAACTAAATGACCTCTGACAGCCCCCATGATTCTATAATCTTAGACCCCACCTCCCGATTAGCCTTAGTGATAATATGTGAAGAAAACAACCAACACTTATATTAAAAAAAATTTTTTTCCCTATAATTCCTTTCTTCAGGGAGGAGGTAAATGACAAATTACGGGACATGCCAGATGGTACCTTCTTGGTCAGAGATGCCTCAACCAAAATGCAGGGAGATTACACTTTGACCTTGCGGTGAGTATTTTTCAGCATTTTGTCTAGTGTTCTACTAGCATGATTTATTTCTGGTATACAAAGATTCCTGCATTTTATTTAAATCTTTATATACAAATTTTTTCATATTTTTATTTAATTTAGATACATAATTTTAGTTGTTTGGCTAACTATCTTTTCCCTACACATTTAAATATTTAAATTAATACTAAAAAGGTGACAATTTTTATTTTTATGTAACAGTAAAACAAAAAGCCTTAAAATCCCTAAATATGATGAAGTAAGATGTATACTGTTGACCTTGAGTGAAGTAGAAGTCATGGGCACAGCCTAAAGTTATTGATGATATGCTGGGAATCCACCCCTCCAATAACTCTATTGTCTTCCTCAATCTAGACTTCAGAGAGTAAAACTCAACATAATTTAGGTTGATGAGGATGGGTAGAGGATAAGACAATTTTCATGCCATACGTGTGGACATATTAAAATCTCATAAGTGGATGTATCAGTCTTTATATTTACAAAGATGGGACATATAATTAAATAGATTAGGGAAACTGTATTAGATATTTCTACATTTAATTTTAACAGTTAACATAGCCTAAGGACAATAAAAGAATCTGCCTGCCAATGCAGGAGATGTGGATTTGATCCCTAGGCTGGGAAGATCCCCTGGAGAAGGAAATAGCAACCCACTCCAGTATTCTTGCCTGGGAAATCCCATGGACAGAGCAGGCTGGCAGGCTACAGTCCATGGGGTCACAAAAGAGTTGGAAACCACTTAGCGACTAAACAGCAACAAGGACAATGAGGTCTTGCATTCTGTTTTGTTTTTTANGGAAGATCCCCTGGAGAAGGAAATAGCAACCCACTCCAGTATTCTTGCCTGGGAAATCCCATGGACAGAGCAGGCTGGCAGGCTACAGTCCATGGGGTCACAAAAGAGTTG
The DNA here is from genome assembly GCA_006410675.1 of Oreotragus oreotragus. Lineage (NCBI taxonomy): Eukaryota > Metazoa > Chordata > Mammalia > Artiodactyla > Bovidae > Oreotragus > Oreotragus oreotragus. The sequence continues at coordinate 19,978 of SJYX01003084.1, read as the reverse complement.
GAAACCACTTAGCGACTAAACAGCAACAAGGACAATGAGGTCTTGCATTCTGTTTTGTTTTTTAAAAAGGGACTGTCTAAAGAATAATGGCAACAATAACAACTTCCTTGTACTAAGCATTTTACATGCAGTATCTATGTCAAAACAACCTTATGAGGTAGGTATCGTTAATACGATTAATATTTCCATTTTATAGGTGAAGCAACTGAAGCTTAACTTGGTTAACAAACTTGTCCTAAAGACACTTAGCTCGTAAGTGTCAGAGGACAGGTTCAAACTCAGACTTATTTGTCTTTTTGCTGCTTTTCCAGCCTAGCATCTTTAGGAAAAATAATCCCATATTTTATCCTAGAAATTTGGGATTACTATATATCAGCTTCTGGTAAAGACATTAAGGAGTTAATGAAGCTAGGACTTCAGCTGTGCTGAGAAATAATCCATGTTCTGCAGTGATTCATTCAACATAATTTTTTCCCATTCCAGTCAGGCTTCTGTCTCTACTGCTGTTCACGGACTGCTGGACCAACGGCCACTTCTCTCTTCTTACCTTTCTGACCTCTTAGCAGCATTAGTCATGGACATGTCTTCTTAGAAACAGTTTATTGTCTTGGCTGTTCTGACATCACACTCTCCTAATATTCTTCCTAACTCATTTGAGATTATTCCAGGGCTCAGAACTGGGCTTCATTCTCTTCTCCCAAGAATGAGTATTCATTCTCCCAAGGTGAGCTTGTCCCGTCCCATGGCTTTGATGTACATCTTCATAGTGATGATTCATAGACCTTATCTTCTAGCTCTGACCTTCTGAATTCCAGATGCATATATCCAGTTGCCACTCAGATAACTAGAGCACATACTAATTATAATAGAGTCAAAGCAGAATTCTTGATTTCTAATGCAGCTCCCCCTACCCAAACTGTTTCTCTTCTAGTGCCCCTTTTTTTTCAGAAACAGAACCAGCATCTCCATTACTACCACTATTTTGTGCTACTCGAGTCACAAAATCTTTTTTTTTTCCTCACATCCAATCTGTCATTAAAAAAGCCCTGCCAACTCTACCTCCAGATCTATATCCATAATCTCTTCACACTTGTCTACCATCCAAATCTAAGCCACCATTTTCTTGCTTGATATTTCATAGTTACCTCCTAACAGATTTGGATATGTAGAAAGTTGGAGAAGAGGTTGCAGGATTAGGTAGCAGCAGAAACAAAGATATGAAGGTGAGAAACGGTAGAGTTCTGTTCTGTGAGATGCAGTTCTGTTTGGCTAGAGAGTAACATTTGAAGAGGGAAAAGTGGCAGGGGTTAGAAAGTTGGAAAGGGTCATGTTGAAGAGGGCCTTGAATTCTAAACTTAGGAATTTGTGTTTAATATTGTATGGAGGCAGGGGGAACCATTTCATTTTTCAGTGGAGATGTTTTACAGTTAGACTGTGTTTGAATAGAAAAAACAAAGGATGGAGTTAGCTGTTATGAAGTGAGAGGGAATGATGTTCTAGAATTAGGTTTATTCTTTAATCATTTAATATTGTTAAGTGCCCACAGTGTTCCAGGAAAAGAAAATACTGGACAAGCCAAAAATGGTTTCCTGTCTATAGTGTTTATATTTGGGGGTTGGTAATAGTCAGGGAGAGGGAGACAAAAGAAACACATTAAAAAAAAAAATGAAATAGTTCCCTGGTGGTCCAGTGGTTAGGACTCTAGCATTTACTGTGGGGTTGGGAAATAAGATGCTGCAAGCCATATGACACAGCCAAAAAAGAAAAGAAATACCAAATCACTTTGTTATACACCTGAAACTAACACAATATTATAAATCGGCTATAGTTCAATTAAAAAAAAAAGAAATGAAGTAATTTCACAGTATATGAAGGGCTATGTAGGGAATACATAAGGTTATATGATAACAGAATATGAAGAAAGGAATTTCACAAAGTTTTGAGGAGAGCCTTTCTGAGGATATGACCTCTGAAAACTGAAGTATTAGAAAGAGCTGGCCAGAAAAGTGTTCCAAGGAGAGGGAACAGAAAATGCAAAGACACAGATTTTGGAAAGATCTTGTGAATCCAATAAATGCAGATACCGATGTTCCTGGCTTTCAGTGTGAATCAGGATAGTAGGAGATGAAGTAGAAAGTGGGAAAGATGCAAAGGGCCTAATGAGCCATGGTAAGGAATTTGAACTTTGTTTCTAAGTGCAAAAAAAAAAAAAAAAAAAAGGGTTTTAAGCAGGACAGTGACGTGATCAAAAGATTGAATACACTATTACCTAGGACTGTGGCTCTAGGAAAGGAGTTGAGAATCAAAGTAAGAGGCAATGTTGAGCTGAGAGCTAAAGGGTTTTGATAATAGAAAAGGTATGAGGTTAAGGAGGAGTTAAAAGTGACTGTGGTTTGAGCCTGCTGGGCTTAGAATGAATGTGCCATTTATAGAACTAAGAGAGTCGGGAGCAGTTGATTTTTAGCTTCAGAACTTCCAGGTAAAAATATATCTAGAGTACTGCTAGAAATTTAGGTTTAATGCTTAGGGGAGAATATAGGGCCAGAAAAAGATTCAGGTACATATCTACATAGAATAATTGGAATTTTAAGGAAAGAGTTTATATAGAGAAGAAAGGGTGGAGGACTGAAGGCAAATTTTTTTTTTAGGGAATAAACTGTGTAGCAGCAGGATAAGAAGGAGCGATTAAGAGGTTGAGAGAAAAGAGCAAGCCACAGAAGCCAGAGAAGCATGAAAGACTGAGAAGGGTGTGAGAGTAGAGGAAGGAAGGGGAGCATGGAAATTTCAGTCACTGCAAAGAATCTGAGCCTGGGACAGGGGGAGAGCAGAGTCCGAATTTGGTAAAAAGTCACTGGTGACCCTCAAATGAGAGAAAAGAGCATGAGATCAGACTGCAGACAATAGGTGAGAGGAAGTAGAGCTTTTTCAATTCAGTTACCATTTTAAAAAACCAACAAATGGTATTTATAGAAGAAAATCTGGATAGTTAACACATCTTTAGGAATCTGATATATGCCGGCATTGGACCAGGTGCTAGGATGTAAGAAGGAGTAGCAGTGTCCTTCTGTTAAGAAGGTTACAGCACGGGAGAGACAGAACTAAAAACCCATTATTCGTCAGTTCCTTCATGTCTTTACTTCCTTCTCTCTTTAAAGTTAACAGTCTAATATTAAAATAACCTTGTTGAGTATATCCTTTCTCCAGACTTGTGCTTCTCTCCCTTATAGTAGTCGTCTAAATATTGATATATTCCAACACTTGTTAAATTCAACTCACCATCTGTTTTTTGCCTATACCCGGGCAGCTGAATGTGGAGAAAAATACACCATGCAGACTGTTGTGCAGCCACTAAGTCCTGTCCAACTCTTTATGAGTGTGTGTGCGCTCCGTCATGTCCAACTCTTTGTGACCCTATGGACTGCAGCCCACCAGGCTCCTCTGTCCATGGAATTTTCCAGGCAAGAATACTGGAGTGGGTTGCCATTTCCTACTCCAGAGGTCCAGCTCTTTACCACCCTATGAACTGCAGCATGCCAGTCTCGTCTGTCCTCCACTGTCTCCCAGAGTTTGCGAAANACCAGGCTCCTCTGTCCATGGAATTTTCCAGGCAAGAATACTGGAGTGGGTTGCCATTTCCTACTCCAGAGGTCCAGCTCTTTACCACCCTATGAACTGCAGCATGCCAGTCTCGTCTGTCCTCCACTGTCTCCCAGAGTTTGCGAAAATTCATATCCATTGAGTTGGTGATGCTGTGTAACCATCTCATCTTCTGCTGCCCTCTTCTCCTTTTGTCTTCAGTCTTTCCCAGCATCAGGGTCTTTTCCAATGAGTTGGCTTGTGACTAACAATCTTAAGTGGGCATTTAGTACTGCCCAGCTGAATTTACATTTTCACCATCCATTTTCTCTCTTACTTTTCCTAGATGATAATTTCACATGTTCTTTTTTTCTCTTCAGATCAACAACCCACATCTTTAGTTAAACCCCCTTTTAACTAAAGAAGTTGCTTCCTGTTTCTCTGAGGATATGGAAGCAGTTAGAAGAGATCTAATTCCATCGTGCTCCAGTTGCTACAGCCGTCAACATGAATGTGAATACTCTGCCTTTCTCCTGTTCCAGTGATGACTGTTCATTTCCTTGTCCAGGATCCCGTAGTGGATGAAATCCCATCCCATCCCTCTAACCTACCTAAGGAATCACCCTAGGAATTATCTTGTTCTTTCTTTTGGATCAATAGTTTTTGTCTCTACTGAGCCATTCCCATAAGTATATAAATTATATGCTTTACAATCTCTCACTTAAGAATAATAAATAAAGAAAATTCCTTTGACTCTTTTCAGCTGTTTCCCTGTTTCTCTGCTTCCATTTACAGCAGTGTTCCTCAAGACAGTTGTCTGTAGGCATTTCTTCCTCTTCTTTCATTCTCTTTAATCCATTCCAGTTGGTCTTCCATCCTTACCATTCTATTGAAGCCATTGTGTCAAGACCCCTTAGTGATCTCTACTTTGCCAAACCCCAAAATCATTTACCCAGTTGATCATATACTCTTTGAAAAAATGCTTTTTTAAAAAACAGGTTTTTAAGATACTATTTACTTCAGTAATTTCTCAGTAATTCTCCTTTTACTTCATTAATTGCTCTATCTTGATTTCCTTTCTTATCTCCCTGACCACTAAACATTGGTGTACCCCAAGACTTAGACCTCGGACCTTTTCTCTTATTCAACTATGCCCATCTTCAAATAACATCTATAGGCTGACAACTCCTGATTTTATACATCTGGCCCAGAACTTGCTCCTGAACTTTAGATTCTTTACATAGGCTGCAGGATCCTCTGCTCTTGGATATTCACTGGGCATTTCAAACGTTAACAAATCTAAAGTTAAAATGCTCTTTTCCTCTTTAAACATGTTCCTTTTATATATATCCTTCTTCTTTCTGATAAATGACAATTCCATTCTGACTGCTTAAGATAAAAACCATGAGATCGTCTTTACTTTTGTCTCCTTTCATGCCCATATCTAGGCCACAGCGCATCCTGTCAACTTTCTCTTCAGCATATATTCAGAATCCCACCATTTCTCAGTATCTCCACAGCTACTACCCTTGTCCAGGACACCATCATGTCTTGCCTAGATTATTTTACAAGTCTCCCAGCTGATCTTTCTACTTCTCTTTCTACTACCTCTTTCTTCCCTTCTACCTCTTTCTACTTCTGCCCACTTTGAATGGTCTTATCAACTTAGCAGCTAGAATGAGCCTTGTGAAACACAAAATAGGTGATATCCTTCTGCTTAGACCTTCTTGTGTTCCCCATCTTAGTCAGCAAAAGCAAAAGCCATTACAGTGATCTACAGGCTATTAAATGATCCAGGTTCCTTTTACTTTGTCTCCTACTACTCTCCTTTTTGCTTTTTTTAGCTCCAGCATTGCTGACCTCATTGCTGTTCCTGGAACATGCCCAGCTTGCTTCAACCTCAGGCGCTTTGTACTTGCTATTCCCTGTCTGGAAAACCTCCCCCAGATATCTGCTGTGCCAGATTGCTCACATCATTTAGGACTCTGCTAAATGTCGCCTGCACAGAGTGGTTTTCCTTGTGCAACATATATGAAGTAGCCATTTCTCCACCCCCAGAATAATCTCTTTCCTTTGCTCTGCTTTTTTTTTTCCTGAAAAGTTGATATATCTAGTTATTTTTATGTTCTATCTTAATGAAAAATTCTTTATCCTCTTTATAAAAAAGGGGATATGTTCCACCTGCTCCTAAACTGGAAGTTCCGTGAGAGCATGGACTGTATCTGGCCTGTTTATCACTGTGTCCACTGTGCCTCATACAGTCTAGACATATAATAGATGTGCAGAAAGTTTTTTTGAATGAATAAGTACCTTCTAGTTTTCCTCTAGCAGAAAGAGTAGCTTGCATTACCCATACCCTCTATGGGTATATGCATGGGAATACACACCTATAGAAACTGCTTATGATTAGGTGGTCCTTCTAAGGTAACCTTTCATAGGATAGTTCTTCATCCATCTAAACTGACCATCTAAGCATTAAATTTAAATCGTCCACAGATTCAAACCTATTGTTTGACCTTTTGCAAATCCCAGTGCTTCATTTATCATGTGTAATGGCATGGCATAAAGAGATAAAGAAGCATATTTTTCCCCCATTGAGTCTATATGCTGCTATAAGAACAGTTGAGTGAGAATTGTGCAGTATTTTGCTATGATATAATGAATCAGTCTACTCTGCTTTTAGATTATACCTTAGGGGACTTGGAAAACATGGCCATTTTAAGCTTTGGTTATAAATTATCTTTTAAGGGACCATTGGATATGTCTCAGTAAACAAAAGTGGTCTAAACTATTCAAGCATCTAATATAAATGGCTCTTCAAAAGCTATACTTTGTAAAACAGTTGAATGACAGTTGAATCATTTACATATTGTGATGGCCTAAATAGTCTTTCCAAGTATTATAAGTGAATCTAAAAGACAAAGTAATGTAGGGTGCTGGATTAATTACTCAGTTTTAAATCATTCAAGGAGCTTAATTACATGTGTGCATTAACAATGATGCACACACATAATTGAGTGCGTGAGTGTTGTGTTGGTGTATGTGTGACAAATGGTTATCACCCCCTTCATATAGAGATTGCTTCTGTGTCCCTCCAGAGACACACAACCACGTATCTTTAGATCCTGAAGAGATTGTTTCTGTTCTTCTTGATACAGAATTTACATTAAAAAATTTGTTCAGAAAATAAACAAAAGATACAATTTACTTTTGTTTTATTTTTTTTAGTGATTATTTTTGTTAAATTTTTTGATACTGAAAGTTGTGTATGTTGACCTTTAGTAACCATGATACTTTACAGACAGAAGAAATAATTGTAAAAATAATATGTATGCTTCTACACATATAATATATGCCTTTTCACCGATTCCAGTCTTGTTAACATAGTAAAACTTGTTTATAACGTGACACCAAGCTTTCATATCTCCAAGTGAAAGAGTACTTCAACAGAATTTTTTGGGAAAAAAAATCTACAGTTATGTCTTGTTGTTCACAGGAAGGGAGGCAATAATAAGCTAATAAAGATTTATCATCGAGATGGTAAATATGGCTTTTCTGATCCTCTGACATTTAATTCTGTGGTGGAGCTCATTAGCCACTATCATCATGAATCTCTTGCCCAGTACAATCCCAAACTTGATGTGAAACTGATGTACCCAGTGTCCAGATACCAACAGGTAGGTATGATTACATAAGTTTGGGATTTTTTTTTTTTTTTTTGGCTGTGCTCTGTGGCATGCTGGATCTTATTTCCCTGACCATGAATCGAACCCATACTCCTGCAGTGGAAGTGCAAAGTCAACTACTGGAGCACCAGGGAAGTCCTGTGGTTACACAGGCTCTTAATAGCTAATCAGCAAGTCCTTTAACAACATCATTTGATTCTAACTTACCAGGATTATCAGGAAAAAAAAAAGAAGAAATGCTAGATGCTTAAATTTTCCCACTTAAGATTTAACATATGTTTAGAACTTATTTTGTGATTACTATTCCTTAATATCTTGTTGCATGTGTTTGTTAACTTTATGATACAGGATGCTCGGGGCTGGTGCACTGGGATGACCCAGAGGGATGGTACGGGGAGGGAGGTGGGAAGGGGATTCAGGATGGGGAACACAAGTACACCCATGGCAGATTCATGTCTATGTACGGCAAAACCAATACAATATTGTAAAGTAATTAGCCTCCAATTAAAATAAATAAATTTATATTAAAAAAATTAAAAAAAATTTGCGTTTGTGTTTCCTATTTATATTTCATTAAAAATTTTTTAAGTATTACCTATTTTGATGTGATCTAAAGAGGTTGATCTTAGTATTAACAAAAGGATTTAGTGGTTTCCCATACTTGATACTAATACAGTAGCTTAAACTTATAGCAGAAATACAATTTAAAAATAAATAGTTGTGGAAAAACCCATGTTTTAGAAATATTGGCATTCTTCATTTCTTTTGTTTACCTATATAGGATCAGTTGGTAAAAGAAGATAATATTGATGCCGTTGGTAAAAAACTGCAGGAGTATCACTCTCAGTATCAGGAAAAGAGTAAAGAATATGACAGACTATATGAAGAATATACCAGAACATCCCAGGTTAGTATATTTTTGTTGTTTAGGCCAGTAAGTAGGCAGTAAGGCTTATAGTTATCTTGGATTTTCTATAATATTATTATTTTCCATAATTCACTTGATAGTCTTTATCTGCCTTGATATCTTTTTTAAACTAAAAAAATTTATTGAAGTATAGTTGATTTACATATATAAATTCTTATGTATATAAAGATTTTTATGTATGAATTCTTTTTCAGATTCTTTTCCATTATAGGTTGTTTCAAGATATTGAATCTAGTTCCTTGTGTTATACAGTGAGGCCTTGTTTTAGGCTTCCCTGGTGTCTGAGAAGGTAAAGCGTCCGCCTGCAATGTGGGAGACCTGGGTTAGACTCCTGGGTTGGGTAGATCCCCTGGAGAAGGAAATGGCAACCCACTCCAGTACTCTTGCTTGGAAAATCGCATGGACAGAGGAGCCATGGTAGACTACAGCCCATGGGGTCGCAAAGAATCGGACATGACTGAGCGATTTCACTTTCATTTTGTTGTTTAAGCTATCTTAGTATCTCTTTTTAAAAATTAAATTAAATTAATTTATTTATTGACTGTGCTGTGTCTTTATTGCTGCAGTTGGGTTTTCTCTAAATGTGGTGAGCAGGACCATCTCTTGTTGCAGAATACAGACTCTAGGTGCGTGGACTTTGCAGCTGTGGCTCACAGGCTTAGTTGCCCTGCGCCATGTGGAACCTTTCCAGACCAGGGATCAAATCTGTGTCCCCTGCATGGTCAGGTGGACTCCCAACCACTGGACCACAGGGAAGTCCAGTTCCAACATAGTATTGAAAAAGTTTTCAGTAGGGTTTAAACACTCTGTATGTGCTCCTTTATTCCTTCCCCCTTATATTGTTATCACTACTGATTACACTTTTATACATTGTCTGCCCATTAGCATAGATTTATAATTATAGTTTTATACATTTGTCCTTTAAAACATATGGAACATGAACAGAGGAGCCTGCAGGCTGTAGTCATAGGGTCGCAAAGAGTCAGACATGACTGAAGCTACTTAGCATGCACACAACCAAAAGTACAAAACGACTGGCTTTTATATTTGCTTATGCAGTTGCTTTTACCAGTGTTCTTTATTTATTCATGTAGCTTTGAGTTACTGTCTAGTGTCCTTTCATTTCATCCCAAAGGAATCTCTTGAGCATTTCTTGTAGGGCAAGTCTTGGGGTAACAGACTCCTTTAACTTTTGTCTATCTGGGCTTATCTTGTATAATTTATCTTTCTTCATTCTTGAAGGACACTACTTCTAGTTACAGAATTCTTGGCTGACAATTTTTTTCTTCCAGGGCTTTAAATATTGCCCACCTGCTGCCTTATGGGCTAAATATTTTGGATGGCAAATCAGCTATTATTTTTTATTCAACTGCTAACTGCTAAGTCACTTCAGTCATGCCCGACTCTGTTCGACCCCATAGACAGCAGCCCACCAGGCTCCCCCATCCCTGGGATTCTCCAGGCAAGAACACTGGAGTGGGCTGCCTTTCCTTCTCCAATGCATGAAAGTGAAAAGTGAAAGTGAAGTCGCTCAGTCATGCCCGACTCTCAGTGACCCCATGGACTGCAGCCCACCAGGCTCCTTTGTCCATGAAGGCCATTTGTATATGACAAGTCACTTCTTTTTTGCTGCTTTCAAGATTCTCTTTGTGTTTTGACAATTTGATTACAGTTGTGAAATACTTATAGTTTGTTAACTGTTAAGGGTTAGTCAGCTGTGAGCTCTTCCAGTATTACTGTGCTTCATGGTGCCTTGTTTTGACCCTAGAATTAATGTTTTTGATTCTCAGCCCCAAAGCCCTTGATCTTGTTTCTAAGCTAGTGTCTGTGGTGTGCAGTGTAAATGCAGAGACTGCACCAGGAGCCTCTGGACTGGAGGAACTTATTAGGAGATATTGGCCTGTGAGAACTGCAGGTTAGATGTGCAATACAGTGCTGACTAGGTGAAGGTGTGGGATTACAGTGGTCAGAGTTACTGTGATGGTCCATTTTTCTTTGTGAAGTGTTTGGTTTCATTTTTTTTCAGGTTTTCTTCTATTAGCTAAGTAGTTGTTCAGAATGACTGTAATAACCTCTTTGTCCCCTTCCTATCTGATACTTGTGCTGTGTCTGTGGTGTGACTGTGTGTGTATGCTGTTTTTTACACTGCAGATTTCAGCTTTTCTCTGTTCCTTTGCCTCTTCTAAGTGAATTATCTGTGATGAGACTAGTATTTGATTTAGAATGGAGAAAAAGTTCCTGAGGTTTCTTCAGATTGAATCAACATAAGTGGTCAATGTTAGGGAATGGTGAAATTATCATACATATATATAGCTACTAGAAGAGTTTTCAGAAATTACTTTAAAACTTGATTTTTTAAACATACAAAAGTTATATAAATATGTATGTTAAATATAAATATTGCTGAATTCTATGAATTATATCACACAGCATGAAAGTCCCCATTCCCCAGAGGCAACTACTGTTATTAAATGCTTTTTAGGAATTCCTCATGACCTCAGAAATGCTAATGATGTAGCTTCAGGTAAAGGATAGGAACTTAAGCATAGACAGACTCTATCATAGGACATCAGTAGTTTTTAACATAGCCAGTTTTAGAAAATAATTCTCCTAAATTCCAATTTAGTTCATTTTATATTTTTAAGAAAGGTAATCTGCGTGTGTGTGTGTGTGTGTGTGTGTAAGGGGGGAGGGGGAGAGAGGGAGAATCAGGTACAAAAGATTATGTATATGACATAATCAAAAGTTTTTTGATTATGCAACTATCCAAAAATATGTATTGAATAACTAGTCTAGGTAGGAAATGATATTTGACTCCAGCTATACAGAGGGAGCAGTGAGGCCTTATTTTGCAGAAGTGCAAGGTGCTCTGACATATTTGTTAACTGCAATGTGCATTAGTCAAAATGGCATGCTTTAATTTTAATCCCTTTCCTCTGCATCAAATAAAGCAGTGATGGGTTACTATAATCATGTGGGTGAATTTATTTAAAGGGCAATGTATAACACTATGTTTAATCTCACAGAAATATTAAGTAAAAGATTCAAAAGATATATGAGTATATTCTATAAGGTACAAAACCAAGCAAATGTTAACATTTTCATTTTGACTAGGAACATAAAGTGGTAAGGTTCCAGGAGAACAGAAGTTTTCAAATTTGTTCACTTACATATCCCAAGTGCTTCAAATAATGCCTGGCATATAGTTGTTGTTGTTTATTCGCTAAGTTGTTTCTGACTCTTTGAGAACCCATGGACTGTAGCCCACCAGGCTCCTCTGTCCATGGGATTTTCTAGGCAAGAATTCCAGAGTGGGTTGCCGTTTCTTTCTCCAAGGGATCTTCCCAACCTAGGGGATCAAACTTGCGTCTCTTGCATTGGCAGGCAGATTCTTTACCACTGAGCCACCATTCAATTATTTGTTGAATGAATTTTTGCAAGATAATGAACCAAAGCATTCCACCTTTGTCAAGAGCCTGAAATCAGATCTCAGTGTGGACTACAGTATCTCAGTGTGGACTACTATAGTCTTGGGGAAGGTTAACACTTCTATGAATGGAGGTTAGAAAAAAATAGCCACCATTGCATANGCAAGATAATGAACCAAAGCATTCCACCTTTGTCAAGAGCCTGAAATCAGATCTCAGTGTGGACTACAGTATCTCAGTGTGGACTACTATAGTCTTGGGGAAGGTTAACACTTCTATGAATGGAGGTTAGAAAAAAATAGCCACCATTGCATATGGCTTTGGCTTGTGTAGAGTTGCATTTCTTTCTTATCATGACTGGAGAAAACTGAGAATACTCCACATGTTGCACACATGCCCAATAATATCCTCATATTTAACAGCAGAATATGAGTGCTGAGCAGCTGGTATGACACTAGGTTCTGGAAGTGGCATCCCTGCTTAGGGAACTGGGAATGGGGCTGGATGGAGGCAATCAAAGCCAGAAGGCCAAAGCTAGAAGAGGGCTAATTTCTGTGTAAGAATTGAGAGCATGACCTGAGATGGGCCACGCAGAGAAGAGCCTTGGAGGCTTAAAGCTTTGGGAGGTAGGAGAAGAAAGGGAGGGATCCAGAGGGATCCAGTAATTAGCAGTTTAGGAGAGACAGTGAGTGTAAAGGGAGATTAAAGAACTGACCTACTCCATTTGTGTTACAGTGTTTCTAAATGTTGTAGACCTTCTCCATGTTTTCTTTTTCTATAAAAGGAAAGATTTCATTTTAGATAAAATCTAGTTTGCTGTGGTATAATCAGATTCTTCCCAGAGAATGGGAAGAGATGGTATACCCAGAGTCAGAGTTGGCACAGAGTGAGAATAAGCTGCATGTGGGGATATTTACATCTGGATTACATATAATTATGAAGCAAAGTGATAGGATTTAGTGATGGTTTGGAATTAGACACCGGAATTCAGCCATGAGATCATTGGTGATCTTGGAAAGAGCAGTGTCTGTGGAATGGTGAGTGCAGAAGCCAGAATAGAGTCAGTTGGAGTACGAATGAGAGATGAGGAAAGAGAGAGAGCCCATATAAACCATTCTTTTAAGAAGCTGAAAAGAGAAATCAGGGTTAAGGACCTTTATTTTTTTTCAAAGTGGTGTTAAATTAGAACCTGTATGAGAAGGAACCCTAGACTGGGAGAGTGAGTGTTGTGAGAGGGACTAGTTGATATGATATGAAGTGCCAGAGGAAGGGACAGGAGGTAAGACACAGAGGAGAAGAAGGGGTAAGGCGGTGGGTTACAGTTTTGATGGCAGGCATAGTCGCATTGTTTATTGGGGAGCTGCTGCTTTGGCAGTGACACCAAATATTATTTCCTTTGCTGCTCTGCCTGCCAACACACACAACAGTCAGACTGTTGGTGCCTTCTTTGAGGGTCTAGGGCCAGAATTTTAATCAGTTCAGTTCAGTTGTTCAGTTATGTCCGATTCTTTGCAACCCCATGGACTGCAGCACGCCAGGCCTACCTGTGTCCACCACCAACTCCCAGAGTTTACTCAAACTTAGGTCCACTGAGTTGGTGATGCCATCCAACCATCTCATCCTCTGTCGTCCCCTTCTCCTCCTGCCTTCAGTCTTTCCCAGCATCAGGGTCTTTTCCAGTGAGTCAGTTCTTCTCCCAGGTGGCCAAAGTATTGGAGTTTCAGCTTCAGCATCCATCCTTCCAATGAACAATCAGGACTGATTTCCTTTAGGATGGACTGGTTGGATCTCCTTGCAGTCCAAGGGACTCTCAAGAATCTTCTCCAACATCACAGTTCAAAAGCTTCAACTCTTCGGTGCTCAGCTTTCTTTATAGTCCAGCTCTCACATCCATACCTGACTACTAGAAAAACCATAGCTTTGACTAGACGGACTTTTGTTGGCAAAGTAATGTTTCTGCTTTTTCATATGCTGTCTAGGTTGGTCATAACTTATCTTCTAAGGAGCAAGTGTCTTTTAAATTCATGGCTGCAGTCACCATCTGCAGTGATTTTCAAGCCCCCAAAAAATAAAGTCTGTCACTGTTTTCAGTTTCCCCATCTATTTTCCATGAAGTGATGGGACCAGATGCCATGATCTTCGTTTTTTGAATGTTGAGTTTTAAGCCAACTTTTTCGCACTCCTCTTTCACTTTCATCAAGAGGCTCTTTAGTTCTTCTTCGCTTTCTGCCATAAGGGTGATACCATTTACATATCTGAGGTTATTAATATTTCTCCCAGCAATCTTGATCCTAGCTCGTGCTTCATCCAGTCCAGCATTTCTCATGATACACTCTGCATGTAAGTTAAATAAGCAGGGTGACAGTATACAGGCTCAACATACTTCTTCCCCTATTTGGAACCAGTCTGTTGTTCCATGTCCAGTTCTAACTGTTGCTTCTTGACCTGCATACAGATTTCTCAGGAGGCAGGTCAAGTGGTCTAATATTCCCATCTCTTGAAGAATTTTCCACAGTTTGTTGTGATCCACACAGTCAAAAGCTTTGGCATAGTCAATAAAGCAGAAGTAGATGTTTTTCTGGAATTCTCTTGCTTTCTCGATGATCCAGTGGATGTTGGCAATTTGATCTCTGGTTCCTCTGTCTTTTCTAAATCCAGCTTGAATATCTGGAAGTGCGTGGTTCATGTACTGTTGAAGCCTGCCTTGGAGAATTTTGAACATTACTTTGCTAATGTGTGAGATGAGTGCAATTGTGTGGCAGTTTGAGCATTCTTTGTCATTGCCTTTCTTTGGGATTGGAATGAAAAACTGACCTTTTCCAGTCCTGTGGCCACTGCTGAGTTTTCCTACTTTGCTGGCATATTGAGTGCAGCACTTTCACAGCATCATCTTTCAGGATTTGAAAAGTGCAATTGTGTGGCAGTTTGAGCATTCTTTGTCATTGCCTTTCTTTGGGATTGGAATGAAAAACTGACCTTTTCCAGTCCTGTGGCCACTGCTGAGTTTTCCTACTTTGCTGGCATATTGAGTGCAGCACTTTCACAGCATCATCTTTCAGGATTTCCATCACCTCCACTAGCTTTGTTCATAGCGATGCTTCCTAAGGCCTCCTCTACTTTGCATTCCAGAATGTCTGGCTCTAGGTCAGTGATCACACCATCATGATTATCTGGATCATGAAGATCTTTTTTGTATAATTCTTCTGTGTATTCTTGCCACCTTTTCTTAACCTTGCAAGGGAGCTAAAACCCTCCACCATATTTGAGAATTGTAGAATTTATAGCTAAATATTTAGGTACAGGGATTCCAATAAGTTTACAGTACTACTTGAGATATATATATATCCTCAGCTATATGAAGCATCACAAGGTTCTAGTGTCCCTCATCTGCTAATTCCCTTATGTTCCAGCCCTACTGAGCAATTGCAGATCCCTAATATCCACTTTTATTTTGTATAAGTCATGCCATGCCATCTGTGTGTAATGCTGAATTTTCTTCTTCTACCCCAATTCTTTTAAGACCTAACTCAGATGTCGCCTCCTCCATGAAGTCTCTGTAAAGCAATAAGTAACTAATTTACTCCTCTTTATTTCCTCTATCATGACATGAAACAAAACCTTATTAGAGTTCAGAAATCTATTTTCAGTTCAGTTCAGTTCAGTTGCTCAGTCGTGTCCGACTCTTTGCAACCCCATGAATCGCAGCACTCCAGGCTTCCCTGTTCATCACCATCTCCCAGATTACCTGTGTATTATGAATCCTGGAGGGCAGCCCCCTTTTGTAACTCTCTTTAACACCAAATGGTACTTTCTGTGTAATGGATTCTCAGTAATCATTTGTTGAAATTAATCAGTCAAATCAATTAATAATTTGTTGAAAATAATCATTGAAATTAATCAGAGCTTTCCTGGTGGCTCAGTGGTAAAATTACCTGTGTATTATGAATCCTGGAGGGCAGCCCCCTTTTGTAACTCTCTTTAACACCAAATGGTACTTTCTGTGTAATGGATTCTCAGTAATCATTTGTTGAAATTAATCAGTCAAATCAATTAATAATTTGTTGAAAATAATCATTGAAATTAATCAGAGCTTTCCTGGTGGCTCAGTGGTAAAGAATCCTCCTGCCAATGCAGGACACATGGGTTTGATCCCTGGTCTGGGAAGATCCCACATGCTGCAGAGCAACTAAGCCCATGCACCCCAACTACTGAGCCTGTGCTCTAGGGCCCAGGAACTGCAACTACTGTGCCCATTTGCCACAGCTTCTGAAGCCTGCGTGCCGTAGAGCCTGTGGTCTGCAATAAAAGCCACCATGATGAGAAGCCCACACACTGTAACTAGAGAATAGTCCACTCTTGCCACAACTAGAGAAAAGCCAAGCAGCAACAAAAGAGCCTGCATAGCTAAAACTAACTAAATAGTAAATAAAACAAATAAAATTATCAAAAAGGAATTAATCAGTGCTAAATAGTTGATGAGTTGTCCCATAAACATTGAAACTTTTAAACTTATAAACATTCAGGATCGCAGTCTTATTCTAGACCTTTACACATATTTTCTTGACTTTCTAAAGTAAACAAAATTTAACCCTCTTTGAAAATTTTAGGGGAGTCATGATTCAGATGCTAAAGTGTACAGATACCCTCAGAGCTCATTGGAACATGGAGGACCACTTACCCTAGTATGAGGCGCTTAGCCTCCTGGGCTTCTGTTTTGTGGTGTTTTTAGTTTTTCATCTTATTTTGCATCTTATTTTAGCAGCTTTCTTCGCATTCCTCATTTTCTGCTTCTAATGAGATGAATCTACTAATGAATCTGTTTCGAAAATGACATGCTTTAGAAATGAAGTAAGACTAAATAGACTCTGTAAGGCTTTTCTGGAAAATAAGGTTTTGTGTGCTGGTGCACGAACTCTGTTCTGTCTCTTCACTCCATCAGCAGTTTTTAGGGGTCAGTACTGCAGCAGCTACAAAGGAGGAACTTTGTCTTGTCTTCAGGGTATGCAGGGTTAATCTCTTAGCAGCTCAGAGGCCTTTCTGTGGTTCTCAGCTATATTTCAGGTAATACTTATTTTTCTTTTATTTTAGGGTTTTAATCATAGATTTCATATATAAGTAATGGTAGTAGGGTCTTGTTTTGGCCCCCTTAATTTGATCTCATATGGAATCATAACTAGAATTTTAAGATTTGTTTTAAGACTAAGGTTACAGAAAGAAATACAAAGATAATGAAGTGTGTTTTTCTTTTTTTATCCTATAGGAAATACAGATGAAGAGGACTGCAATTGAAGCTTTTAATGAAACAATTAAAATATTTGAAGAGCAGTGTCATACACAAGAACAACATAGCAAAGAATATATTGAGCGATTTCGAAAAGAAGGGAATGAAAAGGAAATTGAACGGTAAATCTACCTAATATCTCCAAGAGCATCAGTGACCAAGACGTTCTTTCTTCCTTAATCATCTCTGTTACGTCTGGTTTTACCTCCTCAGATTTGACAGTCCTGCTGTATGGACTTACTTGCCGTTCACACTAATGGTGCCAAGCTGGACCTTCTTTCTTCTGCATTCTTTCTCCATCCTCCTAAATTGTTGACCCCTTTAGCATTCAGCTTAGACATGACTTTCTAGAAAATTTTCTCTGATTCCCTAGATTGTTTTAGGGGCTTTTTGTCCCCATTTCTGTAGCATCTGATCCTGATCCTTACTGTAACATTTACTGAATGTCACACTCACAGAACTGTGAGCTTGTTGAGTGAGGGTGGTGGCTTATTTTCCTCGATAGCTTCAGAATGTGTTACAGTGTCTTAGAGTACATAGTGGTGAATCGAGTTAATAGAAATGCTGAGGACTGTATGCCTGACCAGAAATGGCAGGTGTGGGAGAAGCCAAAGATTATTCCTAGATTTCTGGTACTAGTGACTAAGGGATGGTGTAATTCACGAAAATGGGAAGTACATAAGGGGAGTTTGGAGTGGGAATCAGTGAGTTTTGAGGTTCCTATGGGAACCCAAATGGAATTGTCTGAGTGGTAGGCAGTTGATTACTTGGATTTGGAATCCTACAGAAAGGATTTAAGGGGCAAAAGTGTGTAGATTATGGTAGATGATAAGGATGAGATTACACAGAGAATGAGAAACATGAGAAGTATTGAATCTGGCAACTAAAAGAATACTGGGAACCTTTATCAAAGCAAATTTAGTGCAGTATTAAAAAATGAGCCAAGTAACAGCGGGTTGAGGGGTGCAAAAGTAGATAATAAACCTGAATCGTATGAACAGAAAAGCAAAATTATTGCTCATATTAGCACCAAAGTGTTAGTGAACTTTTGTGCCTAAGAATAGTATTAAGTGCTGTGAGGCAGTATAGCTCAATAGCTTAAGTTCAGTTCAGCCGCTCAGTCCTGTCCAACTCTTTGCAACCCCATGGAATGCAGCACGCCAGGCCTACCTGTCCATCACCGACTCCCAGAGTTTACTCAAACCCATGTGCATAGAGTCGGTGATGCCATCCAAGCATCTCATCCTCTGTCGTGCCCTTCTTCTCCTGCCCTCAATCTTTCCAAGCATCAGGGTCTTTTCAAATGAGTCGGTTCTTTGCATCAAGTGGCCAAAGTATTGGAGTTTCAGCTTCAGCATCCATCCTTCCAATGAACAATCAGGACTAATTTCCTTTAGGATGGATTGGTTGAATCTCCTTGCAGTCCAAGGGACTCTCAAGAGTCTTCTCCAACACCACAGTTCAAAAGCATCAGTTCTTCGGTGCTCAGCTTTCTTTATAGTCCAGCTCTCACATCCATACCTGACTACTAGAAAAACCATAGCTTTGACTAGACGGACCTTTGTTGGCAAAGTAATGTCGCTGCTTTTTAATATGCTGTCTAGGTTGGTCATAACTTTTCTTCCAAGGAGCAAAGGTCTTTTAAATTCATGGCTGCAGTCACCATCTGCAGTGATTTTGGAGCCCCCCAAAATAAAGTCAGCCACTGTTTGCACTGTTTCCCCATCTATTTGCCATGAAGTGATGGGACCAGATGCCATGATCTTCATTTTCTGAATGTTGAATTTTAAGCCAACTTTTTCACTCTCCTCTTTCATGTTCATCAAGAGGCTCTTTAGTTCTTTGCTTTCTGCTGTAAGTGTGGTGTCATCTGCATATCTGAGGTTATTGATACTTATCCAGCAATCTTGATCCCAACTTGTGTTTCTTCCAGTCTAGCGTTTCTCATGATGTACTCTGCATGTAAGTTAAATAAGCAGGGTGACAATATACAGCCTTGACCTACTCCTTTTCCTATTTGGAACCAGTCTGTTCCATGGCCAGTTCTACTTGTTGCCTCTTGACCTGCATACAGATTTCTCAAGAGGCAGGTCTGATGGTCTGATATTCCCATCTCTTGAAGAATTTTCCACAGTTTGTTGTGATCCACACAGTCAAAGGCTTTGGCATAGTCAATAAAGCAGAAATAGATGTTTTTCTGGAACTCCTACTTTTTTGATGATCCAACCGATGTTGGCAATTTGATCTCTGGTTCCTCTGTCTTTTCTAAATCCAGCTTGAACATCTGGAAGTTCATGGTTCACATATTGCTGAAGTCTGGCTTGGAGAATTTTGAGCATTACTTTACTAGCGTGTGAGATGAGTGCAATTGTGTGCTAGTTTGAGCATTCTTTGGCATTGCCTTTCTTTGGGACTGGAACGAAAACTGACCATTTCTAGTTCTGTGGCCACTACTGCTGCTGCTGCTGCTGCTAAGTCACTTCAGTCGTGTCCGACTCTGTGTGACCCCATAGAAGGCAGCCCACCAGGCTCCCCTGTCCTTGGGATTCTCTAGGCAAGAATACTGGAGTGGGTTGCTATTTCCCTCTCCCTGTCTCTTATACACATCTAGATGTGTATAAGAGACAGGTGGTAGGCAGTTGATTACTTGGATTTGGAATCCTACAGAAAGGATTTAAGGGGCAAAAGTGTGTAGATTATGGTAGATGATAAGGATGAGATTACACAGAGAATGAGAAACATGAGAAGTATTGAATCTGGCAACTAAAAGAATACTGGGAACCTTTATCAAAGCAAATTTAGTGCAGTATTAAAAAATGAGCCAAGTAACAGCGGGTTGAGGGGTGCAAAAGTAGATAATAAACCTGAATCGTATGAACAGAAAAGCAAAATTATTGCTCATATTAGCACCAAAGTGTTAGTGAGCTTTTGTGCCTAAGAATAGTATTAAGTGCTGTGAGGCAGTATAGCTCAATAGCTTAAGTTCAGTTCAGCCGCTCAGTCCTGTCCAACTCTTTGCAACCCCATGGAATGCAGCACGCCAGGCCTACCTGTCCATCACCGACTCCCAGAGTTTACT
>SJYX01003083.1:252286-276412 GCA_006410675.1 Oreotragus oreotragus | reverse complement strand
GTACAGTGAGATTTAGATGGGACTAGCCTTGACCCTTTCTAATTCATTTGTTTCTCTCTTTAGTTGATAAGTTGTGTCCGACTCTTGCGACCCAATGGACTGTAGCTTGCCAGGCTCTTCTGTCCATGGAATTCTCCAGGCAGGAATACTGGAGTGGGTTGCCATTTCCTTCTCCAGGGGATCTTCCTGACCCAAGAATCGAACGCAGGTCTCCTGCATTGCAGGCAGATTCTTTACCAACTGAACTATGAGGGAAGCCCAACTCATTTGTTTAATAAAACTTGCTACTCACCTTTTAGATGTTTTTCAAGGGTTAAGTGTATTCTGCTTTTAAACAGTACTTTTTTTGTTGCACGTTTTCAGAAGAAAGGTTTTGGTTTGCATTTTTACTTTTAAGAAGAAGGAAGGGTTCTGAGTAACTGGTAGATTAATTAATATAGCTTTCATTTTAAGAACAGAGCATCTTAGCAGGGAATTCCAGTGTAGAATCAGTTACTGTTTACTGAGCACTGTTCAGTGCCAGGTAAAAGGTTTTGAAGTGTGGAGATGTGTCTGCAGGCTGATAAATGCTATGAATGCTGGAACATGACTAGGCTAACGCTTATGTTATGTAAACAAGAAAGTCATAGTATACTTCGCATCCTTTTGTCCATGACCGTGATTCTTGTGTTTATATATAACTCTTTTCTTAAAAATTTACTTGGAATGTCAGAATGGAGAATATTGTTTACCCAAAATACATGGGGTAAGAATTTTTTTAAAAAATTCCAAGTATTACAAAACAGTTTTGTAACATTTTCTCCAGAACATGTTGTAATTTTGGAGAAACAATGACTATATTAGAAAGTATTAGGTGTGAACCCTTATGTAGCACTTGAGCCAGCCTTTATGTAGCACTTAGACTAATGTCTTTTTTGTTACCTGCTGCAAGATGTAGTGTTTTGGATTTTCTTGAACTCAATTTCTTTTAATTTAATAAATTACGTTTATGGAGCAGCATGGATTATTTTATGAACTGTCATCTCCCAACAAAATGTTATTTTGGCTCTTACAGATACTTTTGAGGAAAAACACTGCAAAAATTATGCTGAGAGATTAATTAGCTAAATTTAAGTAATTAAATTTAATTAAGTTAGAAATTATGTAGAAATTAAGTTGTAGCCATTTTTTTAAAACTTAAGTGAGTGAGTGATTTGCACCACTATCCTCCAAGATTGTAGCCTCAGCTACTTTTTTCAGTAACCCAACATCCAACTGACTGACGAATTTTAATGATCATACTTCCTAAGTATATCCTGTAATCTAACCATTTCTATCTCCATTAACATCATCTCTCACCTAAACTCCCAAGTGTCCTCCTTGCTTCTTTATCCTTGCCTCACTGATTTTGCAGGATACTTAGAATAAAAGCCATGTTCCTTTTCATGATTGTAGTACTTTTCATCATCTTTACCTCTGTTTTCAACCTCATCTCTGGTTTTTTTTCTTTGCCTTTCACTGAATTATAGATACAGTATAACTTTTCCTATTTCTCAAACACCAGAGGTCTTCCCTGATTCTTCTGAAGTAACTTTACGCTCCTCACCCAACCTCTCCCTGTATTTTCAGTTATACAGACTTGTTTGTTTCTGTGGTAGATGTTGTGAGTAAAATCTCTAGGACCAGACAACGTCCAGGCAACCTGCCAGCTGATTGTGAGCACATGAATTAGCCTAGCCTATAATATATGGAACAGAATAATATCCAGCTGAGCCAACCCATAGTGTTGTGAGAAAGGTAGTGATTATTTTAGCCCAAGTTTTTGAGTGGTTTATCACACAGCAGTAAATAATTGACTTAATTCCTTCGTAGCACTTAGTATCTATAGTTATCTATACATTTCTCTGTTTACTTTATTAGTGTCCTCCATTACAATGCAAATACCCTGAGATTCAACGTATTATGTACTTTGCTTGCTGTCATATCCTCAGCGCTGAGAAAGGGGCCTTGAACTAATAAGTACTCAGTAGGTACTTAGTGAATAAATGAAAGAATGAACAAATGAATGTAAAGTAATTCATATAACCTGTTAGAAATGACTTATCTGCTTTTCAGGATTAACTGAAAGACTTCTTGAGTTTTACTTTTGGCTGCTTACTTCACGCAATAGCTATAGAACCTAGGATAAGGTACGTAACCTCCTGGTTCCTTTGTAATGATTAAGTGAGCTAATTCTTGAAAAGCACTATTGCAGTGCCTGGCACTTACTCCAATAAATGAAAAAGGGAAAAAGCCACAACAACCCTGTGAGTGTATTTAGTTGTTCATGGTCTTAACTTTATAAAAATAAAAGCATAGTTTTCTTTTATTATGTGTTTAGTCTCCTGATTTAAATAACTGACTATCCAGTCTTGTAATTTATTCAGTTTGAGATCTTCATTCTTTTTGAACTGATGCTTAGAACCTAAACTTAGTCTGTAAATAAATGGCTAACTTCTCTGTAGAGTAAGTAAATAAGAAATATGCCAACAGTATAGAGAAAATGAAAAACAGACTATATTAATCAAGATAGGCTAGGTAATGCTGCAGTAATAAACTCATTTTCAGTGTCTTAAAATGAACCATTTTTTGTTCATGCTGTATGTCCATTTTAGGTCATCTTTGTCATCACCATTCTGATTCCAGGACCTAGAATAACTTTCTGGAATATCGCCAGTCACTGTGACAGGGGGAAAAGGGAAAGTCGTGAAGTACACACTGACTCAGAGCTTCTGCTCAGTTGAGATTCCAGCGAACACAAGCTACATAGCTAACCTGAGTTCAGCATGATAGGAAAGACAGTCCTACCATGCATCTAGAAGGAGAAAGAGGATTAGTATTCTTTTCACAGCTCTGATGACTACCACGCTGAAGTTAGTGATGTCTTGCCTGTTACAATGGTCAAGTCCAGGAACCAGAAATGAGGTTTATCTTGTCAACGCAACCTGCCTGTGCCTAGTTATTTTTTCAGTATCAGATTCCTTTACTGTGGTTTTATGTGAGAAGAACTGATGCTTTTATTGATCCTTTTCCCTAGAATGATCAAGAAGGAATTCTAAAGTCTCTGTAACTCATACTTTATACACGCTTTCATAACTTTCATTTTTAGATGGATTTTTCTTTTGAGCCATCAAGTCCTTGTTCATAATTGGTGATGTAAGTTTGCCTGTGGGGACAGGGAAATACTGAGCTTTCACCCAGAAAACAGAAGGATATAAAGTAGAAAACTTTATTTTTTTTCCCCCTACATTTTCCCCTCTTGTTAACCACTTCCCCCGTCACCATCGTAAACGTACCTACCCAGAATTTAGTCCTAATGTGTTTGTATCTTGCTCCTTTTGCAGGTAGCATTTAGGGTTTTCACTTGTTCATAAGCTCCTCTAGTGGAGGGTGTATAGGTGGAAAAGTACATCATTTTAGTTGCTAGCTGTTCCAAACTCTGTTCCCTATTTTTGTAGATAACAGAGAATTGGTTTAAAATAGTTTCTAGAGAAAGAAAATTTATAATGTAATTTAAAAGAATTATGTTCAGGCATCAGCACCAAATGCTTTCATTCTTACAGCATGCTTAAGGCATTGAATAGAAAGTAGTTTGATAGAAGCACTGCAGAATTTGTTTTGATTGCCATCTCTTTTGGTTTTACTACAGTGAGAGAAAAATGGAAGAAAGGGTATTAGCTATTAAAAGTTATTTGGCAGCAGCATTTACTTGGCAGTGAGTTCTCATTTTTTTCCTGCCACCCAAGTTATTTTATTTCTTTCTGTTGATTTACATAACATATGGTATTTGTGTTTCAATACCATAAAGAACCTAAGATAAAATAAACTATGCTCAGTGTTTTTTGGTATGCATTTATAAAACCTGGGCTTTTTTTTTTTTATCAAGTTATAGAAATGTTTCGAGTTTGACAACAGCTGTGCTTGAAATTATGTTTCAATAATGTTACAGTGACAAGGAAACTCCTTATTATGTTTGTAAGTACAAATGTCAGATTAAGTATTGAAGTAAAATTTTTATTATACCTTCTCAACTTTTAATATTCTTCTCTATGTAATTGTTTCTCCTGCTTAAAGACTAGCTCTTAAGGACTGCCTTTAGAAGTAGAAGGTGTCTTTCCTGGGGTTTCAGAACTTGGGGGTCATGCTGCTTTTATTGCCTTCAAAGAAGGCTGACCCATGTCTGCTCTGAGGTGTTTGAGTAATTTTTTTCCTGTATTGAAATCTGGAATCAAGAACGTGTCATTTTTCCCAGTTTACTTTCATAAATTTTGCTCATTGCTAATGATTGGAAATAAGTGATTGGAGATTACATCTAAACATTTTAATTGTAGTTAACTACTTAACAATAGTTTCTTTCCAGTGAATTTTAAAAAGTGATTCTTTCAGTGCTTTTAAGGTGAAGGATTACAGGAACAATTATTAATCTAATTATTTCTAATCCAGGAAGGGACTTCACTTTTTACTTTGTAGAATTATATATATTTATGAATACTCATTAGATCTCTTTTTAAAAATTCATGTATTTTTTTAAAAAAGAAAATTTAAAATCTTTAAACTTAACTACTAATGTTTCTGCTATATTTTAGAATATTGATTCTCAAACTTTAGTGTGCATCAGTCTCACCTAGAGGACTTGCTAAAACAGGATTTCTGACCCTACACCCAGAATTCCTGATTAAAAAGTTCTAGATTAGGGCTGAGAATTCATATTTCTTAAAAGTTCCTAGGTAATGTTAATGCTGCTGGTTTGGGGACCACATTTTGAGAACCACTGTTACAGAAAGACATTTCTTCTGAAATGCACTCATACTACTTTACAAAAACAAGCAATTATAGAAGTCATATACTCAAAATTATTAGATGTCTAAATGATTCTTCTAGTAGAAATCTGTTTTTTAAACTGAATATATGAAACTCATTTTACAGTACTGAAACCTGGTCCTAAGAATGATATACTTCTTATACTTTTTGAAATAGAAGTTTGTCAAGTTTCCATAACCAACAGCTATGTTATCAAGTAGTTAGATTAGCATTATGATGATTGAAGTCATTCTGTGCCTAGGTAAGGTAAGGTAAAGTCGCTCAGTCGTGTCCGACTCTTTGCGATCCCGTGGACTGTAATCTACGAAGCTTCTCCATCCATGGGATTCTCCAGGCAAGAACACTGGAGTGGATTGCCATTTCCTTCTCCAGGGGATCTTCCCAACCCAGGGATCGAACCCAGGTCTCCCGCGTTGGAGGCAGACGCTTTAACCTCTGAGCCACCAGGGAAGAATAACTTAAAAAAAAAACAGACTCTGTTAAGTGATCCAAAGAGAATATGTTAATTGGGGAAAACCTGAGATTGAAAGTAATTATGTGGAATATCAAAGCACTGGAATTGCATGTTTGTTTATAAGGCATCTGAAATAATCACCCAAATAAATCACTGTTAGTATGTATTTATAAGCCTGAAGATTTTTTGTTAATCAGTGTTAACCATAAACTTGGACTGAAATTCTTAAGGCAACTCATCTGGTGGCATTTAAATCCTATTTCATTGGGATTTAATGACATTCAAGTTCTATTTCTTTGAATTTTAAGAAGGTTTGATGAGTTCTCTCATCCCTAATTTATTAATTGGGCATGGGTAATAGACCTAATCTTGACTCCTCATTTTTAAAAGTTACTTTTAGCTAGTTAGGAGTGATTTCCCCAAGTGACTTGGGGAAATAAATAGGCATTAGTGGATGATGCCAATCTAGAATTCACTGAACACAAAAAATGGTTCTTGGGTTTTTTTCTTACTATCAGTCTTTCATGACTTGATAAGTCAGAGAAGTCACGTTGCCCTAGGTCAAATAATACCAAACTGAGGAGGTGCCTCCTTTCATCCACGTGCCATTATACCCAGTTCACCTGCTTGACATGTATAAGAGTTCTGTTTTGTCATGTGACTGCTAGAATGGTATGCACCACTCAGAATTATTCTTACATGTACCAATTGCTAATGAAGCAAATGATCAATTGTCAGAAAAGTGGGTAATATTAGTGAAGTGATCAAGGAAATAAGTAGAAAGATGAGGAAGTCAGGCAAAATTTTGGTATTGAATTGGCCTCATGTCATTTTCTTTCCAAATATCCCTAAAAGATATATTCTGCATAGTGTTTGAAACAGAAATTTCCCCAATTGCATTAGTCAAGTGATCACATATCTTAAAACATCATTGTTAGGAAAACAGCGTTGCCACGTTCCCGTATCTGTTTTCTCTCTGGCGAAATCTTAATAGCAAGTTGATTCTCCTCTTGTGTCACTGATAATTTTTGTGTGATAACTATTTAGGGTGTGGTGAGATTGTCTTTGTGAATCATTACTGTGTGTACTTTACTTCTATGACAGTATTTTAAAACATGCATCTCAGGAATGTGGTAGGTAGAATACTCACTTTAACCAAAAAAATTTTTAAATATCTGTTAAGTCTGGTGAGCAGCAATTCCAAAGTGAATAGTAAATTTACTTAAATATGTTTTTGAAGCTATATAAATTATTCTTACTTAACTGTTGTTACAGTGATACCACTTTATTCATGATTAATTTTGTATTAAGATACTTATTTTAAGATAAAAATGGTTTTCTTTTTAAAATAGTTTCTATTTCAGACCTTTCATCATTGTAAAGGCTGATTTTTCTCCCACCCAGATACAATTAAGATCAATTGATTCAGATCTTAGATTTTATTGCATTGTTTCATTTAGATGTGGCTTTTTTTCCTGGGTATTTTTATGAAGTATTCACTGCCCTCTGAAGTGGAGATTATTTATTTATAGATTTCTTTCTGCTCAACTTTGTTTTATAAGAGATATAAAATGCTTATAATAACATACAGAAAATAAAATAAACTTAAGAAAAGAGCACAAAAGGAAAATAAGCTTAGGAAAAATAAGAGGTTTGAAGTTGGTGCACGAAATTCATACCATGAAGTAAGTGCTCTATTAATTTGACTGTAAATTCTGTTGACAAACTTGAAGACGAAAATACAATCCTTGATGAGCAGGGATCCAAACTTTTATCTGCCTGCACATCGTTCATAAACACCCCATAACCCCATTATAACGTTTCTTTTTTCCTAAAGAGATACTCAAGGGTTGCTAGGCTAGGGACGAGGAGGGAGAGAGAGAGCAGAAAGTGGAGAAGTTTGAAGACATCCAGTTCCAAGATTTCTTTTTTTTTTTTCAGTTCCAAGATTTCTTCCAAGGAAGTTACTTCCACTATAGGATTCACTGATTTGTAGGATTCACATAATTCATAAATTCAAATAGAAACAAATTGTTCAAGACAAGTACTGTTATGTATTAGCATTAGCCAGACAGATTTCTCCTGTGGGCCCTAATGGTTCAGTGCATGCCCTTCACAGCATCCTTGTTATGAACAGGTGAATGAATTGTATAAACATCAGCAGTAAAGGAATCAGAAATGTATGAGCTTGAGAGAGGCCTCTGATTCAGTAATTCAGTACCACGGATGCTCTCTCCAGTTGGTCAGAAGGCCTGGTGGCGGGACTCATGCTTCTTAATCTCTTTGGGAAATGGGTAAGCTGATTTTTCACTTCTGGTCCACAGTAATTGATAGCAGTACTAAATCTTGTTTTAAATTTTTATAGTTATAATTTCATTGCAGTTAAAAAAAATCTGGTCGGAAAGCAGATATCCTTAATATATCTCATTTGTAGTAAATAAGATTTGAAGACATAGGTGAGTTTGAGTATCAGAACTGCCTTTGGATTTTGTTAAGTAATTATAGCAAGTACTATTTCTTTAATGTGAAAAAAGAAACTTACAAACTCAAAATGACATTCAATCAGTAGAGCATTTTTCTCAATCTTGTCTGAACTATAAATACCAAGGACTTTCTTGTGTGTATGAAGCTACAGAATTAGTCTTAATTGAAGCTTTTCTGCCTCTGCTGCTAAGTCGCTTCAGTCGTGTCCGACTCTATGCGACCCCATAGATGGCAGCCCACCAGGCTCCCCCGTCCCTGGGATTCTCCAGGCAAGAACACTGGAGTAGGTTGCCATTTCCTTCTCCAATGCATGAAAGTGAAGTCGCTCAGTTGTGTCTGACTCTTAGCGACCCTGTGGACTGCAGCCTACCAGGCTCCTCTGTCCATGGGATTTTCCAGGCAAGAGTACTGGAGTGGGGTGCCATTGCCTTCTCCAATTGAAGCTTTGCAGTTATATGTAATAGGTCTCCCTCTCCATAAAGATACATATGCATTATGTTATGAATGGCAGGAAAGTCTCTCGAAAAATTTCTCATCTTTTTAGGGAAGAGGTAATAGGCAAATCTTACTGGATTTAAGCTTGGAAGATAAATGGAAACAGTAGTTCCTCTTCAAATGGACCAAAATGACCCCACAGAATATACATAAAATGTTTTATCGATATCTATCTTTTACCAGAATAAGAACTTGAAAGAGAAAATTAAAAAGCTATATAGTTCTATGGTTGTAAAAACATTTTAAATATACCAAATTCTTCTTTGCAGTGTTTTATCAGTTACATTTCAGTGTCCATCACCTGGTTGGTTATCACTTTGATTTGTCATCAGAGGAAGAATGACACATAGACATTATAATATTTGGTTCCTTACACTTTGATTTCTAATTAAGTCCTAGCTTTAGGGAGCCACTTTGTGCTAGGATGTCAGGCTGCATGCCTTAGCCAAGTCCTTCCCCATCCCCACGCACACACCCACACACACAGTCACTCATGCTCACAGGGTAGTGTCTAATTACAGGTTCTGTTCGTGATTTTAACCTATTCATTGTAAACATTGACCCTGAAGATGAGAACCACAAACAGGGGGTAGCTAACATACTTTGATTTCTCTCTCTGTGTTAAAAATTGAATGCATTATCTTATGTAATCTGTACTACTCCATAAGGCAGATACTATTATTTCTGTTTTACAGTGAAGAAACTAAGAGCAGAAAGATTAAGTTAGCTTGTCACATTGCTAATAATGAGAGGGTCAGTGTTCAAAGTAGTCAGTTGATTCCACAGTCTGCTCATATCCTGACTCTGCTGTACTGCTGTCATGACTTGACATCCAGCTTGAATCTCATATAATTCTTTTAAATATATTTTGAAAATGAAGAAATCGGTTACATAGTCTATGGGAAGCTTAAGCTTATTAGGTAATAAAAAGGAGGATTAAGTTACAGAGATAGAAAAAGTAAAGATTGGCTGTTTATTCATTCAACTCAGAAGTATAGCATCATCTTATATCTCATGTAAATAGTATTCTTTTTATTGGCATTATTTTTATTCAGAAAAAATTGATATGACATTCTCTTCATATAGAAAATGATATACTTCCCTCTTTTTTTAGATTTTTTTAAAGCTTTTATGAATTAGGTTTTATCTTAGAGTATTTTTAGATTTAGAGAAAAATTTAAAAGAATATAGGATATTCCCATATGCCTATGAACCAGTGTGGATACATTTTCTTTACCCAAAATTCATACTTTGCTCAGATTCCCTCAGTTCTCACTTGCTATCCTTTTTATGTCATGAGTCCCTTTTAAGAAACCAAATTAAATTTGTTATATCTCATTAGACTCTTCTTGGTTGTGACAGTTTCTCAGACTTGACTTGATTTTGATGACCTTGACAGTCTTGAAAAGTACTGGTCAGTTATTATGTAGACTGTCTCTCAGTTGGGATTTATATGTTTTTCTCATTGATTAGCCTAGGGTTATGGGTTTGAGGAAAGAAGGTTGCAGAGATAAAACGCCTTTGCCAAAGCATTGTAGTAAAAGTGGACACTATCAACATAACTACTGTTGATGTTAACTTCAATCACCTGGCTGGGCAAGTGTTTGTCAGGTTTCTCCACTGTGAAGTTATTCTTTTTTCCCCCTTTTCATACTGTAATCTTTGGAAAGAAGTCAGTGTGCAGCCCACACTTAAAGAGCGAGCGGTCATATTCCACCTCTTTGGGGGCAGAATATTTACACGAATTGTTTGGAATTCTTCTGATCTAGAAATTTGTCTGTTCTCCCCTACTTACTTATTTCTTTAATAATTTATTTATAGTATTATGAACTGATGGATATTTATTTTATACTTGGTTTGTAATCTAATATTACTTTGTTTTGTTGTTCACTTATTTTAGCTTTGGCAACTACAAGCTTTTTGTTTGCTCCCATGTTCCTTTGACAAAACCCCATAGTTGTATGTTTTTTCAAGTACTTCCTTACTTCTGGCAAAATTCATTGCTGGTACAACATTATTTTTTTAAAAATAGTTTTTAAAAAACTAAAAAACTAAAAAGTTTTTACAAAACTAAAAAGTTAGCTAATTAGGTAGGCTGCTTCAATTTTCTTTGAAGGAAAAATGTGCTATCTGATTTTTTTGACTATTGAGGACAATGAAAAGGAAAGGGTAGTATTTTTTGTACTTTTACTTCATTTCTCAAAATCAAGTAATATTTATTTCTCCTACCTAGTATAACGATTTTACCCAGTCACCTTTGATTTTTTTTTCCCCTCAGGGGTTAATCTGTTTGTGGTTTGCCTGTTTTGGAGGATCAGCATGTGTTTTGGATGTTCTTTTTCCTTTTCTTTCTTCTTAGCAGTGGAGTATGAAGGGTCCAAGTCAAAGGAGAAACTGAAGTAATAGTATCCACTTGTTCAGAGTGGCTCTCCTGTTCCTGTGTCTCAAGTGTTTCAACAGGAGCTATTTCCCAACTGATAACACTAGTTACCTCCAAAGGGAATAGTTACATAGAATATTGGTTTTCATTATGATGCATTTGTGTTGTGTTAGAATTTTTTAAAATAATGAGCTTATATTTCTTTTTTAATCTGGAAAATAATAGAGGTTTATTTTTAGAGTCAGTGGAAATGCAAAGAAAAGAACTTACCCTTTCTGTGGTTTGAAACGCTTTAGAACTTAACTTTTTTCCACACTTGATATACTGAACACTTGGTTATTTTGCATGAGTTTTGTTTAGCTCTACCTGTTTTTTCACTAGTTTAGCTGTATTAGTGAAACTGGCATATCTGCACAGTTACTTTATGTAACTGCAAGATTATATTTAGATTTCAAGATTACTTGAATTCTGTGATGATTGTCTCAAGTGTGTAAGGCTTCTCTTTAGCAAGGTTATAAATACAGTATATGTAGAAACCATTCTCCATGTGTTTCTCATAAAAAGTAATCTTGGTGTGTTGCTGTAAAGGAATAGGTAGGAATCTTTCCTACTGGTTCTTTGTTTTGCTGCTTTTCCATGCTGTCTTGAGATTTGTTTTCTTTTTTATTTATAGCCGTTGGCTTTTCTGTTTCACACCCGCTGAACCTTAGCACCCTGAGATTACTTACGTTTTGTGTCCTTTCTCTCTCCTTTAACTCTCCAGCGTTTACTTGCCAACTCAAGGAAAGCGTTTTCCAGATTTTCATGGGATATGGCTTGGTCTCAAAATGAGAGTGCCCTGTGGCCACTTACCTAAGTGCTTTCAGGCTCTAGAACGAAACAACTCCACTCTCTTATTTCTCCAACTCTCCCTACTGCCCCCTGCCCAAAAAATAATCTAAAAGTTTAAGCTGTTGCTACCTCATTTAGAAATTAAGATATTCCAAGATTTAATAGTAGAAAGAATAAGTAAAATATTGATAGAGCTTTATTTACATTTATTTGTGTCACTTTAGAAACCATAAAATACGTCCTTACGTCCTCTCTATGTGTTCTTATATTTATGCACAGAACAACCAAACATTTATATAACTCAAAACCAAAGAAGTTTGTTTTACTATAACATTTGTTTGATACATTTTAAATACAGCACCCTCCCTGCACCTGGATGTGTTTACCAGCTCAAAAATTTTCTTAAACCCCATCCTTTTAGGATTTTTGCGCAGGCTTCATCACACAGGCATGATCCATCATCATAGAATCAATTTCTGCCTCCTCTTGCCCTCCTAGAGGATGGAAGTGGGCTGGGGCTGAAAATTTCAAGCTTCTAAACACAGCTTGGTCTTTCTGGTGACCAGCCCCCATCCTGAAGCACTCTAGGAACCTACCTCATGAGAGTAAAAGATGCATCTAACACCCTGGAAATTCCAAGGGATTTAGCTCTGTTTCAGGAACTGGGATCAAAGACCAAATATTAGAACAAAAGATGACCTTAGTACCTTTATCGCTTAGGAATTATAAGGGTTTTTGGAGCTCTGTGACAGGAACCAAAGGCAGAAAACAATACATAATTTCTTATTTTACAAAGAATAAAGGAAATTGAGGCAGAACAGTAAGGCAAGGAGTATAGGAATAGGGTGGTATCTGAAGGGAGAATGAGGTGGTCAGGTAAGAGAGGATCCAGATGAAGGGTTGAAGCTGACTGTGTAAGAGAAAAGGAGTGAATGGCAGTGTAGAGTATCTGAGAGGGTAGAAAGCGACAGGGTCCAACCATAGATGGAGGAATTAGCCAAAACAAGAGGTATGGAGGGAAGGGGAATACAGTGTATGCAGCAGATATTTTCCAAAAGAGGATCTGTTATTTGACTCTGGAACTTTTATTCACAGAGCATTTTGAAGGACATACTAGTCCTTCAAAATATACTTGGGGAAATACTACCCTAAAACAGAACTGTCTTTTGAACTTTCTAAGGCGTCAGTTACTGTTCACTTGTTACACAAGAAGCTGTAACACAAGATACTGAAAATTATTTCTTTTTTTTCCTTAGTGCATTTTAATCCTGAATTATTTTTAGAGTACATTAAGACTAATTTTGGAGAAGGCAATGGCACCCACTCCAGTACTCTTGCCTGGAAAACCCCATGGACAGAGGAGCCTGGTAGGCTGCAGTCCATGGGGTCGCGAAGAGTAGGACACGACTGAGCGACTTCACTTTCACTTTTCACTTTCATGCATTGGAGAAGGAAATGGCAACCCACTCCAGTGGAGAATCCCAGGGACAGAGGAGATCCCTGGTGGGCTACTGTCTATGGGGTCACACAGAGTCGGACATGACTGAAGCGACTTAGCAGCAGCAGCAGCAGCAACAAGAGTAATTTTAAATAGTGAAATGCTCTTCGTACTTTCTTAAGATTAGTCTACAAGAGCAAAGAAATTATATATTAATGTAGGTTTATATTTTATTCACTTTTGCTAGATTCTTGTCATTAATTACATAGATTTTAGTGTAAAGTTGTTCTTTTGATAGAATTCATTTTGTATTGAGGTTAAAAGAAAAATTTACCTTGAAAATAAAGTTAGAACATCCTAAAGTTTTTTTTTTTTTAGTGAATTGGTTCATTAAATTCTGAACCACTAAATCTTGAGCTTTGTAGTTCATAAATAGTATCTGTTATCTCCTTTAATCTGGCAACCACAAAAAACTTCCTGCAGAGGAACAACTTACATTTTAGCATTTTGCTTGCTTACCTTTCTGCTTTTTAATTTTTTTCTTCCACCCTAAACCTTTGTTAAAGGTGATGCTCATGCCACATGATCATGTTACTGGAAAGTAATGTTGGGAGATTTGTGAAAGAAAGGAGAAAAAAAATGTTTTCTACTGAAAAAGAAATGGGTCAATAGACCACAAGATCTAATGTTGAATTCTGTGCTCACACTAAAGGCATATGTCAAGACTCCTGCCTTCTTAGTCACCAAGTAACTTCTTAAGAATACTGTTCTTTTCTTTAATAGATCACATTCTAATCACTTTGTGACTTCAGTATATTTTTTTAGAGCATGGAGTAGCGATACCAAACTCATTTATCATTTAGTCTGTCTCCACTTATTTCAGTTATATTAATCAGAATGTTCTGATCATTTTATTCTTCAAATATTCATCAAAGCTTCCTTGTTTTAAGGCCCTGTACAGAGTGTATCCAAAGTACAAAGGTGAAAGAGGCATAGTCTCTTTCCTGAAGGATTGTATAGTCTCTTAGGGGAAATAAGAGAAAAAGATAAATGTCTACAGACAGAATACGATCAGCATGTTAATTGTACCAGTAACTCTGCACAAAACTGCAAGTAACATTTCTTAGATTTTCCTAGTTGTTCAAACTACTCTTTCTGTCCAGTTACTCAGAAGTAATAAACATTTATGGTGTTTCCAGTTTATTTATAATGTTGCTGATATTGTTTTTCTTAGTTTTAGCTAACACTTATTAAGAATTTCACAAATGCCAGGAACTACTCTGGGTACTGTACATACATTATCTCATTTAATCCTCATCAGAATCTTATTATTTTTACCTTGCAGATGGAGAAACTGAGGGTTAGAGACTTCAAGAAACTTGCCTGTGATAAATTTACAACCAGTAAATGTCAGATTTGAGCTGCAGACCTAGGCTCTCTAATGTCAGAGGCTTATCTTAATTACTCTATTACATTCTGTCTCTATGGACCTTGTCAATACCTCTGCTCTTTTAACAGGGGAAAACAGCTTCAGGATTGAAAGGAAAGCCATCAACAGTGCCTGCTCATTTATTTTAATTAGCTGTTGACATGATCTTAAAACAGAAAATAGTCTGCCAAAGAGTTCAAACTTACTATCACCGTGGTTGCGTGTCCTTGTACACACAGCTTCTTCAGAGTGGCTCGTTCTTCTCGCTCTTCATAGCTCAGCTTCGGAATCCTCTCTAGGAAGTTCCCCCATCTCTCTGTCTGCCCCACCAGCCAGGAGGTCCTCTTTCTCCTGCTGTGTTGTCCTCGTCTGTGTGCTCTCCAAGCAGCCTGCTTTCATCCCTGTCATAGCACCAGTTGTATGATTGAATTGTCTACATTTTTTAATAGAAGGGACTGTTCTTCATTTTAGCAATCTCAGTGTCCAGCACAGTGTCTGGCCTGTGGTGAGTGTGCGAAAACTGTTGAATGGATTGATATTTGACTCAAGTGTTTTGAGGCTTGTGCAAAACACTCTGGAAGCCACCTCACATCACTTTGATAGTGGTGCTTATAGGGGACAATGTACCTTTTGATTCTCCAGGATTTCTGGTGAATAACTAGTGCTTTTCATTTCCCTGAAGCCTTGAGGTCATAGATGGCGGGGGAAGGAGGGAATGCTGCTGGTAAATTCTCTGAGTGGGGCGGAGGACACTGGTGTTCTGCTTCCTTCCCTCCCTAGTGAGAACAGGGCCATGCTTTAAAGTTAGGGGTAAGGTAGTGTCAAACATGTAACCTCAGAGTCTGTCAGTAGCTCACTGTTGACTGATTGGGACCTCTGACAGGTACTGGCCAGGTCCACACTGTTCGGGCCCATAGTTTTTTAATGCAACTTTATATCCCCACCAATCAGCATCAAGTTTGAACCTTTGTAGCTCATTGTGAAGATCATTCCTAAGTGTTTACCCCTAACTTGAAACCCCTGTCTTCTTTATCATAAGTTTGTAGACTAGCAGCACCATCATCTATCAGATGGCAGGAAAACTGTACCCCTTCTCCCACCATTTATTGACTGGATGACTATAGTAAGTAAGACAGTGGAACTTCTTAGGGCCTCAGTCCTCTCCTTTTGAAAGTGAGAGTCCTGTTTTTGGTGTTCCTGAGACCATGGAATTAAACTGGATTATTTCTCAAGGTCCATTCCCTATCCATTTTAAGATGCATAATTTATATGAATTACTTATCAGTATGCCACTGTTCACTGAGAGGGCTGATCAAAATATTTTTCCCCTCTAGAGATTATATATTTGCCATTGGTTTGCCATTTAGCAGTGCTCAAATTCTAACACATGAACGTATTGCATTTAGTGTGTTGATTTTTAACCCCAAAGTTTCCTGGTATTAGGATTATTAATATCACATGGAGGCCGCTTATGGTGATTGTTTTTCTTTTATATTTTTCTTTAGGGGTAAGGGCCTAATATGCTAAGCAAGAATATTACTGCCAGACTATTTACCTAAGGACACCTAGTACCTTTGGGGCTTGTTACATCAATCAACACATGAGATAAAGGCTGAAATGTTTTTGTCTAGGCCCTTCAACTCTCTACTCTCAAAAAAAAAGTTCTTGAGCATTATATAAAGGCCCTTATACTTTACCAAAAGCCTTACTTCCTGAAAACAGAAATCAGATTTTAAGAGTTAAGAACTATAGTCATCAGAAAAATGTATCTCCTTCGGTATTACCATAAATACATAAATAGATCATTGTCCTGTTCTCCACCAAGAAAGAAATGCAAAGTATACAACATTTTAACAGTGAAGAGTATCTGTCAATGGGCTCCTAACCCCCACAACTCTATCCTTATTCTACTGTTCCATACAACTGCAACCTTCCTGTTAGTTGGATTTTTTTAACATTTTATTATGAAAAATTTTAAAATACATCACAGTTTAAAGAATTTTATAGTGGATATCTACATACTCAATTCTTTGATTCTACTATTACTGTTTTACTATACTTTCTTCTTTAGGTGTCTATTGTTCTGTCTTCTGTCCATTCATAAGTTCATGTGGACTTTTTATGCATTTCAAAATAGATTACAGATATCTATATTTATACCTATTCTCTCTTGATCAGTATTTTCATTTCTGCCAAAACTGACTGAACTCTAGTGTGTAGGCATGACCACTTCTGACTGACTCATTCAAGGCTTTACCCATATCACAAGCCTTTTCCTACAGTGCTGTTGGCCTGTATGAAGTGGTTTTCACAGAATAGACCAGTGACATTCTAGAAGGACATTCTAATCAGCACTATCCAATAGAAATATAATGTTATTTAAAATCTTCTAGTAGCCACATTAAAAATGTTAAAAGTGAAAAGTTCACCTGTTTGGTAAAATAACTTTAGAGCTTTTTTTTAACCCATCGTAATCCAAAAAAATATCATTTCAACATGTAATTAATACTTTAGTAATTACTAATGAAAATATTTTATATTCTATTTATATAGTAATTTTCATGGAAATCCAGTACATCTCAATTCTGATTAGTTCTATTTCAAGTGCTTAGTAGTAACTTTAGCCAATATATTAAACAGTATAGTTATAGACCTTCAAACTTAATGGGTATACCATCCCTCCTCATAAATGTCCAATGTCTGAAAGTGCTGACAGAGCAGTCAAATTTCCTAATGAATGTGAAAGAAGTAGTGATATTCATCACAGCAAACCCTAATTATACCCTTTCATGTTAAGGCCATTTTTTATTCTTCATTTCCTTGTCAGAAACTTCCCATTTTTTTCTTTCAATCACTTCTCATCTACACTCAGAGTTGAGTTACATTCCCTATACCAACATCGAGTGTATTTTATTACTTTTCTGCTACCCTTCTTCTAATTTCAGGGTTTACCAGTTTGTCTTCTCTCATTTTTTGCTAGAACACTCTTTCTAGAACAGGTAAGAACTTGTAAAAATTAAGACTATATGCTAGTGTTAAAATATTAATTAGTCCAGTTATAAAAATTAAAAATTGATATATGGTAGAATTGTTCCATATCCTGATTGCAGTACTAATTAAAAGTTGTGAAATTGTGTTTGTGCACCTGTATGCATGCATGTACACATACACATGCACAAATGAAGAAACTGACTAGTTGTTATAAATTGAAGTTTTTACTTTATTGGCTAGAAGAAAGAGTTTTGTCTGAGTAACTGGAAAGATGTTCCTATTTATGGAGAGTAAAGGATCTCTTAATTATTTGTCAGAAGACAGCTATATGCTTTCTTTCACCACTCACAGAATGTTTTAAATTTTGGATCGTGAAGATGCTTCATCTCATTCTCTGATTTCAGTTAGTATATTTTATCCAGAAAGTGGATGAGGAGAAGCCACAGGTCATACAAAATATATCTGATTTCAGATACATCTGGGTGGTTTTTATTTTTAACTTTTAGCTTCTAGTTATGTGTTGACCAGCACGTAGCAAAAACTTAGATTGGGAATTTGGCAGGAGTAGCAAAAATAACTGGTAATTCCAACAGTGACACAATTTTGGAGGAAGAGGCTCATGTTAATAAGTATTAATTGTCTTGAAAAATCTACATATGTGACTAGCTAGAAATACCTTAAATGTTGCCTAATTCAGGTATTGGATAAATAGATTGATTTGAATCCCTGGAAGACTAAGACATATCTACTGAGTTTCTGATAAAAAGAGCAAAACAATTCCCCTCCTCCAGTTTTCTTGAGCAGAGCAAGTCACACACTGTAGGCTTCATGACCACATCACATTGCATCTTTTTTTTTTTTTTTTTGTAAAAATATGGAACACTTCACGAATGTGTGTGTCATCATTGCACGAGGGCTATGCAAATCTTGTCTGTATCATTTCAATTTTAGTATATGTACTGCCAAAGCGAGCACTCACATTACATCTTAATAGGACTGGCTCAGACGCCACCATGAAACTGATGAACATTTTTAGTGGGTGTATAACACTGAAGAGATTATTTTTTAATGTTTTTCGTAGATAATCATTTTATTCATGCTTTGCAATCACTTATTCATTCACTTTTGTTTCCTAACAGTTTCCCACCTACCGAGAACGTAAGTTCCATGAGAATAGGGACCTTACCCCTTTTGTTCACTGCTGTATTCCAAGCACTTAAAACCATGCCTTGCACATAATGACTGCTCAGTAAATATTGTCAAAAGAACAAGTGATTATCTTTATAGATTCATCATTAGATAACTATCAGCCAAGAGAAAATATCGCCAGGGCATATGCTGTGTATACTTTAATGACTTGTCAGTGCTGTTCATGATTAAAAGCTACACCTTATCCTTTTCACTTATCAAAATATTCGTTTGTTTCTTTTGTCAATCATCTTTCGGTGATGAGAAAAACAGGGTATTTCAAAGAATAGTGTCTGTCAGGGAAGCAGGGTGCTATTCAGATCTAGAAGTAGGAAAATGATAAAAGCCAAAATAACAATACCTATATTATTTTGGGAAAAGCCAAAATAGCAATACCTATAGTATTTTATATTTTGGGAAAGAGTTACGTACTGTTTTAGAAGAAGAAGATACTATCAGTAGACAAATGTCTATTATCAATAGACAAATGCAGAAGTTGTGAAGTTTTATAAATTCTTATTCTGATTTGTGTCAAGGAATAGGCAAGAATGGACATGTCTTTCTAAAACAATGCTTTTAAATGGCTGGGTGCCTAGATTGCCTGTTGAGTATAGGCCTTCATACTTACTAAAGATTGAAAGAGTTATTATTTTTTGTCTTTAAAAAAAGTTTGTTGAAAAAAAAAAAAAAGTTTGTTGAATAAAAAATGGAAAGATCAGAAAAAATAAACTCTGGTTAGGATCTGATGTGGGGCTCTGTTCCCAACTCTGCTGCTACCTCCCTTTGTGATCTTGGGTGGTCTCTTTTTTTGAACCCCAATTTCCTTGTTTATAAAATGAGAAGACCAGGCTTAATAATCTTTAGAGACTCTCAGCTCTAAAAAACTTAATGATTCCATCAGGCTCCCCATGAACAGCAGTGCATTTCTTCCAGAAGAGGGTGCTGTGGTTTTCCTGAGTGCTCCAGCATTTTCTTGAGAGGGACTGAAAAGAGGTGCAAGCTTAGCTTAATTTCCTGTCTTTAGACTTTCCACTTTTGAGAAAAACTGATTCCTTAAATTTATTTTGGAGAAGGAAATGGCAATCCACTCCAGTACTCTTGCCTGGAAAATTCCACGGATGGAGGAGCATGGTAAGCTACAGTTCATGGGATTGCAAAGAGTCGGACACGACTGGGCAACTTCATTGAACTCACTAAATTTATTTAGTTGTTTAGTTGAGGTGACATAAACTAATTCTTGATGTTATTGATACTTTTAAAAACTTTTTTTAAAATGTTGATTTAGAAAATCTGGCAAATAAAATTTCTAAGAAGAAATAAAAAATACACAGTCTTAACACTCAGTATTAACATTTTGGTTTATTTCTGGGGTGGTTTTTTTTTTTTTTTTTGGTATCATTCAGTTTTTCCCATATCTATATCTAGAGAAAATGGGAGAGGGAGTAGAGATTTTATTTTGGTTTTGGCTTTTCCCATCTGGTGAGACTTTCTATAGAATTTGTTTTGGGAACTATTGTTTATATAGCCACATTCTTATTCAATATTTAGGTTGTTTCATATTTTAATATTAAAAATAGTATTGTGAAGAATATCTTGGATGTGAATCTGTGACATAATATGTTCAGATTTCTGAATCAAAAGCTATAAACATTTTAAGGTTCTTGATACATTTGTCAAATTGCTTTCCTGAAATAAAGCCATTTTGATCAAATCGTATATGGAATCATGCAATGTGTGACTTCTTGTCTCTGGCTTCTTTCTTTTTTAAAATTCAAGTATATTGGAAATATAACACCATAGTTTCAGGTGTACGATGAGATGATTGGGTACTTGTATACACTGTGAAATGATCACAATTGGCTTCTTTTAATTAGCATATTTTCAAGGTTTAGCCATGTTGTAGCATGTATCAGTTCTTCATTTCTTATCATCAAATAATATACCATTGTATAGATATACCACATTTTGTTTATACATTTATCAATTTTATTATTTTCACTTTAGGGTTCTTATGCATAACAATGTGTATGAATATTTGTGTACAGACTTTTGTGTGGATATGTATTTTTGTTTCTCTTGGCTGTATATCTAGAAATTGAATTGCCAAGTCATATGGTAACTCTTTGTTTAATCATTTGAGGAACTATCAGACTGTTTTCCAAAGTGACCACACCATTTTACATTCCCACTAGTAAATATATAAGGGTTCTAATTTCTCCACATTCTCATTCACAGTTGTTACTGTCTTAGTCATCTTAGTGGGTGTAAAGTGGCATCTTATTGTGGTTTTAATTTGCCCTGTTGGCTAATGGTGTTGATCATCTGTTAATATGCTTATTATCTATTTGCTTATCTTCTTTGAAGAAATGGCTATTCAGATCTTTTTCCCATGTTTAAATTGGGTTAATTTTATTATTGAGTTGTAAGAATTTTTTATATATATTTTAGATACTGAACTTTTATCAGATATAGAATTTGTAAAAATTTTCTCTCATTCTATGGTTCTTTTTACTTTCTTAATGTGTCCTTGGGACCACAAAAATTTTGAATGTTGATATGCCAGCAAATTTGGAATACTCAGCAGTGGCCACAGGACTGGAAAAGGTCAGTTTTCATTCCAATCCCAAAGAAAAGCAATGCAAAAGAATGCTCAAACTACCGCACAATTGCACTCATCTCACATGCTAGTAAAGTAATGCTCAAAATTCTCCAAACTAGGCTTCAGTAATACGTGAACCATGAACTTCCAGATGTTCAAGCTGGTTTTAGAACAGGCAGAGGAACCAGAGATCAAATTGCCAACATCTGCTGGGTCATGGAAAAAGCAAAAGAGTTCCAGAAAAACATCTATTTCTGCTTTATGGACTATGCCAAAGCCTTTGACTGTGTGGAATTCTTTCATCAACTGTGGAAAATTCTGAAAGAGATGGGAAAACCAGACCACCTAACCTGCCTCTTGAGAAATCTGTATGCAGGTCAGGAAGCAACAGTTAGAACTGGACATGGAACAACAGACTGGNCTCAAAACCTTCAAGCTAGGCCTCAAAAGTGTGTGAACTGAAAACTTCTGGATTTCAAGTTGGATTTAGAAAAGGTAAAGGAGCCAGAGATAAAATTGCCAACATCTGTTGAATATTATAAAAAACAAGATAATTCTAGAAAAACATCTACATATGCTTCACTGACTATACAAAGGCGTTGATTGTGTGGATCACAACAGACTATGGAAAATTCTTAAAGAGATAGACCTACCAGACCACCTTACTTGTCTCCTGAGAAATCTGTATGCAGGTCAAGAAGTAACAGGTAGAACTAGACATGGAATAGGAGACTGGTTCTAATTTGGGAAAGGAGTGCATCAAGGATGTATATTGTCACCCTGATTATTTAATTTATATGTAGAGTACATCATGTGAAATGCTAGGCTGGATAAATCACAAGCTAGAATCAAAATTGTGGAGAGAAATATCAATAATTTCAGATATGCAGATTATACCACTTTAATGGCTGAAAGTTATGAGGAGCTAAAAAACCTCTTGATGAAGTTGAAAGAAGAGAGTCAAAATGATCTGGAGGGATGATGTGGGATGGGAGGTGGGAGGGGGGTTCATGTTTGGGAGTTCATGTGCACCCGTGGCAGATTCACGTCAATGTATGCCAAATCCAATACAGTACTGTAAAGTAAAATAAAGTAAATAAATAAATAAATAAAATANATGATCTGGAGGGATGATGTGGGATGGGAGGTGGGAGGGGGGTTCATGTTTGGGAGTTCATGTGCACCCGTGGCAGATTCACGTCAATGTATGCCAAATCCAATACAGTACTGTAAAGTAAAATAAAGTAAATAAATAAATAAATAAAATAAAAATGAAGATAATAGCATCTGGCCCCATCCTTTCATGACAAATAGATGGACAGACAATGGAAACAGTGACAGACTTTCTTTTCTTGGGCTCCAATATTAGTATAGACGGTGACTGCAGCCATGAAAATAAGAGACACTTGCTCCTTGGGATTAAAAAAACAAAATGACAAACTAGACAGCATATAAAGAAGCAGAAACTTTGCTTTGGTGACCAAGTATGTATAGTCAATGCTCTTGTTTTTCCGGTAGTCATGTATGCTTGTGAGAATTGGGCCATAAACAAGGCTGAGCATTGAAGAACTGATGCTTTCAAACCATGGTTCTGGAGAAGATTCTTGAGAGTCCCTTGGACTACAAGGAGATCAAGACAGTCAATCCTAAAGGAAATCAATTTTGAATATTTATTGGAAAGACTGATGCTTAAGCTGAAGCTCCAATACTTTGGCCACCTGATGCAAAAAGCAGACTCATTAGAAAGGATCCTGATGCTGGGAAAGATTGAATGCAGGAGAAGGGAAAAACAGAGGATGAGATCATTGGATAATATCACTGACTCAATGACACAGGTTTGAACAAACTCCAGGAGATAGTGAAGGACAGGGAATCTTGAAATGTTGCAATCCATGGGTTCACAAAGATTCAGAAATTATTGAGCAACTGAAAAACAACAACAACAACAGAAAAGACAATTCTGTAAATTTAATTTGTGTTTCCTATTGACTTTGTTCTTTCTTTATAAATCTTTGCTTCATAACTTGCTTCATGCTAGAATAATGTCTGTTACTCTGCTGAAATAGAGAATCATAGAGCAGGAGGCTGAAACAGACTTTTTTTTAGCGCTTCTTAGAAGGCCTCTTCCTGTTTTGTGGGTCACTTTCTTGTTGTGCCTTATATGAGGAAAGAAAGAGATGTCATCCTCTCTTTTCCTTATCTTATAAAGTCACAAATTTCATCATGAGCTCTCCACCCTCATGACCTATTCTAATCCCACCTACCTCCCAAAAGGCTCCATATCCAAATACCACAAATTTAGGGGTAAATCTTCAACATGCGAATTTTGAGGAGATACAATGTAGTGCATAACATTTTGTTTTTATGAGGGCCTAGAGGAGCTATCCCACGTTGAAGGTCAGAAACAGGGGCGGTAAGGAGATACCCCTCGTCCAAGGTAAGGAGCAGCAGCTGTGCTTTGCTGGAGCAGCCGTGAAGAGATAACCCACACCCAAGGTAAGAGAAACCCAAGTAAGATGGTAAGTGTTGCAAGAGGGTATCAGAGGGCAGACACACTGAAACCATACGCACAGAAAACTAGTCAATCTAATCACACTAGGACAACAGCCTTGTCTAACTGAATGAAACCAAGCCATGCCTGCAGGGAAACCCAAGGTGGGCGGGTCATGGTGGAGAGGTCTGACAGAACGTGGTTCACTGGAGAAGGGAATGGCAAGCCACTTCAGTATTCTTGCCTTGAGAAACCCATGAACAGTATGAAAAGTCAAAATGATAGGATACCAAAAGAGGAACTCCCCAGGTCTAGGTGTCCAATATGCTACTGGAGATCAATGGAGAAATAACTCCAGAAAAAATGAAGGGATGGAGCCAAAGCAAAAACAATCCCAGTTGTGCATGTGACTGGTGATAGAAGCAAGATCCGATGCTGTAAAGAACAATATTGCATAGGAACCTGGAATGTCAGGTCCATGAATCAAGGCAAACTGGAAGTGGTCTA
>SJYX01003083.1:224026-235077 GCA_006410675.1 Oreotragus oreotragus | reverse complement strand
TTTGCAGATGACATGATCCTCTACATAGAAAACCCTAAAGACTCCACCAGAAAATTACTAGAGCTAATCAATGAATATAGTAAAGTTGCAGGATATAAAATCAACACACAGAAATCCCTTGCATTCCTATACACTAATAATGAGAAAGTAGAAAAAGACATTAAGGAAACAATTCCATTCACCATTGCAACGAAAATAATAAAATACTTAGGAATATATCTACCTAAAGAAACTAAAGACCTATATATAGAAAACTATAAAACTCTGATGAAAGAAATCAAGGAGGACACTAATAGATGGAGAAATATACCATGTTCATGGATTGGAAGAATCAATATAGTGAAAATGAATATATTACCCAAAGCAATCTAAAGATTCAATGCAATCCCTATCAAGCTACCAGCGGTATTTTTCACAGAACTAGAACAAATACTTTCAAGATTTGTATGGAAATACAAAAAACCTCGAGGAGCCAAAACAATTTTGAGAAAGAAGAATGGAACTGGAGGAATCAACTTACCTGACTTTAGGCTCTACTACAAAGCCACAGTCATCAAGACAGTATGGT
The DNA here is from genome assembly GCA_006410675.1 of Oreotragus oreotragus. Classification (NCBI taxonomy): domain Eukaryota; kingdom Metazoa; phylum Chordata; class Mammalia; order Artiodactyla; family Bovidae; genus Oreotragus; species Oreotragus oreotragus. Next base: position 234,509 of record SJYX01003083.1, on the reverse strand, counting down.
ACTGGCACAAAGACAGAAATATAGATCAATGGAACAAAATAGAAAGCCCAGAGATAAATCTACACACATACGGACAACTTTTCTTTGACAAAGGAGGCAAGAATATACAGTGGATTAAAGACAATCTCTTTAATAAGTGGTGCTGGAAAAACTGGTCAATCACTTGTAAAAGAATGAAACTAGATCACTTTCTAACACCACACACAAAAATAAACTCAAAATGGATTAAAGATTTAATTGTAAGACCAGAAACTATAAAACTCCTAGAGGAGAACATAGGCAAAACACTCTCCGACATAAACCACAGCTTATTCACTTTAAAAAGATATATATCCAGAGCTCCATATAGTAAGTCTCTATATCACTGTAAGTGCTCAACACATATTTACTGAGTAACCAAATAGTTACATTAATGAATAATCAGCCAATGCCCTATCAATCAAGTGATGCTGACTGAGTACAGTGTAACTCTCACACTCTCACAGACGTATCTGTATCTCAATTCTGCCTTCTTCTTAAAAGCTCATCTTTTCAGAAGGGGAAAAATCAAAATCTAAGTGAGGAAAGAAACCTTGGCTTGATAGAACCTATCAGTAAAATCCAAGCTGGTATCATTGCAAAAACCAATTCTGCAGGCATGTCTCCCTAACAGTTAAGGTCTAACAAGATGGCTAGACATAGATACTATTAGGCTAGAGTATGTTCCATTTTATGAAAAATCAGTTATCTTTAGCATTCTAGACAATAACAATTTTCTGACTTGTGTTAACATGTCCAATTCTTTGTGACCCATGGACTGTAACAGTGTTAACATGTCCAATTCTTTGTGACTCATGGACTGTAGCCCAGCCCACCAGGCTGCTTTGTTCATGAAGTTTTCCATGAAAAAATACCAGAATGGGTTGTCATTTCCTTCTCCAAGGTAACTTCTTGGCCCAGGGATCTAACTCAAGTCTCTTGGATCACCTGAATTGGCAAGTGGATTCTTTACCTCTGTGCCACCTAGGAAACCTAACAGTGTTAACACATCCTTGTCCTTTTAAGAATGGACTCCACCATGTCTTTATTGCTTCTTTTTCAAAGTCTTCAAGGATGCTTATTTCAAGATTATTTGTAATTCTCCATTAATTCATCATTTGTATTTTTCAGAAAGATTGATAACATCATATTGATTCCATACAATGGAAGTTTTTCAAAGATGTTGACATATGAGATTACTTTTAGAATTATTGGGCTTCTCTGAAGTCCCAGTGGATAAAAAATCTTCTTGTCAATGCAAGAGAAACAGGAGATACAGATATTGATCATTAGATCAGGAAGATCCCCTGGAGGAAGAAATGGCAGCCGACTCCAGTATTTTTGCCTAAAACCCATGGACAGAGGAACCTGTCAGGCTACAGTCCATGGTGTCACAAAGGGTGGGACACAAGTGAGCAGACACGCACTTAGAATCATTTAATGTTATTCTCAAGATAAACATACTTGATGACATTATTTTCAGAGAGCAGCATACTAATAAATGCCCTTAAGTCAGTTATGAAGGACATTTAAGTCAGTTATGAAGGACATTTAAGTCAGTTATGAAGGACATTTTTCAGTGTTATATGAGGATTTTTCAAATTTCACATTTAGTTTTAATTCTATAAGTCAGCAATATGTTCAAACATTCTTGACAGTTGTCCATGCTTTAAAAAATTGTGTGGTGGGTTGGAAGTTTCCTAAGGTTAAAAAAAATAAAATAAAAAAAGATGTTAAACTTAAAGAGAAAACAATAACAACACAAAAATACTTATAGAGAAAACCACATGTAGAATAAAATCTTTCAATTACAGGAGTGAAATCAAGGAGTAGTAAGCTCAGATAATTAAATTTTGGAGTTAGAAAATCAATTTACAATTCTGAAGTCTGTTAGCCACTTCACCCACTGATGCTACCCAGTGGCTTTTGTCTCCATGCTGAAGTGGTGGGTACAGAGGTCTGCAAAGACATGTTCATACCTACTGTCTGGTAGGAGCAAAATGCTTGCCACCCCAGCAAATAAGAAATCACTGTAATTTCTTTACATCCCTATGATAAATACTGGGGAAAAGACAAGTGAAATAACAATGGGTGAAATGATGATCTTTAAATATAAAATTGAGGAAACAATATAAAGAAGAACTAACACCTGAAGGAATAGATTTGATGAACAAATTAGAAGAAAACTCTGGTATGATTAAATTATATATCTTGAGAAGTCACATATATTTAAAGAAATTATCTGAACAAAAATTAAAAGTAAAAATTACACATTACAAATTTAATTTATATCTATCTATATATCTCAGTGGATGAACTATGTAACCAAATAGATAAATTGATATAGGACAAAGCCAAATTATACTTATGATTATTATTATTGATAATGTTATTGTTGCTAATTAGTTTACATAGAACAAAGATGCTACATAACATAAATTATTTATAACATAGATAAAATATCTTCCTGAAGAAATAAACTTTAGAGTAAAAATGCATATGAAATATACACATATCTCTATCTCTGTGTGCAACTAGTGACTGGGGCATGTTTGTTGTTTAGTTGCTAAGTCATGTCCAACTCTTTTGCAGCCTCAAGGACTGCTGACCATGCTCCTCTGTCCACGGAATTTCCCAGGCAAAAATACTGGAATGGGTCACCATATCCTTCTCCAAGGGATATTCCCTCCTCAGGGATCTAACTCACATCCTGCACTGCCAACCAGACCCTTTATTTCTGACTCACCAGGGAAGCTCAGTGATTGAGACACACTGTTGCTCCATGGCTAAGTCATGTCCGACTTTGTGATCCCAAGGACTACAGCATGCCAGGCTCCTCTCCCCTGAACTATCTCACAGGGTTTGCTCAGATTCATATATTTTGAGTCAATGATGCTATCTAACCATCTCATCCTCTGCCACACCCTTCTCCTTTTGCCTCCAATCTTTCCCAACATCAGAGTCTTTTTCAATTATGCATACTAACATACACATGTTGGGTGGGATAAGGAGCATCAGTTCTATGTGGTTTTGAATTCAAAACATCAGAAACAAAGGAGGAAATACATGATAAAATAAAACATATAGCATTGAAATATGTATACTATCATGTAAGAAATGAATTGCCAGTCTATGTTCAATGCAGGATGCAGGATGCTTGGGGCTGGTGTATGGGGATGATCTGGAGGGAAGATGTGGGGTGGGAGGTGGGAGGGGGCTTCATGTTTGGGAGTTCGTGTAAAAAAATAAATAAATACAAAAAAAAATTAAAAAAAAATTTAATATCAGGAAAGTTGTTAATTAGTTGTGCCTCTTAAAACATATCAGTGATACTGATAAAAATAAAATCTAACTAGATGTACTATAAATCACATAAAATGGTTAAAAGTAGAGGAATAAAAATGATCTAAGAAAGGCACATGCTGACAAGAGGAGTATAGATCTAATTTAATGTAGAGAAAATATTCTCAAATTTAAAAAGAAAGGAAAAATATATTTAATATTGACAAATTTTTTTTTCTCCAAGATGACAAGAATCCAAGAGTCAAGATTCTTAATACTTTCAATGCCAGAGTTTCAAATCACACATACAAAAACACTAGAAACAAAATGAGAATTTGACAAATCATTAATCAGAAGGCGTAGCATTAACATACCTCTTCAAGAAAAGCCAGATTAGTATTAAAAACTAAATACAGTTTTGCATATACATTAAAGAGAGTGTTTATGTTATCACTTCCATACTTTTATGTGGTATTTACTTTCAACATTGTGTTAAAATCAGATAGCAAGTTTTAAGGAAAAACACATTTAAGGAAAATATTTGCTGTTCACTCACTCAGTCTTGCCTAAGTTGGCTAATCCATGGACTGCAACATGCCAGGCTTCCATTCCCTTCACTATTTCTTGAAGTCTGGTCAAATTCATGTCCATTGAGTCAATGATGCCACCCAACCATCTCATTTTCTGTCCCCCCTCACTCTTTTCCTCCTGTTCTCAATCATTCCCAGCATCAGAATCCTTTCCAATGAGTCCTTTCTCTTCGCATCAGGCGATGAAAACACTGAAGCTTCAGCCTCAGCATTAGTCCTTCCCATGGATATTCAAGGTCGATTTCTTTTACGATTGATTGGCTTGACCTCCTTGCAGTTCAAGAGACTCTCAAGGTCTTCTCCAGCACCACAGTTCAAAAGCATGCATGCTTTGATAGTCAGCCTTCCTTATGGTCCAACTCTCACATCCGTACATGACTACCATAAAAACTATACCTTTGAACATATGCACCTTTGTCAGCAAAGTGGTGTCTCTGCTTTTTAATATGCTGTCTAGAATTGTCATAACTTTTCTTCCAAGGAACAAGCATCTTTTGATTTCATGGCTGCAGTCACCATCTGCAGTGATTTTGGATCCAAAGAAAATAAATTCTGTCACTGTTTCACTTGTTTCCCCATCTATTTGCCTTGAAATTATGAGACCAGATGAAATGATCTTTGCTTTTTGAATGTTGAGTTTTAAGCCAGCTTTTTCACTCTCGTCTTTCACTTTCATCAAGGGGCTCTTTAGTTCCTCTTCGCTTTCTGCCATTAGGGTGATGTCATCTGCATATCTGAGGTTATTGATAATTCTCCCAGAAATTTTAATTCCAGTTTGTGTTTCATTCAGCCTGGCATTTCGTCAGATGTACTCTGCATATAAGTTAAACAAGCAGGATGACAATATACAGCTTTGATGTATTCCTTTCCCAATTTTCAACTAGTCAGTGATTCCATGTCTGGTTCTGTTTATTTTTGACTTGCATACAAGTTTCTCAGGAGGCAGATAAGGTGATCTGGTAACCCCATCTCATTAAGGATTTTCCACAGATTGTTGTGATCCACACAGTTAAAAGCTTTAGTGTAGTCAATGAAGCAGATGTTTTTCTGGAATTTCCTTTCTTTTTCTATGATCCAATGGATGTTGTCAATTTGATCTCTGATTACTCTGCATTTTCTAATTCCAGCTTGTACATCTGGAAGTTCTTAGTTCATTTACTGTTGAAGCTGGGCTTGAAAGATTTTGAGCATTACCTTGCTAGCAAGTGAACTGAGCACAATTGTGCAGTAGTTTGAACATTCTTTGGCATTGTCCTTCTCTGGGACTGGAATGAAAACTCATCTTTTCCAGTCTTGTGGCCACTGCTGAATTTTCCAAATTTGCTGGCATATTGAATGCAGCACTTTAACAGCATCATCTTTTAGGATTTGCAATAGCTCTGCTGGAATTCTGTCACCTCCATTAGCTTTGTTCATAATATTGTTTCCTAAAGTCCTTTTAACTTCACATATATACACTTTGAATAAAAAAACTGACTCTATCAGAGAAAGAAAAGTAAACCTGAAATTATCTATTAAAGAATATAAATGAGAAAATTACTGAGGAAATGCACTGAAAAATATACTGAAACTACACATCAGTCCAAAAAATTTGAAAATGTTAGTAAGATGAATCATTATGTAACTTGAACCTCAAAAAAGCAGGTAATTTGAATAGTGCCTTAACTATAGACAAATGCAGAAATTAGCCAGTTATTTTCTCCTTGGGAAAGTGTGTCAGGTTCAAAGAGATTTCCAAGCAAAGTTTCAAATAATAGAACATTACTCAGCTACATTTTGTAATAAAGCAAACAATATCCAAGAAAAGATACAAAGCTTCTTAGCTCATTTATGAGGCTTCTATGTCTCTAACCTGAAAAGACAGAGAAAATTCCTAAGCAGAGAATTCTGAAGCATTTTCACTTTAAATAGACGTAAAATTACTCAGTAGAATCACTGATAATTTATGCTTCAGTGAATGAGGTATATTCTCCATAATTGTGGTGGCCTCCTGTGGCTTACATTTAAAGAGATGAATAATAACATGTCGAAAGTAAGAATAGTGAACTTCCACATAATTGACAGGTAGAGGGGATGTAAGTAGTTGTACAGTTAAAGCTAGACAGCCTACATGGGAGATGAGTGGAACATCTGGGGATTACCACTCCTATCCTGGGTGAAATATCTCCTCTAGGCTTGAGGCAAGAAAGGGGCTGCTGCCCACAGTCTCCGGCAGGAAATCTCACAATCCAGCACAGCAGGTGGAGTGGAACAATCAGGTGCTGCAGATAAACTAGCCTGACATCAGAACAGGGAGGAACTATCTATAGAAATATGTGGCTTATTCAAGTTTGTTTGTTGTTTGTTCTGCATCTGTCTCTGAGATCCAGACAGAAACAAACATGAAGAAACACAGGGTGGTCTTGCCACCTGGGACCCCAATGGGGTCTCCAAGAAGAACTGCTGCTGAAGGATTGCAGACAATTTGAAAGTCTGGATTATACATTTAAGTAAATACCAAGGGTCCTCAGATTCAACAAATTTAAAAATTAAAACTAGAAAAATTCCAAACATATCTTAATGCCTGGACACTTTAAAGGAAAAATGAAGCTATCAAACAGTAAACGCAAGACTGAATCCGAGAAATCAAACAGACAACAAATAGCACGATTCTTTTCATAACATGGGCTACCCTGTAACTCCTTGAAAAAGCAACGCTGCCAACTGAAATTTATTTTTGTTTGTTAATTGTTTTCTCTTTTCCTTTTTTTTATGGGGAATGCTTCCCTATTATGGCCCCAGTGGAAACCTGAAGTGAATATGAAGGCATATAGGGAGTAAGACGGAGAAGGCAATGGCACCCCACTCCAGTACTCTTGCCTGGAAAATCCCATGGATGGAGGAGCCTGGTGGGCTGCAGTCCATGGGGTCGCTAAGAGTTAGACACGACTGAGTGACTTCACTTTCACTTTTCCTTTTCGTGCATTGGAGAAGGAAATGGAAACCCACTCCAGTGTTCTTGCCTGGAGAATCCCAGGGACGGGGGAGCCTGGTGGGCTGCCGTCTATGGGGTCACACAGAGTCGGACACAACTGAAGTGACTTAGCAGCAGCAGCAGGGAGTAAGAATCTGCAAACAGCTCAATTTTCTATTTGCAGAATTTTTAGAATGTATAGACAGTTTGCATTGTTCAATGACATTGAAGTTTAAGAAATGCCACATCTATTTTCAAAATCAAAACCAGGTATGGCTTTGAGTGAGAGGTCAAGGAATACAAAGTATACACTTTTTCTACTTTTTAATAAAGTTTTATTGAAATATCGTTGATTTGCCCTGTTGTATTAATTTCATATGTACAGCAAGGTAATTCCATTATACATATATATGTATAGGCATCACTGATGCAATAAACTTGGGCAAATTCCAGGAGATGGTATGGACAGGGAGGACTTGTGTCCTGCCATCCATGGGGTTGCAAAGAGTTGGACACCATTGGACAACTAAACAGCAACAACAACGTGTGTGTGTGTGTGTGTGTATGTATCATTGATATATATATTTGGGTGGTGATTTAGTTGCTAAATTATGTCCGACCCTTGCGACTCCATAGTATGTAGCCTACCAGGCTCCTCTATCTATGGGATTCTCCAGGCAAGAATACTGGAGAGGGTTCACTTTTTCTTCTCCATACATATATATATATAATTATTATTATTTTGTCTATATATATATATAATTTTGTATATTCTCTTACATTATATATTATTACAAGATATTGAATAGAGTGTCCTTTGCTATTCAGTAGGTCCCTTTTGCTTATTTACTTTATATATAGTAGTATTTATCTGTTAATCCCAAACTCTTAATTTATCCTTCCCCTGCCTTTCCCCTTTGGTAACCACAAGTTTGTTCTCTACATCTGTGAGTCTGTTTCTTTTTTTCCCTGCTTTTTTCAGGTACAGAGATGCTGCCTATTAGGGTTGCATGAGAATCACTACCTCTTTCCTACCTGGAATCCTAGAGATCTGTGTCTCTCTTTAAAGCTATTACTCAGATCTTTTTCTTGATGCTGAGTGGTGTCACTACAGGTCTGGTGTTTTCTCTGCCATGCACTCTTACGGGAAGATAGGATTCTCTTGCTTATCTTCAAGGTTGGGAGCCTGAAGGATAAGAAGACAATATACCATTTTCCTAGGCAGTTGTGCAGCTAAGCCCCACCAAAGGCCCAGCCCCTGCCTTGGCAGCTGTGCCCAGATCTGTCCTAGGACAATAGCATTGTTTTGACAGGTCAACTCTTCTGAGGTCTTAGCTATTTCATCCTTGCTTTTCTTGCCTTTTATTTCACAGGAGAAATGAGTGTGGGGAATTTCTCATTCAGATTTTAGGATTCCTAATATCTTGAATTTAGGAAAAGGTCATTCTTGAAAAATAGAATAGATAGCTTTCCATCTCAGAAAGATGAATGATACATATTTTTTTTCCAAAAGGAAAGAAGTTATCTATTTGATTAGTCAGAGTGAGTACATTAAATTTTCAATTGTTCCTCTTAAAAAAGGTCTCTACAGTGAACATGAAAAATTATGCTTTGGAAGAGAAATATTTTTAAATATATTATTTTACTAGCTGGTTAAATTGTTTAAAAATGGTTATTAAAACACACACATACACATATATACACCATGAACTTTGTGGCAGTCTAAAGTTGATAACATTTAGCATTAGCAGTACAGGGTATAAAATGTTCAATAATGCAATGTGCTAGGACTACTTCCATTTTCTGAATGATAAATACAATTTAGTTAAGTCTGCCTTTGAATGCTGTGGACTTCAAATGTGTTTTTCTTTTCTTAATATCTTCCCACTGCTCTCTGATCTCTATTTAGCATGCCATATTTTAATTATTTGTTCTTTAAAAATATCAAATTTAATATCCAAATCATTTGCAGTAAGGAGAAACTTTCTTTCTCTAAGTCACTCTAAGCAAAGATAATTTTTCAATCTAATGAAGTCTTAGTATTTTCCAAATAGTGCTTAGGGAAACATCAAAGAAAAGAACAGTAAATACCCTTCCATGTGTAGAACATTATTGGGCATAAATAGAACTCGCTAGATATTAATAAAGATAGCAGCTAAACATGAATATACAACAACCGGCTATAAGACCCCATTATTCAAAGGACTCATCACTTTGAACTGAATAGTAATTTCGAGGAAAGCTAGTTACTAATAGATTGTGTTGTTGAGAATATGTTTTCAAAAATACTTGTAGTTAACAAAACAAAAAGTAGGTTATATACAGTCATTGCATGACCTTGAAATCTAACAACCTCATCTGGAATCATTTTTATTAGGCTGGAGTGAAATCACTGCTCATCAAGACTGCATTCTCAATAGAAATTTAGGGGTAGGGTCATTAACAAAGTTAATGAAAACACTCACAGGGACTCAGGATGTTCTCATTGTGGGATAATTCAGATTGAATGATGCATCACAAGATGTTAATTTCAGAGAAACTTGAAAATATGTAGCTTTCAAAGTACCATTTAATAGTTACTCTAAAATGTCAGTGTCTAAAATACCAGGATCTTTCATTTTTCGAAGGACTGCAAGAGCATTACAGTACAATACACTTTGGGTAATGGTCTGTGCCACCCGAGTTTTGTCTCCCTCTGCCATAATTAGGATAATAAAATTAAATTGATCATAATGATAAGGTTACTATATATGAAACATGTGATATATGACCATTTTATTGTAACATGTTAAGCACCATGTGAATACGATATTTTCCTAAATTCTGTCAAAAATTCCATATAGAAATATTATTTCTATTGTGGAAAAAAGGGGACTAATTTCAGAGACTCACAATTGCCCCAAGATTCTTTAGCTCTTGAAGAAGGCAACCAATCACCTCTCAGATACTATCTGACCTTCCAGTAACCATCTGCAAACTGAGAAGACAACACCTCTCTCAAGAATTAAAATAAATGAGTTTATATATATATATATGCATATATATGTGCTGCAGTCCATGAAGTTGCAAAGAGTCAGATTGAGCGATGAAACTGAACTGATATATGTATGTATATGTATAAACATATGGTTGACCATTCAAATATTAGCTTCCATGTCATGGAGACCATGTTCTTGAAATTGAAATATTCAAGGTTAATCAGAAAATAAAGCTTAACCATTTTATTAACAGAATGCTGTTCTGATAACAGAATGGTGCTGAGCGTTGGATTCACCTGCCCTGGGGTGAAGAGGAGCTAAAAAGCCTCTTGATGAAAGTGAAAGAGAAGAGCGAAAAAGTTGGCTTAAAGCTCAACGTGCAGAAAATGAAGATCATGGCATCTGGTCATATCACTTCATGGGAAATAGATGGGGAAACAGTGGAAACAGTGTCAGACTTTATTTTTGGGGGCTCCAAAATCACTGCAGATGGTGATTGCAGCCATGAAATTAAAAGACAATTACTCCTTGGAAGAAAAGTTATGACCAACCTAGATGGCATATTCGAAAGCAGAGACATTACTTTGCCAACTAAGATCCGTCTAGTCAAGGTGATGGTTTTTCCTGTGGTCATGTATGGATGTGAGAGTTGGACTGTGAAG
>SJYX01003083.1:181397-206851 GCA_006410675.1 Oreotragus oreotragus | reverse complement strand
AGCCACAGTCAGCTCCTGGTCTTGTTTTTGTTGACTGTATAGAGCTTCTCCATCTTTGGCTGCAAAGAATATAATCAATCTGATTTTGGTGTTGACCATCTGGTGATGTCCATGTGTAGAGTCTTCTCTTGTGTTGTTGGAAGAGGGTGTTTGCTATGACCAGTGCATTTTCTTGGCAAAACTCTATTAGTCTTTGCCCTGTTTCTTTCCGTATTCCAAGGACAAATTTGCCTGTTACTCCAGGTGTTCCTTGACTTCTTACTTTTGCATTTCGGTCCCCTATAATGAAAAGGACATCTTTTTGGGGTGTTAGTTCTAAAAGGTCTTGTAGATCTTCATAGAACTGGTCAACTTCAGTTTCTTCAGCATTACTGGTTGAGGCATAGACTTGGATAACTGTGATATTGAATGGTTTGCCTTGGAGACGAAGAGATCATTCTGTCGTTTTTGAGACTGCATCCAAGTACTTCATTTCTGATTTTTGTTGACCATGATGGCTACTCCATTTCTTCTGAAGGATTCCTGCCCGCAGTAGTAGATATCATGGTCATCTGAGTTAAATTCACCCATTCCAGTCCATTTTGGTTTGCTGATTCCTAGAATGTTGACGTTCAGTCTTGCCATCTCTTATTTGACCACTTCCAATTCATCTTGATTCACGGACCTGACATTACAGGTTCCTATGCAATATTGCTCTTTACAGCATCAGACCTTGCTTCTATCACCAGTCACATCCACAGCTGGGTACTGTTTTTGCTTTGGCTCCATCCCTTCATTCTGTTTGGAGTTATTTCTCCACTGATCTCCAATAGCATGTTGGGCACCTACTGACCTGGGGAGTTCCTCTTTCGGTATCCTATCATTTTCCGCTCACTTTCAGTATCCACTCACTTGGATGTGAGGAGCAACCCCACGTCCAAGGAGCATTGGCTGTTTGGGCACAGGAGGGCCTAGAGGAGCTATCCCATGTTGAAGGTCAGGAAGGGTGGTGGTGGGGAGATACCCTTCATGCAAGGTAAGGAGCAGCAGCTGCACTTTGCTGGAGCGCCCTGAAGAGATACCCCATGCCCAAAGTAAGGGAAATCCAAGTAAGATGGTCGATGTTTCAAGAGGGCATCAGAGGGCAGACACACTGAAACCATACTCACAGAAAACTAGTGTATCTAATCACACTAGGACCACAGCCTTGTCTAACTCAATGAAACTAAGCCATGCCTGTGGGGCAACTCAAGACGGGCAGGTCATGGTGGAGAGGTCTGACAGAATGTGGTCCACTGGAGAAGGGAATGGCAAACCACTTCAGTATTCTTCCCTTGAGAACCCCATGAACAGTACGAAAAGGCAAAAAAAATAGGACACTGAAAGATGAACTCCCCAGATTGGTAGGTGCCCAGTGTGCTACAGGAGATCAGTGGAGAAATAACTCCAGAAAGAATGAAGAGATGGAACCAAAGCAGAAACAACATCCAGTTGTGGATGTGACTGGTGATGGAAATAATTCCAATGCTGTAAGAAGCAATATTGCACAGGAACCTGAAATGTTAGCTCCATGAATCAAGGAAAATTGGAAGTGGTCAAACAAGAGATGGCCAGAGTGAACATCGACATTGTAGGAACCAGCAAACTAAAATGGCCTGGAATGGGTGAATTTAACTCACATGACCATTATATCCACTCCTGTGGGCAAGAATCACTTGGAAGAAATGGGGTAGCCATCATAGTCAACAAACGAGTCCAAAATGCAGTACTTGGATGCAATCTCAGAAACAGCAGAATGATCTCTGTTCGTTTCCAAGGCAAACCATTCAATATCACGGTAATCCAAGTCTATGCTCTGACCAGTAATGCTGAGGAAGCTGAAGGTGAATGGTCCTATGAGGACCTAAAAGACATTCTGGAACTAACACCTCAGAAAGATGTCCTTTTCATTATAGGGGACTGGAATGCAAAAGCAGGAAGTCAAGAAACACCTGGAGTAAGAGGCGAATCTGGCCTTGGAGTACAGAATGAAGCAGAGCAAAGGCTAATTGAGTTTTGCCAAGAGAACACACTGGTCAGAGCAAACACCCTCTTCCAAGAGCACAAGAGAAGACTCTACACATTGATATAACTGGATGGTCAATACCAAAATCAGACTGATTATATCTTTGCAGCCAAAGATGGAGAAGTTCTATACAGTCAACAAAAACAAGACTGGGAGCTGACTGTGGCTTGGATCATGATCTCGTTACTGCCAAATTGAGACTTAAATTGAGAACGTAGGGGAAAACACTAGACAATTCAGATATGACCTAAATCAAATCCCTTACGATTATAAGTGGAAGTGAGAAATAGCTTCAAGGGATTAAATCTGATAGACAGAGTGCCTGAAGAATTATGGACAGAGGTTTGTGACATTGTACAGGAGGCAGTAATCAAGACCATCCCCAAGAAAAAGGAATGCAAAAAGGCAAAATGGCTGTCTGAGGAGGCCTTAAAAATAGCTGTGAAAAGAAGGGAAGAGGAAGGTAAGGGAGAAAAGGAGAGATATACCAATTTGAATGCAGAGTTCCAAAGGATAGCAAGGAAAGACAAGAAAGCCTTCCTCAGTGATCAGTGCAAAGAAATAGAGGAAAATAATAGAAAGGGAAAGACTAGAGATCTCTTCAAGGAAATTAGAGATACAAAGGGAATATTTCATGCAAAGCTGGGCACAATAAAGGACAGAAATGGTATGGCCCCAAGAGAAACAGAAGATATTAAGAAGACATGGCAAGAATATGCAGAGGAACTGAACAAAAAATCTTCATGAATCAGATAATCATAATGATGTGATTACTTACCTAGAGCCAGACATCCTGGAATGTGAAGTCAAGTGGGCCTTAGAAAGCATCACTGTGAACAAAGCTAGTGGAGGTGATAGAATTCCAGTTGAGCTGTTTCAAATTCTGAAAGATGAATCTGTGAAAGTGCTGCACTCAATATGCCAGCAAATTTGGAAAACTCAGCAGTGACCACAGGACTGGAAAAGGTTAGTTTTCATTCCAATCCCAAAGAAATGCAATGCTAAAGAATGCTCAGACTACCACAAAACGTACTCATCTCACACACTAGTAAAGTAATGCTGAAAATTCTCCAAGCTAGGCTTCAACAATACATGAATGGTGAAATTCCAGATGTTCAAGCCAGATTTAGAAAAGGCACAGGAACCAGAGATCAAATTTCAACATCTGTTGGATCATGGAAAAAGCGAGAGTTCCAGAAAAACATCTATTTCTGCTTTATGGACTATGCCAAAGCCTTTGACTGTGTGGATCACAATAAACTGTGGAAAATTCTGAAAGAGATGGGAATACCAGACCAAGTGCCATGCCTCTTTAGAAATCTGTATGCAGGTCAAGAAGCCACAGTTAGAACTGGACATGGAACAGCAGACTGTTCCAAATAGGTTCCAAATAGGAAAAGGAGTATGTCAAGGCTGTATATTGTCACCCTGATTGTTTAACTTATATGCAGAGTACATCATGAGAAATACTGGGGTGGATAAAGCATAAGTTGAAAACAAGATTGCCAGGAGAAATATCACTAATCTCATGGCAGAAAGCAAAGAAGAAATAAGACTCTTGATGGAAGTGAAAGAGGGAAGTGAAAAAGTTGAGTTAAAACCCGCCATTCAGAAAACTAAGATCATAGCATTTGGTCCCATCACTTCATGGCAAATAGATGAGGAAATAGTGGAAACAGTGACAGACTTTATTTTTTTAGGCTCCAAATCAATGCAGATGTTGACTGCAGCCATGAAATTCAAAGATGCTTACTCCTTGGAAGAAAAGTTATGAGCATATTAAAAATCAAAGACATTGCTTTGGCAAAAAATGTTTATCTAGTCAAGGCTATGTTTTTTCCAGTAGTCATGTATGGATGTGAGGTTTGGACTATAATGAAAACTGAGCACCAAAGTATCACTGCTTTTGAACTGTGGTTTTGGAGAAGACTCTTGAGAGTCCCTTGGACTGCAAGGAGATCCAACCAGTCCATCTTAAAGGAAATTTTTCCTGAATATTCATTGGAAGGACTGGATTTTGAAGCTAAAACTCCAATATTTGGTGACTTAATGCAAAGAACTGACTCATTTGAAAAGACCCTGATGCTAGGAATGATTGAAGGCAGGAGAAGAAGGGGATGACAGAGGATGAGGTGGTTGGATGGCATTACCGACTCAATGGACATGAGTTTGAGTAAACTCCAGGAGTGGTGATGGATGGACAGGGAGGTGAGGCCTGCTGCAGTCCATGGGGTCACAAAGAGTCGGACATGACTGAGCGACTGAACTGAACTGAACACATTAGTAAAAGAAACAATCCATAAATAAATGTTCGTCAATCTATACCCCCAACAGGCTGCATGAAAAACTACCTTGGCTTCACGTAAAACAGGAAAAAATAAAATCATCATATAGTGCTCCATGGATCTGTATGATAAAATTAGACCACCTATGTACTCAAATAAACAACAGCGACAAAACCCCTAACATTATACATTGAGTTTAATGAAGTCTAGAGAAACAGCATTCTTCTTGCTAGAAGAAAAAGCAAATACACTCTGGAGTAACTCCCAGTGAAAAAGCACACAAAAATGCCACTTTCTTTGAGAACCAATAGAAACAAAAGAGCCAAAAATCTGAAAAAGATATCAGATACTGGAATTATCCTACATAGATTGAAATATAATATACTTACTAGACTTAAGAAGTAAAACACACTGTGAGAGTATGTGCAGTGAATACACAACTATACAAAATGATATTTCATATTTTTAAAGCAGATTTTCAGAAATCTTTAAAAATACAATAAGTAGTTAATTCATTTCACAATAGTATATCCCAGGCATTGGTCTATGCTCTATGCTTTGAAAACATAGCCTTGGGTAAAAGAGATGAGAAGCCTTACCCTTGTGGAGACTCCATTCAAGTTTGCAGAGGAAGGTAAAAAATATGCCGCATTTATGATATGATACATGTTGATAAGTGCTAAGGCAAAAAATAAGGGGAGAGGGTATGAATGGACCACATGTATAATTTTAAGTTATCGTGATTAGAAAAGTCATCAAAGAAAATGTAACATGTGAATTCAGACTTCAAGGAAAATGGGGACATCAGCCATGAAAATAGATTAAAGAGCCCTCTGAGTAGTAGACCAATGAGTACAAAGTGCTGACATAGCAAAAACCCCGGAACACCTGTGGAATCCATTGTGCTGGAGGCTAGAGAACTAGGGAAGAGGGTAGAGAATGAAGCACGAGGGGTCACACATGGGGCAGGGCTGAGCGAGATCTGAGGAGCACCGGCAGTCCTAGCGAGGACTCTGGCTCTTACTCCCAGTGGACGGACGGCAACTGGAAGGTTTTGGGTCATGTGGTCTGATTCATTCATACATTAAAAGTTATACCTTGACTGCACAAGGATAGAGGCAAAAACTGTTCCAAATAGGTTCCAAATAGGAAAAGGAGTATGTCAAGGCTGTATATTGTCACCCTGATTGTTTTAACTTATATGCAGAGTACATCATGAGAAATACTGGGGTGGATAAAGCATAAGTTGAAAACAAGACTGCCAGGAGAAATATCAATAATCTCATGGCAGAAAGTGAAGAAGAAATAAGACTCTTGATGGAAGTGAAAGAGGGGAGTGAAAAAGTTGAGTTAAAACCCGCCATNGCTGTATATTGTCACCCTGATTGTTTAACTTATATGCAGAGTACATCATGAGAAATACTGGGGTGGATAAAGCATAAGTTGAAAACAAGATTGCCAGGAGAAATATCACTAATCTCATGGCAGAAAGCAAAGAAGAAATAAGACTCTTGATGGAAGTGAAAGAGGGAAGTGAAAAAGTTGAGTTAAAACCCGCCATTCAGAAAACTAAGATCATAGCATTTGGTCCCATCACTTCATGGCAAATAGATGAGGAAATAGTGGAAACAGTGACAGACTTTATTTTTTTAGGCTCCAAATCAATGCAGATGTTGACTGCAGCCATGAAATTCAAAGATGCTTACTCCTTGGAAGAAAAGTTATGAGCATATTAAAAATCAAAGACATTGCTTTGGCAAAAAATGTTTATCTAGTCAAGGCTATGTTTTTTCCAGTAGTCATGTATGGATGTGAGGTTTGGACTATAATGAAAACTGAGCACCAAAGTATCACTGCTTTTGAACTGTGGTTTTGGAGAAGACTCTTGAGAGTCCCTTGGACTGCAAGGAGATCCAACCAGTCCATCTTAAAGGAAATTTTTCCTGAATATTCATTGGAAGGACTGGATTTTGAAGCTAAAACTCCAATATTTGGTGACCTAATGCGAAGAACTGACTCATTTGAAAAGACCCTGATGCTGGGAATGATTGAAGGCAGGAGAAGAAGGGGATGACAGAGGATGAGGTGGTTGGATGGCATTACCGACTCAATGGACATGAGTTTGAGTAAACTCCAGGAGTGGTGATGGATGGACAGGGAGGTGAGGCCTGCTGCAGTCCATGGGGTCACAAAGAGTCGGACATGACTGAGCGACTGAACTGAACTGAACACATTAGTAAAAGAAACAATCCATAAATAAATGTTCCTCAATCTATACCCCCAACAAGCTGCATGAAAAACCACCTTGGCTTCACGTAAAACAGGAAAAAATAAAACCATCATATAGTTCTCCATGGATCTGTATGATAAAATTAGACCACCTATGTACTCAAATAAACAACAGCAACAAAACCCCTAACATTATACATTGAGTTTAATGAAGTCTAGAGAAACAGCATTCTTCTTGCTAGAAGAAAAAGCAAATACACTCTGGAGTAACTCCCAGTCAAAAAGCACACAAAAATGCCACTTTCTTTGAGAACCAATTGAAACAAAAGAGCCAAAAATCTGAAAAAGATATCAGATACTGGAATTATCCTACATAGATTAAAATATAATATACTTACTAGACTTAAAGAAGTAAAACACACTGTGAGAGTATGTGCAGGGAATACACAACTATACAAAATGATATTTCATATTTTTAAAGCAGAATTTCAGAAATCTTTAAAAATACAATAAGTAGTTAATTCATTTCACAATAGTATATCCCAGGCATTGGTCTATGCTCTATGCTTTGAAAACATAGCCTTGGGTAAAAGAGATGAGAAGCCTTACCCTTGTGGAGACTCCATTCAAGTTTGCAGAGGAAGGTAAAAAATATGCCGCATTTATGATATGATACATGTTGATAAGTGCTAAGGCAAAAAATAAGGGGAGAGGGTATGAATGGACCACATGTATAATTTTAAGTTATCGTGATTAGAAAAGTCATCAAAGAAAATGGAACATGTGAATTCAGACTTCAAGGAAAATGGGGACATCAGCCATGAAAATAGATTAAAGAGCCCTCTGAGTAGTAGACCAATGAGTACAAAGTGCTGACATAGCAAAAACCCCAGAACACCTGTGGAATCCATTGTGCTGGAGGCTAGAGAACTAGGGAAGAGGGTAGAGAATGAAGCACGAGGGGTCACACATGGGGCAGGGCTGAGCGAGATCTGAGGAGCACCGGCAGTCCTAGCGAGGACTCTGGCTCTTACTCCCAGTGGACGGACGGCAACTGGAAGGTTTTGGGTCATGTGGTCTGATTCATTCATACATTAAAAGTTATACCTTGACTGCACAAGGATAGAGGCAAAGAGTCCAGTTAGGATGGAGACTTTAAAATAAGCAGATGATAGATGATAATGGTTTCAACAGAGGTAGTGGCCCTGGAGATGATAAGTAGTCAAATTCTGGACATTTGAAGGTAGAAACCAACAGAGTGTAGAAATCAGAGAAAAAGCAGGGAGGATGATACAAAGATATGTGCATGTGCATGTGTGTGTGTGTGTAATTATGAACTGAAAATCTGTTAACAAATGTTTATAATCATGACTTTTAAAATAATGCTCTTAGCAAACTTGAAGGAAAAGGGCATCCCTTAACCTGTTAAACAGCATCTCCATTATAATTAGAGCAAATATTATACCTAACAGTGAAATATTGAGAGCTTTCCCTTCATATGTGGACTAGAAATTAATTCCACCAGCAACGTTTTTATTCAGCATTTACCTGAGAGGTCCTCACTACTTTGTAGGGCAGAAAGGATAAACAAATAGACTCAAGGTTGGAAAGGAAAAAACAAAATTCTCATTGTTTAGTGATAGTATCTGTATTTTGTGATTGTAATCTATATTACCAAAATAATTTATAAATAAATTGTTAGAATTAATAAAAATTAGGTTGATAGGAAGGAAGTAACAACATAAATACATATTGCTTTCCTATAAACCATCAAGTAGTTAAAATATGAAATTTTTCAAGATACCACTTGTAATTGGAAATGCAAAATACCTGTGAATATATATATAAATATGTATATAATGCATTGGTAAATAAAATTTTAAAATTTAATTGAGAGATATTAACAAAAGACCTAAATGCCATATTCATGACAGGAATACCCAATACTAAAAAAAAATGTCACTTCTCTCATGTTATTTTATGGATTAAATGTCTTCCCAAACAAATTACATTTTTGTAAGGATTTTTCTCAAGGAACTTGTGATTTGTAAGGATTATTCTTTACTATATAAAATAGTGAAATAGATTTAAATAGCCAAGGCATTCACAATTGGAGAACCAATTGAGAATAATTGGAGAACCAATTATTGTTCTATAATGTTTAGAACACTGTGTTGATAATCCTATGCTAGACAAACAGACAAAAGGAATGTGATGGGAAGTCAAGAAACTGACCCACACATACAGAGACACACTATAAGAAGAAATGTTGTTGATCGTGCAAAAAGGCAGATTGTTCTATAAATGTCCCAGGACATTATGCATACATATGGAGAAATGAAATTAAATATTTATTTCACACATTACAGAAAAGCCAGTTCCTTGTGAATTAAGACCTAAATATGAATAGCCCATGAGAATTGCAACAGTCTTTGAGTGGTGCCCATACATAAAGGAATCAGTCAACAGACTATCATCCATCAAGAGCTCTATAGACCGTTCACATCCAAAGAGATAGAACTAAACAGGTTAGCTACAAGAACAACTGAACATTGTCCTTATAAGCTTTTGCAAACCTAACCCAAGGCAACGTGTGCCCAAGGGAATCCTGAAGAGCCTTTCAGAATCTGAGGACAGACTTACTTAGCTTATACCCATATTCTCTCTATGGGCTTCCCTGGTGGCTCAGATTGAAAAGACTCCACCTGCAATGTGGGAGAACTGGGTTCAGTCCCTGGGTTGGGAAGATCCCCTGAGGAAAAGAACAACTACCTACAGTATTCTTGCTTGGAGAATTCCATGGGCAAAGGCTGGCAGGCTATAGTCTATGGAGTAGCAAAGCATCGGACACAACTGAGCGACTTTCACTTATGTTTTCCCTATAGTATGTTTCTTACAGATTTACAATCTAAACTGGAAAGGACAGACAAACAGTAGTGTTTACAGTTACAAAACAAGTTTCCACCAAAAGAAAGAGATTTCAAGTCTGATCAGGAAATCAAAAGCCTCCCCTAAAAGATCCTCCTTTCTGGGATGCGAAATAAACTATTTGAAGCTCAACGAAAAGAAGTGAATGCTGAGATCTTCTGTGAGATTAATTCCACAGATTTCTGAGTGGGAGGCTCAAAGTTCCTCTGGAGGAGCACACTCTTTCTGAGCCAAGCCTCTTGGACCAAGGCAAGGAAGAAATCTTGAACTGATCTCAACGGGACTCCCCTAAAGTTCCCGAAATTTGCTGATCTCCCTAAACAGCATCAGACAACCTGTTCATAAAGAAAAGCTAAATTTACCAGAGCTACTAAAGTAAGGGAAAACATTATCTCAGCAATGGTTTAGCAGTGATTCAGAAGGTGGAACTTAGAAAAGGGATATTTACAGGATCTGGTGGTCTCGGCACAAGTAGTTTAAAGTGAGACTCTCCTGGCAGGAAACTGACTGGATTTTGCAAAATTTGTGACATCAGACTTCCAGACTTGGTAGTAAACACAGCAAAGTGATCATCTTGAATGGTCCTGAAGCAGCTGTCTCATATTCCTATACACATTTTCTTAAGCAAGTAGTGGTGGTATTCACTGGTTCATAGTTTTATCTTCCCTGAGCAAAGAGTTCTTGGAACAAATAACTGAGTCAGGTTGACCACACTTAGTTCTTAGCCCTAATGGTTCTGTTTGATGCAGTTGGTTGCAGTTCCCAATCCAAAATCCTAAAAAGAATATGACACTGTTTATATAATGTTCAGAAGTAAGCAAGATAACTACATAGTTTAAGGGTTTCATGTATAGGTCACAGAATTACTTAGAAGAACAAAGAATCAGTTAGAACTGTCAAGAACCAGGGTGATGGTTACCTCTGAGATGAGTAGCAAGGTGTTGACTTGGAACTGAGCATTTGAAAACTTCCTAGAATTCTGACAACATTCAATTTCATGCCTTTTGTAGTGGCTATACTAATATCCATTTTATAACCATTTTTTAAATTGTACTTATATTCAACACTCTGCTGAATGTATGCTATCCTAACAGTTGTAAATTAAAATGCATGTTCTCAGTTTAAAGCTATAACCCTTCTACTTTTCTGAATTTCAGTTATAGCTCCTATCTCTTCTTGAGTCCTTTGCACCTGAAAAACCTTGACAATGTGACTTGCCTTTCTCACCTTCATTTTCCATTAAAAAGTGTCAATGATTAAAGTACATTTTTGTGAAGATTAAATAAAGTATATAACTTAAATTTGTTTTGTCATTTTCACTGTCAATAATAATGATGATGTTGGTATCTCATCACGTTTCTAACTATTCCTCTTATATTCTGAATATTGATACACAGAGCTCTGAAAAGATTTCTTTCCATCTTTATTTTCCACTTATATATTGACACATAGAATTCTGAAAACATTATTTTCACTTTTAAATTACTGGAGGTTTCTTCTGTATGTGACTGGAAGTAATTTATCACTGAGACTATTACTGTGATTCCTTGTTCTTCTGTCTTACCAACAGCTCCTCTCCTAGGTTTCTTTGCTGATTCCTGCTCATTTCCCCAGCCTGGTGACACTGAAGCCCCACAGAACTCAGAATTTGAGTTCTTCCTTTTTATATCATGATTATTTTTATCTAGTCTCCTGGCTTTAAACCCTGTCTCTGCAANGCCTTGGGTAAAAGAGATGAGAAGCCTTACCCTTGTGGAGACTCCATTCAAGTTTGCAGAGGAAGGTAAAAAATATGCCGCATTTATGATATGATACATGTTGATAAGTGCTAAGGCAAAAAATAAGGGGAGAGGGTATGAATGGACCACATGTATAATTTTAAGTTATCGTGATTAGAAAAGTCATCAAAGAAAATGGAACATGTGAATTCAGACTTCAAGGAAAATGGGGACATCAGCCATGAAAATAGATTAAAGAGCCCTCTGAGTAGTAGACCAATGAGTACAAAGTGCTGACATAGCAAAAACCCCAGAACACCTGTGGAATCCATTGTGCTGGAGGCTAGAGAACTAGGGAAGAGGGTAGAGAATGAAGCACGAGGGGTCACACATGGGGCAGGGCTGAGCGAGATCTGAGGAGCACCGGCAGTCCTAGCGAGGACTCTGGCTCTTACTCCCAGTGGACGGACGGCAACTGGAAGGTTTTGGGTCATGTGGTCTGATTCATTCATACATTAAAAGTTATACCTTGACTGCACAAGGATAGAGGCAAAGAGTCCAGTTAGGATGGAGACTTTAAAATAAGCAGATGATAGATGATAATGGTTTCAACAGAGGTAGTGGCCCTGGAGATGATAAGTAGTCAAATTCTGGACATTTGAAGGTAGAAACCAACAGAGTGTAGAAATCAGAGAAAAAGCAGGGAGGATGATACAAAGATATGTGCATGTGCATGTGTGTGTGTGTGTAATTATGAACTGAAAATCTGTTAACAAATGTTTATAATCATGACTTTTAAAATAATGCTCTTAGCAAACTTGAAGGAAAAGGGCATCCCTTAACCTGTTAAACAGCATCTCCATTATAATTAGAGCAAATATTATACCTAACAGTGAAATATTGAGAGCTTTCCCTTCATATGTGGACTAGAAATTAATTCCACCAGCAACGTTTTTATTCAGCATTTACCTGAGAGGTCCTCACTACTTTGTAGGGCAGAAAGGATAAACAAATAGACTCAAGGTTGGAAAGGAAAAAACAAAATTCTCATTGTTTAGTGATAGTATCTGTATTTTGTGATTGTAATCTATATTACCAAAATAATTTATAAATAAATTGTTAGAATTAATAAAAATTAGGTTGATAGGAAGGAAGTAACAACATAAATACATATTGCTTTCCTATAAACCATCAAGTAGTTAAAATATGAAATTTTTCAAGATACCACTTGTAATTGGAAATGCAAAATACCTGTGAATATATATATAAATATGTATATAATGCATTGGTAAATAAAATTTTAAAATTTAATTGAGAGATATTAACAAAAGACCTAAATGCCATATTCATGACAGGAATACCCAATACTAAAAAAAAATGTCACTTCTTTCATGTTATTTTATGGATTAAATGTCTTCCCAAACAAATTACATTTTTGTAAGGATTTTTCTCAAGGAACTTGTGATTTGTAAGGATTATTCTTTACTATATAAAATAGTGAAATAGATTTAAATAGCCAAGGCATTCACAATTGGAGAACCAATTGAGAATAATTGGAGAACCAATTATTGTTCTATAATGTTTAGAACACTGTGTTGATAATCCTATGCTAGACAAACAGACAAAAGGAATGTGATGGGAAGTCAAGAAACTGACCCACACATACAGAGACACACTATAAGAAGAAATGTTGTTGATCGTGCAAAAAGGCAGATTGTTCTATAAATGTCCCAGGACATTATGCATACATATGGAGAAATCAGATTAAATATTTATTTCACACATTACAGAAAAGCCAGTTCCTTGTGAATTAAGACCTAAATATGAATAGCCCATGAGAATTGCAACAGTCTTTGAGTGGTGCCCATACATAAAGGAATCAGTCAACAGACTATCATCCATCAAGAGCTCTATAGACCGTTCACATCCAAAGAGATAGAACTAAACAGGTTAGCTACAAGAACAACTGAACATTGTCCTTATAAGCTTTTGCAAACCTAACCCAAGGCAACGTGTGCCCAAGGGAATCCTGAAGAGCCTTTCAGAATCTGAGGACAGACTTACTTAGCTTATACCCATATTCTCTCTATGGGCTTCCCTGGTGGCTCAGATTGAAAAGACTCCACCTGCAATGTGGGAGAACTGGGTTCAGTCCCTGGGTTGGGAAGATCCCCTGAGGAAAAGAACAACTACCTACAGTATTCTTGCTTGGAGAATTCCATGGGCAAAGGCTGGCAGGCTATAGTCTATGGAGTAGCAAAGCATCGGACACAACTGAGCGACTTTCACTTATGTTTTCCCTATAGTATGTTTCTTACAGATTTACAATCTAAACTGGAAAGGACAGACAAACAGTAGTGTTTACAGTTACAAAACAAGTTTCCACCAAAAGAAAGAGATTTCAAGTCTGATCAGGAAATCAAAAGCCTCCCCTAAAAGATCCTCCTTTCTGGGATGCGAAATAAACTATTTGAAGCTCAACGAAAAGAAGTGAATGCTGAGATCTTCTGTGAGATTAATTCCACAGATTTCTGAGTGGGAGGCTCAAAGTTCCTCTGGAGGAGCACACTCTTTCTGAGCCAAGCCTCTTGGACCAAGGCAAGGAAGAAATCTTGAACTGATCTCAACGGGACTCCCCTAAAGTTCCCGAAATTTGCTGATCTCCCTAAACAGCATCAGACAACCTGTTCATAAAGAAAAGCTAAATTTACCAGAGCTACTAAAGTAAGGGAAAACATTATCTCAGCAGTGGTTTAGCAGTGACTCAGAAGGTGGAACTTAGAAAAGGGATATTTACAGGATCTGGTGGTCTCGGCACAAGTAGTTTAAAGTGAGACTCTCCTGGCAGGAAACTGACTGGATTTTGCAAAATTTGTGACATCAGACTTCCAGACTTGGTAGTAAACACAGCAAAGTGATCATCTTGAATGGTCCTGAAGCAGCTGTCTCATATTCCTATACACATTTTCTTAAGCAAGTAGTGGTGGTATTCACTGGTTCATAGTTTTATCTTCCCTGAGCAAAGAGTTCTTGGAACAAATAACTGAGACAGGTTGACAACACTTAGTTCTTAGCCCTAATGGTTCTGTTTGATGCAGTTGGTTGCAGTTCCCAATCCAAAATCCTAAAAAAGAATATGACACTGCTTATATAAAGTTCAGAAGTAAGCAAGATAATTACATAGTTTAAGGGTTTCATGTATAGGTCACAGAATTACTTAGAAGAACAAAGAATTAGAACTGTCAAGAACCAGGGTGATGGTTACCTCTGAGATGAGTAGCAAGGTGTTGACTTGGAATTGAGCATTTGAAAACTTCTTAGAATTCTGACAACATTCAATTTCATGCCTTTTGTAGTGGCTATGCTAATATCCATTTTATAACCATTTTTTAAATTGTACTTATATTCAACACTCTGCTGAATGTACGCTATCCTAACAGTTGTAAATTAAAATGCATGTTCTCAGTTTAAAGCTATAACCCTTCTACTTTTCTGAATTTCAGTTATAACTCCTATCTCTTCTTGAGTCCTTTACACCTGAAAAACCTTGACAATGTTACTTGCCTTTCTCACCTTCATTTTCCATTAAAAAGTGTCAATGATTAAAGTACATTTTTGTGAAGATTAAATAAAGTATATAACTTAGTTTTGTCATTTTCACTGTCAATAATAATGATGATGTTGGTATCTCATCACGTTTCTAACTATTCCTCTCTATATTCTGAATATTGATACACAGAGCTCTGAAAAGATTTCTTTCCATCTTTATTTTCCACTTATATATTGACACATAGAATTCTGAAAACATTATTTTCACTTTTAAATTACTGGAGGTTTCTTCTGTATGTGACTGGAAGTAATTTATCACTGAGACTATTACTGTGATTCCTTGTTCTTCTGTCTTACTAACAGCTCCTCTCCTAGGTTTCTTTGCTGATTCCTGCTCATTTCCCCAACCTGGTGACACTGAAGCCCCACAGAACTCAGAATTTGAGTTCTTCCTTTTTATATCATGATTATTTTTATCTAGTCTCCTGGCTTTAAACCCTGTCTCTGTAAGCTAATGACCTCTGACCTTGTATCTCCATCCTGGCCTTCCATTTTGTAAGTCCCCAAGTCTTAAGAGTTATAATTAACTCCTTGCATTTTTTCATGTCCCACATGAGCTCCATCACAAATATTTCCATTTCTTCCTTCATAATATATCCAAAATCCACCTGCTTCTCAGTATCTCCTCTGCTATCCCCTTAGTTTAACTCACAGCTTTCTCTTACCTAAATTTTTAAAAATAGTCTGGTCTCTATTTCTACAATCATTCCATTTCAATTTATTCATAACATGATGATCAAATTGATTCTGTGATAACATGAGGTCATGTCTTTCCTCTGCTCAAAACCCTTCCAATTATCCCCACTGTACTCAAATTTAAAGCCAAAACATCTTAAATCACATAGTATCACCACCTGATTTATAATTGCACCGTCATAGACACACATACATAAAGCACTTTCCATACCCCTTCTCCGATTGCTTTTCCTTCAGGATCTGCTGCTCACTCTCTAACCTCTCGGACCTCATCTCCCCTTCTTTTAGCTCACTGTGCTACAGCCACACTGCAACACTACAGGAACATTCACTCGTGATAAACCTGTGCAGCTTCCCGTCCCTGGACATCTGATCTTGAATTTACGTGTGTCTCACTGCCTCGCCTTCTTCAGTGACACCTTCTCAATCAGATCTTCTCTGACTCCTCCATTTATAAGCACAACTCTCTCCAGCCAACATTCCCAGCACTCCTCATCCTCCTTTTCTGATTATATTTTCTTAATAAATTATATTCTCTGTATATAATCACTATGCTGCTGCTAAGTCACTTCAGTCGTGTCCGACTCTGTGTGACCCCATAGACGGCAGCCCACCAGGCTCCCCCATCCCTGGGATTCTCCAGGCAAGAATACTGGAGTGGGTTGCCATTTCCTTCTCCAGTGCATGAAAGAGAAAGGTGAAAGTGAAGTCGCTCAGTCTGTCCGACTGTTAGCGAGCCCATGGACTGCAGCCCACCAGGCTACTCCGTCCATTGGATTTTCCAGGCAAGAGTACTGGGGTGGGGTGCCATTGCCTTCCCCGATATAATCACTATATATGTGTATATATATATATATTCACCATATATATATCCACTGTATATATAGTCACTATAATACACTACAATTTACTTATTTTTATAAATTTCTAGTTATACGCACAAACACAGAATGCAAGGATTTTCACTCTTATTTACTGCTGTTCCCTCAGGACATAGAATACTGCTTGATAACCAGTAGGTAGTCAATAAACATTTGTTGAATGAATAGATGGATGCATGAATGAATGTATATATCTAATCTAATATCTCCCATGATATATGACGTTTCAGTTTTATCTGGAAACAGTTTCAAATATATGGCATAGACAAAACAAAGCCCATCATAGCCAGAATATGTAATCATGCTATCTGCACCATGCATGTTATTTGCTCTTTATTTCCCATGCCCTTTTCCTACCAGAGTTCATAATTTAACTGGAAGAAAATGAGGAAACAATCTTTGTGCATTCTTGCCATTCAAGTTGAGTTTACATTTTTAAAACCCCTAAAATATCTCCTAGATTTGTTCTAATGGTATCATTCATCTTGTGTCATGGATAGAAGGGGACTATCTGACTGTTGTCAACTTAATTGATACTTGAAACATGTTTTCCTCCTTAATGAATATACAGCCTCCTGGAAATAGGTCAATTCAGTGACTGGTAAAGAATAACTCAAAGGCCATCAGAGCTTTAAAAGTAGCTAGTGTCTGTTTGGCCTGTTATAACAGAACACCATCGACTCCATGAGTTTTCATACACAAGAAATTGGTTCCTCACAGTTTTAGAGGCTAGGAAGTCCAAGAGCAGAATTGCCTGCATGGCCAAGCTCTGTTGAGATCCTGCTTATGGTTACAGATCCTAGCCTCTCACATGGCAGAAGGGTCAGGGATTCACCAGTGGTCTCTTTTGTAAGGGCACTAATTCCATTCATGAAAGCTCTGCCTTCATGACCTAACCACCTACCCAAGGTCTCATCTCCTTTGACTATCACCTAAGTGGCTAGGATTTAAGCATATGAATTTTGGGAGAGTAAACACTGTTGTTGCAATAGATTGTTAACTTTCTGGAAAGGAAACATTTCAGGGGGAGTTAAGTGTGAGAAGGAGTGAGTTCATGGTGGTCATGCTAATTAAGAACTGTACTTCAGTCATGACTCAAATGAGCTCATAGGTTTGAACACAATTAATTCAGGGGAGAATGGATAAATGTATATGTATGACTGAGTCCCTTCACTGTTCACCTAAAACTATCACAACATTTTTAACTGGCTATACCCCAATACAAAATGCTTTTGGTGGTAAAAAATATTAATAATAAAAAAAAAGATTCCACTGTTCATTGCTCAGGCAAGTCTTCATTTAATTCAAGTAAAAATCTGGTATCTCAGAGTCTCTCAAAATTCACTGCCCCTTATCAGATCTAGGTGATTTGAATCTGTAGTTTGGACAGCCCCAAGGCAATGGCACCCCACTCCAGTACTCTTGCCTGGAAAATCCCATGGACGGAAGAGCCTGGTAGGCTTCAGTCCACGGGGTCACTAAGAGTTCAGCACTACTGAGCAACTTCATCTTCATTTTTCACTTTCATGCATTGGAGAAGGAAATGGCAACCCACTCCAGTATTCTTGCCTGGAGAATCCAAGGGACGGGGGAGCCTAGCGGGCTGCCATCTATGGGGTCACACAGTGTCGGACACAACTCAAGCGACTTAGCAGCAGCAGCAGACAAATGCTACTATAAGTGAAAGTTTCCCTTTTAAGCTACCTGTGGCTGTATAATTTCTAATTTTCAGCAAAGTTAACAGACATGACACCACATAATTTCCAGAGTCAAAATTTTTTGCTTTCTCTATTGTAGAAAAAAAAAAAAAAAAGCATTTCTTCCCTAAAAACATGCATTCAATTTAGAGGTAGAAGGAAAATTTTTAACTGTTTTTTCATCCATTCAATCTTTAATACATTCCATGTATGACTGGTGCTAGATACAATGCTTTTTATCTATTTTTCTAATTAGCTGGAATTTTTTTTTTTTTGCCTCATTCTGTATGTTACCTTTTCCCATTTGATTACTTCTTATTACTAGTTGAGCTATTCTATCTTCAATTTGATGAATTCTTGACATTTCTAATATGTTTGTTTAGTAAGAGTCTTTCAACAAGCATACAGAGGAAAATACTTCTTCCAGGAAGATTAACCTATTGAAACCTATGTAAGACACCGGTTATCAACATCTCTTAACAATTAGAGATTCTTTCATTCTTTTATTCATTCAACATTTGCTGATAAATAAATAAGTGGCACACATTCTGTTATATGCCAGGAATGTTCTTAGAGGCACATTTCTCTGAAGCTCTGTAACAAGACAACTATGAAATAAATTATTATGCCAAATTTCTTACTTGTTCCATTCATTCTCTGGAATTTAAGAACAAGACTCCTCAGGCCAGATTCCCAGGACTGTTGGCTCTTCCCAGTAGAATTTGTTCATTGTCAAGGGTTTAGTTCAGTTCAGTAACTCAGTCGTGTCCGACTCTTTGTGACCCCATGAATCGCAGCACGCCAGGCCTCCCTGTTCATCACCAACACCCAGAGTTCACTCAGACTCAAGTCCATTGAGTCAGTGATGCCATCCAGCCATCTCGTCCTCTGTCGTCCCCTTCTCCTCCTGCCCCCAATCCCTCCCAGCATCACAGTCTTTTCTAGTGAGTCAACTCTTCACATGAGGTGGCCAAAGTACTGGAGTTTCAGCTTTAGCATCATTCCTTCCAAAGAAATCCAGGGTTGATCTCCTTCAGAATGGACTGGTTGGATCTCCTTGCAGTCCAAGGGACTCTGAAGAGTCTTCTCCAACACCACAGTTCAAAAGCATCAATTCTTCAGTGCTCAGCTTTCTTCACAGTCCAACTCTCATATCCATACATGACCACTGGAAGTAATGTCTCTGCTTTTCAATATGCTATCTAAGTTGGTATTAACTTTTCTTCCAAGGAGTAAGCATCTTTTAATTTCATGGCTGTAGTCAAGGATTAAGGTTGAGCAATTAGGGGTAGCTACTAGTGAACCCAGAGATATTTAACAACATTTATATTTTAAACAATACATTAGACATCATTCTACTAATCAGAAAATGAGAGACCTAAATTTGTAGATCTGACTTAGCCTGTGGCTAACCTTTAGTCTTGCAGACCACTGATACAATTTCTTGTCACTCCTATTTTGATCCATAGATCTGCAACATGAGCATTACCTGGGAATATATTAGAAATGTAGATTCCAAGGTGATTCCTAGACCTATTGAACCATCATGTATATTTTTACGAAATCCCCAGGTGATTGGTATGTACATGAAAATTTGAGGAGCTACTGTAAATCACTGACTTTTTGAGCCCTTCCTTGTAAATGATTAAAGTTCGTTCCTCCACTTGGTTATATTATTCATTTCAGCAAAAATTGAAACAGAGGGAAAAGAAAGGAATAAAATTTTGACTCCACAGAGGCCAGTAGCAGGCTTTATTAGATACCGTAAATCAATCTAGGGCTCTAATAGAATGGTGGCAAAGATAAGTGGCAAAATCCTTTAAAAGTTTTGCCACCTGTTGACATTATTGAAAATGCCTTCAAAGCAATCTGAAATCCTCGTACAAGAATAATGTAACCTGCCAGTCATAAACCTTTTGAACACTTGTAACTAATTGATGTTCACCCCTCCAGGCATCAAATGCAATTACTGTGCTACTTGGTTGTACAATTTAACTTGAAGTTGACACACTGAAGGCAGAGAAGCACAAACAGTAAAGGGATAAAGAAGTCCACTTAGAGGGACAGCATCTTTCATTTCATTTCTGGATCTCACAGGACCCTGGTACACATGTGAACCCTCAGTCGTACTGCTGATCTACTGTGACGATGAAACAAACAAAGATGAAATTCTATAATACCATGTTCAAGTATATATGATGTGCGGAGAAGTACCTTACAATAAAATTAATGCTGAGGTCATGTTAAAAAACATTATGAGGCATTTAATTGGCAGTGGGGCTTCCCCAATGACTCAGTGGTAAAGAATTCACCTGCAATACAAGAGATGCAGATTCTGTCCATGGGATGGGAATCCCTCCTGGAGAAGGAAATGGCAACCCACGCCAGTATTCTTGCCTGGAAAATCCCATGGTCAGAGAAGCCTGGCACACTCATGGTGCTCTCTCACTCTTCCTCTCACTTGTCCAGTGTGGCTGGCTGTTCATCAAACCCATTGCCTCCACCACATAGCTACTGGACCACCTCCCTAAGTTCAGCTTGCACTCCAAAGGGCTGTTGCTTCACTTTCCACACCCCATTAATGACACCTGTCTTAATTATAGTAATATTTCCATGAAAAAATTCAAGTTCAGCAGCTTTTAACCTTCTTGGGTCTGTTTCTCCACTCTTCCTTTGTGAAAGTTGTTTCTTCTACACCTCTCAATATAATGAAATAGTGATTCAAACAATGATTGAGAACCTACAAATTTCTGAAGCTGTACTTGGCATTGAGGACTAGGGAAATAAGGCACATCTACCTTGCATGAAGCAGCTTCCCTGGTGACCCAGATGGTAAAGAATTTGCTGGCAATGCAGGAGCTGGGTTCAATCCTTGAGTCAGGAAGATCCCTGAAGAAGGGATTAGTTACCCACTCCAGTATTCTTGCTTGGAGAATTCCATGGACAGAGGAGCCTGGTGGGCTACAATCCATAGGGTTCAAAGAGCTGGACACAACTGAGGGACTAGGCCTTCACTTTTTCACTCACCTGCATGACACTCTTGGTATTCTATAATCAGCCAGCTATGAAAACTAACCCCCTGCAGTACAACATGCTGAATTCCATAATGGATATTCACACATAGGTCTATGGAAACTCAGATGAAGAAAAAAAGTTACTCTGACAGAAGAATAAAAAAAAAAAAAAAACTAGAGGAGGTGATATTTGTGCCAAATGGGTAAGCAATTATAAAGCTGAGAAGGGAGTGAGAGTATGCCTTAGGGATATGGAAGAGCATCAGAAAAGGAATAGAGACAAGAGACCCAAGTTACACTCTCTTCAATCAAGAGTAATACTGATAGGCAGGGAGAGGATTTGAGTCTGCTGTGAAAAAAGTTTGTGGTGAGCATGTTCAGAGGCTACATGCTAAAGCTATTATGTCTTCAATTCTTCGGCAGAGCAAGGTAGATAATGAGAGATAGAGTAACAGGATCAATTAGGAGCTGACTTCAACAATCCATAGAGCGTGGTAACAGCACAGTCTATAAGAGTAGCAGCAATGGGGTCAGTCAGTGAGGAGTGCACAGAGAGTATTTATGATATAGGATGGACAGAATATGTCAATATAAAAGAGTCAGAGATGGCTAAGTACTTTCTATAAACCATAGAAAATTAGGAAAATTAGGGAGTCACTATCGAAGAGTGGATGAAGCCATGGGAATTGATCTGCTTTCTCTGAGTGCTATGCAAAGTGAAAAGAGGCTGACCAGATGTTCGCCAGCTTGTTTGGTATGATATGCGCAAAATCATCAGTATTCAGTGTCACTGAACTAAAGTGAAAAAAAAAAAGTCTATAAAAAAAGGGAAAGGATAAACAACATTATTAAAAATGATGTCAAAACAGTATGATCTACGATAAATTTTACATTTGCACACATGGTACAAATAGGCATCTATATTATGACCAAAGGAAAGTGAATTATTAACATATTTTGAAGGGATTAGATTTCCTTTATACATAGATATGTTTTATGGTTAATTTCCAGATAAAATTTCCACATTTCTTTTCTAATGCAGAAAAATACTTATACCATAAAACTACATGTAGAGTAGGAAGAACCTGGTATACTAAAGATTTAAAAGATTTACTTATGCCTAAGATCAGATGTAAACAAAAAGAACATTCTCAAAATAATACTTCAGTTTTTCCTAAGTAATCTTTAATTTCTGCCTTCAAATGATTGAGATTACAAAAAAGTTAAAAGAAATGTTCTCTGTTCTGTCATTAATATCTTCATTAAATTTCTGAAACATCAGCTTATTTCAAACAGACATCAAGGTAATGCCAAGTTGAAGTATACCATAAATACAATGAAACAGAGAAATATTTAAGTCTTTGAAACATGTCAAAGAATATTGGGAAATTCCTGGCAATACTTTTCAGTAAATTCAAATTTAAGAGTAAAATATAAATATGAAGCTGATTAATGCAAAAATGGATATAGAATCATAGAAAGTAATTAAAAGATTTGAATAAAAGGTGGAATTTAACAATAGAAAATTTCTCTAAAAACAAGTGTAGATAGTCTTAAATTACAACAGATGAGATTTCAATTATACGAGTTAAAATGGTCACTTCCTGACCATTCCAATTTTAAGCATGAATTAAAGTTCTCTCCCAAGAAATATTTATGAGAGTAGATGTCTCTGACATAGGAATAGAAAACACACACTGTAAACATCTCTAAAGTATTTTCAAATGGAATCTATCAGCTAGCTAATAATTTCACAACTATTCTGTTCCTTCCCTTTCCTAAACATTGGCTTATGTTGAACTGCAACTGCAGGCTTATCTAAAAATAAGTTTAAAAACTAGAAGGAGAATATTCTATATGAGAGTAGATGTCTCTGACATAGGAATAGAAAACACACACTGTAAACATCTCTAAAGTATTTTCAAATGGAATCTATCAGCTAGCTAATAATTTCACAACTATTCTGTTCCTTCCCTTTCCTAAACATTGGCTTATGTTGAACTGCAACTGCAGGCTTATCTAAAAATAAGTTTAAAAACTAAAAGGAGAATATTCTTCTTTCTTCCCCAAAGAAATTCATAGTCCAGACTATATTTCCAATTTTTCTTAGATTTTTTTTTTTTTACACTTGGATATCCTACT
This sequence comes from Oreotragus oreotragus, assembly GCA_006410675.1. Lineage (NCBI taxonomy): Eukaryota > Metazoa > Chordata > Mammalia > Artiodactyla > Bovidae > Oreotragus > Oreotragus oreotragus. The sequence continues at coordinate 183,608 of SJYX01003083.1, read as the reverse complement.
TAAGCCTCAGATTCAGTATATACCAAGCTCAATTCCCTTTCCCCAGTTCTGTTTATCTGGCTTCCTTAATGCTAGTATTGATTCTAGAATTCAGCCACCTTTGACTCCTTTCTCTCTTTACCTTCAGTTTCTAATTAGTGACCAAGTACTACTTGATCTGATTCTGAGACTCATTTCCTTCTCATACCTTGCACTTATTTAGATTCTCTTTACCATTCCCCCAAAATGCTCCCCTGGTTTCCCAACTTGCTTCATTTGGAATCTCCCCATTTCAATCTATGCTAGATTTTATTGTCACAGTAATATTACTGAAGCTCAATTCTGACCATATGTCTTTCATTCAAAATTTCCAACAGCTCTCTGTTGAATACTAAACAAACCTAAATGCATTTGCTTGGTATTCAACATTTCCCAAATTATGTTTTCCAGTTTTATTCCCATTACTTCCTTTTATGCACCTCAGTTCTCAGTTACAACAAAATGTTGCTCCTGATCCTTTGATGTGTTGCTTCTATAATCTGCTTCTCTCTTGTGCTAGTAACGGCCTTCCTGAAGATCTACCATTATTAATTCAAAACCCATGGAACCAGCTAAAACACTATCTCCTTCTGAGAAGGTTTTCCTACTTTCTATCACATTGCTCCCTTTTAGAAGTCAGCAATCTTGTCTCTGTATTCCAATAACACTTTTTAAAAGTTCTAAATTATACTCATTAGCATTATTTTATCAATACAAAAAAATTAATTTTATCATTATTTTGTGCACCTGTCTCACCTACAGTAATGAAAACTCCCTTATGAGAGGGAAATAATTTCCTCCTTACACAGTGGACTCATATTTCCTTATTAAATATAAATTTTACATGTGGGTAAAATTAATTTTCTTCCCCTCCTTCCTATTTAAATTGGGTCTTTATATCACCTCAAGCAGCAAAAGTATAGTCATGAAGCAAGAAGATGTCCATATTAGCTCTTTTAGGATCTTAGTAGCATCAAGATATATGAAAAAAAGAAGTATAATTGACATCCCACTTTTGACGGAAAAGATTCTTGAGAAATGAAATAATACCTCATACTGTCAGAGAATGAGTCTTGGAAAACACTGGTAGGTCAGGAATAATCTGTGTTCACCTGTGAGCTGTTTGAGTTTAAATCCTTTTCACTTTACCTACAATGAAATGATCTATTTTCTCCTACAAGAGACAATAAATACTGATTTGCAGAGGCTCAAAACAGAGGTAAACAAATAAAGGCCAGAAGCTTTATAATAGTTTGATGAACTGAAATTAATGAATGGAATCATCTTTCAATACTTGAGCAGCATGAGTGAAACAAGAACGTTGAAGATGGTGTCAAGAACAGAGAAGAGGGAAGAAGCAGAAACAGAAGATGGTACCAACAGCTTCCAAGGGGGTTTTAGGAGTTAGAGGATAAGAATTGGAGGTAGGCACAGAGATGCAAATTGCAGTTGAAGAAAAACTTTGAAAACTAAAGAATACAGATTAAATTCATAGCTTTACCACTTACTGGCTTTGGCTGAAACCAAATGAGTAAGTACCTACTGTACTAAAATGGGGGAATGATTCCTATTCCAAAGGTCATTCTGAAGATCAGATTAGATAATTATAGTAACTACACTGTATTGTTTACTCCCTCAGTCATGGTCAACTCTTTTGCGACCCCGTGAGCTGTGGCTCGCCAGACTCTTCTGTCCACGGGATTTCTCCCAGGCAAGGATACTGGAGTCATTTGACCCAGGCAGATTCTTTACTGCTGAGTCACTAGGGAAGTGCCTAACAATTATATCAGTTCAGTTCAGTCACTCAGTTGTGTCCGACTCTGCGACCACATGAATCGCAGCACGCCAGGCCTCCCTGCCCATCACCAACTCTCAGAGTTCACTCAGACTCACGTCCATCGAGTCAGTGATGCCATCCAGCCATCTCATCCTCAGTTGTCCCCTTCTCCTCCTGCCCCCAATCCCTCCCAGTATCAGAGACTTTTTCAATGAGTCAACTCTTTGCATGAGGTGGCCAAAGTACTGGAGTTTCAGCTTTAGCATCATTTCTTCCAAAGAAATCCCAGGGTTGATCTCCTTCAGAATGGACTGGTTGGATTTTCCTGCAGTCCAAGGGACTCTCAAAAGTCTTCTCCAACACCACAGTTCAAAAGCATCGATTCTTAGGCGCTCAGCCTTCTTCACAGTCCAACT
>SJYX01003083.1:155172-178708 GCA_006410675.1 Oreotragus oreotragus | reverse complement strand
GATCACTCATCTAGAGCCAGACACCTTGGAATGTGAAGTCAAGTGGGCCTTAGAAAGCATCACTAAGAACAAAGCTAGTGGAGGTGATGGAATTCCAGTTGAGCTGTTTCAAATCCTGGAAGATGATGCTGTGAAAGTGCTGCAATCAATATGCCAGCAAATTTGGAAAACTCAGCAGTGGCCATAGGACTGGAAAAGGTCGGTTTTCATTCCAACCCCAAAGAAAGGCAATGCCAAAAATGTTCAAATTACCACACAATTGCACTCATCTCACATGCTAGTAAAGTAATGCTCAAAATTCTCCAAGCCAGGCTTTAACAATATGTGAACCATGAACTTCCGGATGTTCAAGCTGGTTTTAGAAAAGACAGAGGAACCAGAAATCAAATTGCCAACATCTGCTGGATCATGTAAAAAGCAAGAGAGTTCCAGAAAAACATCTATTTCTGCTTTATTGACGATGCCAAAGCCTTTGACTGTGTGGATCACAATAAACTGTGGAAAATTCTGAAAGAGGTGGGAATACCAGACCACCTGAACTACCTCTTGCGATATCTGTATGCAGATGAGGAAGCAACAGTTAGAACTGGACATGGAACAACAATTATATAATCAGTGCTTAATTCATGAGAAGCTATTATTGTAGGCATCATTATAACATTAATATGGATATAGAGCTGGATTGAGATCTTAGTTCTGCACTCATTGACTTGTGATTTTAGGGAAATATCCAAATCTAATTTTCATTACCTATACAAGCCTCACTTTCATTATCTATACAAGGCCTTAAAAAGATTAAACAAAACAATTAGTTACTCATAAACTTATCAATTGCCCATTGAAAGTTAGATAAAATTTTCTAGAGTCCCCAAGCTATGTACTGTGAACAATACAAGACCTTCATCAATACTTGTAGCAAATTTCGGGGAAACGAAGAAGGAAAAGGGATATGAGAGTAATAGTTAATGTCACTAGAGAAGAATGTTACTGAAGTCATGTTTTTTATTATCTATTATTCCCCTAAAAAGGGTGAAGCAAGTTTAACCCAAAGCATGTAAAATTTCTTTTGCACGTGACTTTTCCCCCTTTAGAATAAGTAAATGGCATGTTAATATGCTTTACTATTTGTAGCAAATATTTTATAAGTTAACAAAATTATACTTATGATTAGATACATATTTTACTGTGTACCATATATTTAAACTGGACATATTTCGTTTCAATAAATTTACTCCCTTATGTAAAAAGTAAAAAAAATGTTGAATTAATAGGTGTCAGGCCCCCTCTCCTCTTTGTGACCCAAGGAAAACATAAACCGATGGGAGACATTCATCTTTTGTTTTCACAGAAACAGCCTAAGAGAATCTCATTTTCTATTGATGGAAGGAGGGAGAGCAGGTTTTGGGTTGAAGGTGGGAAGGGGAATCAGTGAAAATTCTGTGAACAATCAGACAGGAGTTACTTGGGTTGACCATATGCTCATTCCACTCTTACGATCCACAGAGGGTCTACTGCCTCCCGAGGAGAAAGAACGGAAACATTCAAGGCTGAGCCATGATCTAGAAGCTTCATCCATTGCTGGGAGAAGCATGCCAGAGTCATGAGAGCCTTCTACCCTTAGATGAAAGATGGGGGAGTAGAGAGTCTGGGTATATAATGCCACTCATCTCTCATCTAATAAAAAAACTTTTGACCAGTTTCTGATAATGATACCACAGGATGTTAGTGGCTAACATTAAAATCAACTTTGACTATATCAGAGGTAGGCTACAGACGATATTCTACGGCATTTTTCTCTGGCCCCCTATCTCTGACTACCATTTATGTTCCCTTACCTCTGCTATGGCACCGTCCTCCACTCCATTCTTTGACTTTATAAAACGACTGCAACCATAAAATAAAAATCAAAGGCAAACACTAAAACAGTGAAAGGATATTTACTAAGGTGTCTATAGAACTGTAAGTCTGGCAGAGATGACTAAGGTTTTTACATCAGAAGGACAAAAACATCTTTAAATTTATTATTACTGCTTGTCCGTGTAACCCACTCCTTTTATCTCTTTCAGGACAAGAGCAAAAACATACAGTCATAAACCCATAAATAATGACACCAAGTTCTATTTCCTAATGCACAGCAATTGAGCTCTCCATTGCCCCTGCTGTCAATGCAGGTCAGGGCTTCCCTTTACATGTCCAAAAATTCAGCAAAAGCTTTGAAATGACTGCTCTGAAGAGCCTGGTTAACTTCTTAAGCCTTACAAAATGGTTCATCTTTTTTTTTTATCTCTAAGCATCTGAAATAATGGGTGATTGAAGCCAAAGAAGAGATTTTACTTTGTACTTTGTACTGACATTGTAAATATATTAACTAGTTTAATCCCACAATTCTGTAAGATTAGCATTAGCATTACTCCTTTCTGCAGACAAGGATACTGATATATAGAAAAATAAAAGGACTTTCCTATTGTTACCTGGCAAGAGAGAGGCAGAATTGTGAANAATAAATTTACTCCCTTATGTAAAAAGTAAAAAAAATGTTGAATTAATAGGTGTCAGGCCCCCTCTCCTCTTTGTGACCCAAGGAAAACATAAACCGATGGGAGACATTCATCTTTTGTTTTCACAGAAACAGCCTAAGAGAATCTCATTTTCTATTGATGGAAGGAGGGAGAGCAGGTTTTGGGTTGAAGGTGGGAAGGGGAATCAGTGAAAATTCTGTGAACAATCAGACAGGAGTTACTTGGGTTGACCATATGCTCATTCCACTCTTACGATCCACAGAGGGTCTACTGCCTCCCGAGGAGAAAGAACGGAAACATTCAAGGCTGAGCCATGATCTAGAAGCTTCATCCATTGCTGGGAGAAGCATGCCAGAGTCATGAGAGCCTTCTACCCTTAGATGAAAGATGGGGGAGTAGAGAGTCTGGGTATATAATGCCACTCATCTCTCATCTAATAAAAAAACTTTTGACCAGTTTCTGATAATGATACCACAGGATGTTAGTGGCTAACATTAAAATCAACTTTGACTATATCAGAGGTAGGCTACAGACGATATTCTACGGCATTTTTCTCTGGCCCCCTATTTCTGACTACCATTTATGTTCCCTTACCTCTGCTACGGCACTGTCCTCCACTCCATTCTTTGACTTTATAAAACGACTGCAACCATAAAATAAAAATCAAAGGCAAACACTAAAACAGTGAAAGGATATTTACTAAGGTGTCTATAGAACTGTAAGTCTGGCAGAGATGACTAAGGTTTTTACATCAGAAGGACAAAAACATCTTTAAATTTATTATTACTGCTTGTCCGTGTAACCCACTCCTTTTATCTCTTTCAGGACAAGAGCAAAAACATACAGTCATAAACCCATAAATAATGACACCAAGTTCTATTTCCTAATGCACAGCAATTGAGCTCTCCATTGCCCCTGCTGTCAATGCAGGTCAGGGCTTCCCTTTACATGTCCAAAAATTCAGCAAAAGCTTTGAAATGACTGCTCTGAAGAGCCTGGTTAACTTCTTAAGCCTTACAAAATGGTTCATCTTTTTTTTTTTATCTCTAAGCATCTGAAATAATGGGTGATTGAAGCCAAAGAAGAGATTTTACTTTGTACTTTGTACTGACACTGTAAATATATTAACTAGTTTAATCCCACAATTCTGTAAGATTAGCATTAGCATTACTCCTTTCTGCAGACAAGGATACTGATATATAGAAAAATAAAAGGACTTTCCTATTGTTACCTGGCAAGAGAGAGGCAGAATTGTGAAAAAGGCATTTTTTTTTTTAAGTCTGGATAGGCTAGATTTTGATACAGTAAATTAATCAATCAATAAATCAGTTCTGAATTTCAGCAACTTGATTCAATAGTTCTTGGCACCAACTTGTCCCCTATGCATAGATATTAAATTGAAATGATTTGGAAAGAGCAAATCATATTGAAATGTAAGTCTGTGTGAGTGACCTTGATTTGAAGAAACATTTATTATATGGAGCCACAGTTCCCAAGGATCTGTTTACTTACCCTTTGAAATTACTCTTGAAATTAACCCTCCTATGTAAAAATAGAATGATCCTTTGCTTTCTCATCCACAGAGTCACTAGAGTATGGCAGAAGATTACCATACTGAAGCTAATTTAGTAGAGAAAAAAAGACTGTACACAGGACTAAAAAGCAAACAAAAACCCTGCTAGGTTCATATCTGAGCCCCACCCTTGACTGGGGATACAGCTTTATGTTAGTTATTGAACTCTCCTATGTTTCAATTTTAGGGCTTCCCTTATGGCTCAGACAGTTAAAGAATCTGCCTGCGGTGCAGGAGACCCAGGTCAGTCCTGGGTCAGGAAGGTCCCCTGGAGAAGGGCATGGCAACCCATTCCAGTATTCTGCCCTCTAGAATCCCATGGACAGAGGAGCTTGGCGGGCTACAGTTCACGGGGTCACAAAAAGTCAGACACAACTGAGTGACTCACACACACACACACACGTTCCAAATGTATCTACAAAATGCGGACAATGACACTGTCTCAACAGGATTTTTGCCAAGAATAAACAAATAATGTGTCTAAGTGGGTAGGAAATTGCCTGGGGGTGTACAGTTGTCCTAGGTTCAAATTCTAGCTCGGACATCTAATGTGTATATGGCATGAGGGCAGTTACTAATTTCCTAATATTTGAAATGGTAATAATAACACCAACATGAATCTCATAGAGTTATGGGAAGCTTAGAGACAAAATATAGAAAGGTTATTGTTGAACAACACACATATAGCAGGAACTTAATATGTGGTTGATCTGAATGTTTAATATTATCATTTTTTGTATCTGTGGGAGACAAAATCATGATATTTCTAAATCTTTTATTGAGGTATTATTAATTACCCCGACTTCAATCAGCTTAAACCACAAATGAAATGATCACACATTATTCATCACTTCTAAATCCCTTCACTGACTCATCACTGCATTCTGCACATCATTTTAATTTATACCCCTAACATTTTCATGTATCTGCACAGCAAGCTTACCAAGCAGCTCTTATTCCTTCCTATCTAGGTTTCTGGGCACAAGAAGACTCAGATCATTAAAGCATAGATGGTGCTATATTATGCCATATAGAAAATCGAGAAAACCAGTTCCCGCAATCCGACATCTCAAAATGACTTTGTTATATAATATAAAATTGATTGTTCAGTTCCCCCATTAGTGTTTTTTTTTTTTTTCTTGCTCAGACACTCAAATGCCCTACTTCCATTTTTCTCTCCTTTCACATCTTTCCACAGCTGTCCTAACTGGAAGAGTTCTGGAGCTTAATTAAAACGAGTATCCAGTTTATACAATTTGTCCAGGTGAATAATATAACCTTGCAGTGATTATTTATTGATGCAAGCATTAAACTCGGGCACTCTCAACTGCAGAGAGCTAAACAACATTTTCCCTTTCGAATACCTTGATAACCTTGTTGAAGGATTTAATTGATAGAAGGGGACAAGAACAAAGCAACAAACCTCAGGGTCTTAACTGTTACAACCTAATGAGAAGGAAGAGAGAAACAAAATACCGTCTGCATAAATCTGTAAGGAATCTTCAGAATTCTTTCTTTAAAACATAGAGCTATACTGAATATTGAGAAAAAAACTGATTTAACAAAAACATGATATACTTACATCTTATTTGTGTTGGCCATTATGATTAGCTGCGTGAGCAATGACAGATCATTTTTGCAATGAATACTTTAAACTAGGAATTAAGTAGTTACAGGGTTAACAGAAGAGACTCTGAGAGAGGACTGAAAGATGAGAAGAAATTTTCAGGGAAGGTAGAAGAACTTTTCAACCTGAAGGAATATTATGGCCAAAGACTCTAAGGCTGAAATGAGACTAGAACCGCAAGAGTCATTTGATCCCCTGAAACCTCTTGTTCCACATTTAAGAATCTTAGGTTTTATCGTAAATGAAATGACACTCAAAGTCATTAGCAGAATGGGATTTAAAGGACTGGAAATCTCATAGTTTACAATAAACTATGGCTATGGGGTTTCCCTGGTGGCTTAATGGTAAAAAAAATTTGCTTGTAATGCAGGAGATGCAGGTTCAGTCTCTAGATCGAGAAGATCCCATGAAGAAGGGAATGGCAACACATTCCAGTATGCTTGCTTGGGAACTCTTACAGACAGAGGAACCTGGCAGGCTACACAGTCCATGGGGTTGAAAGAATCGGACAAGACTTCGCGACTAAACGTGGTTATGAAAGCAAAGTGAGCTCGGTATATAAAAAGAACACAAAAACTCACCTAATCTCAACCTGGTGCATCAGGAAAGGATCATCTGAGACTGTGATGTCAATCCCAAGACCAAAAGGCTGAAGAAGCTAGAAGAGATTTGAGAGACATTTCTCAGAGAAGGGAAATACATCATGGACCGGCAAAGGGAGAGTGGGATATGTTGTCTGTAGTTATAAGGTGGGCAGTATGTGGGGTAAAGAGTGAAAGCCTGGTGAGAGGCAAGAGAGGAAGTGGACTAGGTGAGCAAGGTGTAAACCAAGATGGCCATTCACCGCCAGACGTACTGTTAAGTTTATTACAGCACTGATGAGAGCAATGAAGAGAACATCTTCTCTCCTGTCCTCACAGTTTTCTTCCTTTCATGACCAACACAGGTAAGAAAGACCACTAAAAGCACACTGGATTTGCTTCTTCAACATAGATTTCTTATTAAGCACCTGCTTCATACCAGGCAGCGTAGCACATGAGAAAACAAGCAATACTCTCATCTGTGTATTCTGTCTGTTCAATTACTTTTTATTAAGGGTCTATCAAGTGATGTGGGCCAGGGATACACAATGCAGAAAATGATGATACAGCCTCTGCTCCTAAGGAGCTTTGATGAAGCTGCGGGTCTCTCTAGAGAGGCTTCCAGTGCAGAAACAGAGAGCAGGGCACCTGGGGGGACTTCTGTCTCTCTGCACTGTCTATGAGGGTTTCCCTGATACTCAGCAGTAAAGAACCCACCCACAATGCAGGAGACGAAGGTACGATCCCTGGGTCAGGAAGATCTCCTGGAGGAGGGAATGGCAACCCACTCCAGTATTCTTGCCAGGAGAATCCAGTGGACAGAGGAGCCTGGTGGGCTGCTGTCCGTGGGGTCACAAAGAGTCAGACACAACAGAAGTGATTGAGCACCTACACATGTGCTATCTATGGAAGGGGGCAGTGGAGAGAAAGTATTGTCAAGGGATTTTTCCAGTGATGGACAGGAGAACAAGAGAAGCTTTATAAGGACAAAAAGAAAGAAAAAACATCTGGGAGTGTTCAGGAACTGCCATAAAAGACATCAGCTCTACAATCAACTCTAAGACAAACCTGTAAACAAGGGAGAAGAACCCTCTTGTTCAAAAGTCTCCCCCCTGCTTCACAGAAAGAATCAGATTTATTCCTTTGTTAATATGAAAGTTACATTTTTTAACTTAAAAAATTATTGAATTGCAGTTGATACACAATGTTTTAGTGTTTGTTTCTTGTGCATAGCAAAGTGATTCATATATATACATCCATATAATTTTTCAGGTTATTTTTCATTATAAATTATTGCAAGATATTGAGTATATAAAACCAGCCACACTAATTGACATTAGGTTTAACTTGACAGGATCGAGGGACTGGAATAAGAGGCATTACTATTTTCATCTTAAATGGCTCTATTTCTATACCACTAATAGAGAGTAAATCAAAGGCTTATGAGAATTCTGCAGCTGGTACAGGGAAGCGTGATGCAGATAACTATTTTTATTTAAATCAATGTGTTGTATTCATAGAGAATAGGGCAGGATGCTGCAGCTGCAAGAGGGAATTTAAAATTAGAGCTGCTTCAATAGTGTTGCTCACAATTTCATCCAAATTCCCCAGCCTTGCCCTACTGTAAGCATTTTTTTTTCATTTGTGATGTATGTGCATATGCATGTGCCCATATTTAATACATCATGGGAAATTGAGACTAAACTGCTCCAGAGTCTGAAAATAAAATTATTTTCTGTTGGATAATAATCTCTCTCTCCTTATGTCCATAGCTTCTCAGTCATGTCAAAACTGCTACCTCATAGCTGCTGCTTCTACAAATAAGCATCATCATTCAATTTCCAGTCCCTGAACAGGTACTGTTTATTTCACAAATAACAGAATTACAAAAACTTTTCTCCATTGTTATATGACCAAAAATAATTGCTGCATTTCAAAGAGTTGCTTACATAACCTACATGTCCTAGATTTCTCCAGATTTCAAGGGTCATCTTTTCCTTTAAAGCCCAAATAATAGTCCAAACTCTCACCCTGTTTAACTGGAGAGGTCTGGCTTTTGATTGGATATCTTTCTTCATACATACTTGGGAATCTTCATGGATGCAAGTCAGATAAATGGTTTGCAGCTTGCTTAAAAGCTTTGCTTAACTTCAACAATAATATCACTTCCTTGTATCTACAGACCATTTACAAAGCACTGGCTCATTCATCATCTCATTTATCCTCATATTTCCTTGGACACAATGCCACTCAGATGCTGACACACAGGTTTAATGGTAGCACGACTCCACATTTTGTGATTCCCAATCCTGGGCTCAGCCACATTGTTTCAAGTCAAGTCATGTGAGGTCGTTACAGTCAAATGAGAAAGCTGCTGGATAGGATAAAGTATGTTCCAAAGAGACTGTGGTTGTTTTACTTTGTTGTGTTTGACATAGTTAAAGGTGTGCCAGACCAGGCTCTCCCTTCTGTTCTCTTCTCTGGAAAACAATCAGATTAATTGCTCTGCATGATGCATCTGTTATACTGCCAAGCATACAAAGATATTTTATGCTGACAATTTCTTTGCTTATATTCCAGGGCATTGCATCATGATAGTGTCTGAGGTTTTTTAGCTGAAGGGAGAACTCATGCAGCTTGACAGTTCTGGTTGTTGTGCATATTTCTGCTGATTACCCAGCCTCCTTGGCCAGGCTCTCAGAATTTCTAGGGGTAGTAGATCAGCTATTGGGAAACAGCAAAATAGCAAGACCACTGATTGATTTGGGAAATGACAAATGTATCAGGATTCCTCTGTGGAAAGCTGTGGAAATCTGGCTTGTTTAAACATCCTCAGCAACTGTTACAAAGTCTTCTCAATTGTGGCTAAGTTGTAGTCTGGTTGACTAATTCAAGAGGAACTCATGCGTGGCCCAATTTCCTGCCAGCCCTACACAGAAACACCAAGTAACAAGCCCATGGAAGTAAGCACCCTCTGCTTTACAGTCTCACAGAGACCACGATTACCGGTCTCTCTCCCATCAGAGTCAGATGAGTGGACTGAATCATCCCAAGAGTGAATGGGTGCCTCTGCGGGAACATTAGCAGCATCTAGATGGCTTGGGTCTGGAAATGATTCCAAGGAAGAATTCATCTCCAATAAATACACACTAAATCCTGCAGTGCATTTGCTTTATACCAATTCGTTTTTCTTTACTGATCTTCCTCCCTCCATTACAATTTACCTATAGTTCTTCAACACATTCACACAAAGCACCCTTCTAATTCTAACTCATGATTTTGGCCTCAGTGTCTGCCTTTCATTGAGGATGACCTAAATAATGAAAATCTTTATGAAATAATGAAAATAATGAGAATCTTTCTTCAGGAAAGATATTTCATGACAGTTTTTAGTTTAGGTCTATTTTACTTAAATGAGGCTAAAAAATAAATATGAAACAACCCATTTTTTATGTGCACTTGACTTCTTTATAAATATATGTAAAGTATTTAAATGAATAATGTATGTATTTAAGAACTCTTGGTAAATACTTTATAGAGGAGAGCTATTAAGATTAAAGTTAATGAAAGGAGGGAAAATAGCTAAGAAGAAAAATATTATCACCCATAAATGAAAATACATGGTTCATAAATCTTAAATAAAGTGCCTATATTGATGTTCATAGTACATAATACTACCACTGTGATTTTCCACAATAGTTGTATATACTTTAAAGATAGTATTTCACTCTATCATTCTCTAGTCTTACCTGGTGTGAAGGAGAGGGGGAATATATTTTTTGATGTTTCTAGGAAAGAATAAATATAGTAAAAGACAGTGCTAAATTAGAGTACTTACTTCACATAGCGTATAAAAATCTAGAGCTTTATATTTAAATGTACAACTGGCTTGTAATCTTAGAGGAAATTTTTCCCACTTTTTACTAAATATTTGAATATAATCACCATGAAAAACCATTATCATTATCAGAATCAACCAATTTACTGTCTTTATGCTATGTGAAAGGGAAATCACTTGAATTTCAACTCACTTGAAATACTAAAATGTTCTAAAATCCTGCTAACTGAAAGACACAGAGCTACACTCTCATGACTCCATTTGGGAGAAAAAAATCAATCAAAATTTTAAAAAAAATCTTAAAATCATCATCCATGGGTCATCCTCTCACAATATTTGAATCCTCTCTTACCTGTCCTTCCTTTGAAGGAGGAAACAGACAGAACAGGCTCCCTCTTGAAAGCAGGACTCCATCTTGGGCCAGACTGTGGACTTTGAGCTATATGCCTAGTATGAATGGAAACGACATACCAGTGGAAAACCAGACCCCCGGGGTGGAAGAGCCCCAGGGCTCGTACCTAGACTCTCTGTCGCCTAAAAGAATATCCTAATTTCTGTGTAACCGAATAGAATCATAAATTCTATTATGCTTCTTGGGGTATGACCACAGGCCTATTGATAATTGTCCACTGTTAACTACCTAGGCTTAAGGCATATGAATCATGGGTTAACTTTGTATCTTTCTTTTCCTTTGTTCAGACTAGTTTCAGGGTATTTGGGAAGTGGGTTTGGGCACGTACACTTAAGGCACATAAGGTTTTCACAAAAACTGGTCGGGATCCTTGGCTAAGAGGAGGCTCTGCTTTGGGCCCGCCAGTGTAATAAACTGCACTCCACTATCTGCATTGTCCTTCTGAGTGAGTTTGTTTCCAAGAAGGTGTGACTACAACACTTTCTTCCTCAAAGTACTGTAAGCATCTTAAAGCACTTTAAGCAAAGTATATATTTATTATGTTTAATACTTTTCACTTGTCTAATCAAATCTTCCTCTAAAATCTAAGTTCCATACAGTCAGGGGTTGTAGTCTGTTTGGGATATTGATATATCACAAAAGAGTCATGGTGGGCACCCAGTAAGTGGAGAGGACTTAGTAAATACTTTTGAATGAATGAATTAACAGAATACATTTGTCTCTGTGCTTCTAGAGATTATATGAAGATTGGTCCTAATTGCATTTTAAATAAAAGTATGCTGGTTTCCTCATTTTTATTCCAGATTCCCTGACCTTCAGGTGAGCCCAGGAACTTAGATCAAGTGAATCTTAAATACAAATGAAGACGATTCCCCTCCCTTCCATTAATTTGCCCTAATCAGAGGAAAATTCTCATCATTAACCTGATTTTTCTCTAACGAAATACTTTGCTATTATTATACAGATGCTCCCCTGAATGTTCCAATGCCTACCTACCAATGATCTGTGGAAAAGGCACGGTAGTAAAATATCCACCGACCAATGTAGCTGACACAGGAGCTGCAAGTTCAATCCCCGGATTGGGAAGATCCCCTGGAGAAATAAACGGCAACCCACTCTAGTATTCTCGCCTGGGAAATCCCATGGACAGAGGAGCCTGACGGGCTATCGTCCATGGGGTTGCAAAGAGCAGATACAACTAGGCATGCACACATCATGAAAATAGCACTATCAAACACTTATTGTTGCAAATAAACACATCATTCAGACAAGTCCACAATTAGATCAAAATAAGTGCCACAAGAGATTTTGAAGTGAGTTCAAATTTAAAACATCTAGGAACTATTTACTCAATAAAACTGAAATGGAAAGCCATTAAGTATTCAGAAATAAAACAAGTGCTTTTTAAAGGAAGTTTGTGAATTTATTCTCCCTCATATGAACATGAAATAATTTTCTTTCAATACAATTCCCAATTGGATCAGGTTTCTTTTCTTTTCTAATACAGAATGAGAAGCACTTTACAAGGAGTTAGAGAAGACATCTACTAAGTTTTCTGCCAAGTATAGAGTATTGACAGCTAAGGTTGTCAATAAATAAATACAATTTATTTTATTAGTTTGAGAGGGAAAGAAAAGGAAATAGAAAAAAGGAAGAATAGAAAAATGTTTATTGATATCATTATGAGTCAGAAATTGTGCTGGGTACTTTATATATGTCATTTCTCATCACCCTCATAGCTTCAAGAGAAAAATATTAATATTGCTGATTGAGAAAACTATTTGAGCATTCTCTAAGTCCATGCAGTTAGTAAATGAGATACTTACAAAAATCTGGCTTTTGTTGTTTGAATAGCACTGCACTGACAGGCAAAAGATAAAGCTAATAAAACATTGCCATTAGGTCCTCGTTTTCCTTTTATTGATGAGAAGAGAAATAATTGCTTATGTAGACTTGAAAGCTCACAAAGGACTTGAAGAAAACTACTGGCATGACAACTGTCATGGCACAGGAGAACNTTTGAATAGCACTGCACTGACAGGCAAAAGATAAAGCTAATAAAACATTGCCATTAGGTCCTCGTTTTCCTTTTATTGATGAGAAGAGAAATAATTGCTTATGTAGACTTGAAAGCTCACAAAGGACTTGAAGAAAACTACTGGCATGACAACTGTCATGGCACAGGAGAACTGTAATTTTTAAAAAAGGAATGATGATTTTTCAAATCCTTAGAGAATAAGATGGAGCAAAAGTTTAAATTTAAAAACATATTTTTGTCCCTGGAAATCTAATTTATTCTTGGATTGATCTTTTTAATAATATAAATAGAAAAATTAGATAACACAACAAAGAAGAAAAATGAAAGAATGAGAGAAAGTACACAACTTTGTTTATTTCATAAACATAAAGTAGCTCCTAAAATTTCATTTTTTGGTAAACAACTCCTTTTGGTTTTATATAGCACCATTTATAGACAAAGTCTTTACTTGAATAATAAGTTCATCTTTATGAAATTTCACATGTAAGTCAAACTAATTTTCTCCCCAGAGAGACTTCGTGTCCCAGCACAACCTAAGCCCAAAACATGTATTCTTGTGGTCCCAAAGAGACTAATCAAACTCCATCAGTTTGTGACACTCAAAATTTGACTTTCATGAGAAAAATTTATAAATTTGTATTTGCACATGCAATTTACATTATGGTTCATTTCCACTCGTTAAGAAAGTTGTTATTGAAGATGTTATTTAAAAATATTCTTACATCATAAGACATTTTCCATATCTATATATTCCAAGAAATAAATCAACAAGAGGAGAAATATACTCTACTATACAAATCTATGATTTTTAAGGATATTTTGTGTATCAGTTCAATACCTTTTTGTCTAAAAAAAAAAAAAGGCAAACAAAAAGGTACTCAAAAATATTCAAGGGTCGCTGATTTTTCTTCCAACTAACTGAATGAGAGATCAAAATGTGTCACCTATATTTCAAGATCAAAGCATGACCTAGATATTAAGCTTATTACCAAAGCCTAATGAACTCAGTCTAAGCTAATTTTTGACTAATTGTAACTGGGAGGAGTTAATTTTGAGTTTACACTGGCTCTACTTCTGTGATTCATCCTGTCACTTTTGTTAGGCATGCATAATGGCCTGCCTCAGCGAGGTAACCTGAGCCTGCCCAGCTACCAAGGGCTGTGACACTCTTGAACTCTGTGTGTGCAAACAGTCCAGAGCCAGGTGCACTTCCTCTGTTGCTCAGCTCTCAGAAATTCACGTTCGGGGAGGCCAGGATCACAGATAGATATGACATCTTTGTTTGTTGATATGACAGGAAATGTTACATTTTAAACCACCCAAGAAATGACTGTAAGGAAGTGAAAATAACACACCCCACCACTACCTGAGGCTTGCCATTCTAGGAGATATTCGTAGGAATTAAATGGTCTTTTGTAATCTAACCCATATATGATCCATAAAAGAATCTGACACCCAAGCCCCAACAAGATGGTTATTATGAGGCGCTAGCCTGCCATCTTCATCAGCCAGTTCCCAAATGAAGTCCCTTCCGGATCCAAACACTCAGATTCATTGACTTAACATGTGGCAAGCAGAGCAAGCTTGGACTCGGTAACAAAATCATGCACAAAAAAATAAAAGTATTAATTATATCACAAATTAGCAATATATTTTCTCTGTCATTAAAAATCAGCCATAAAACAGATGAACAACNAAGCTCACAAAGGACTTGAAGAAAACTACTGGCATGACAACTGTCATGGCACAGGAGAACTGTAATTTTTAAAAAAGGAATGATGATTTTTCAAATCCTTAGAGAATAAGATGGAGCAAAAGTTTAAATTTAAAAACATATTTTTGTCCCTGGAAATCTAATTTATTCTTGGATTGATCTTTTTAATAATATAAATAGAAAAATTAGATAACACAACAAAGAAGAAAAATGAAAGAATGAGAGAAATTACACAACTTTGTTTATTTCATAAACATAAAGTAGCTCCTAAAATTTCATTTTTTGGTAAACAACTCCTTTTGGTTTTATATAGCACCATTTATAGACAAAGTCTTTACTTGAATAATAAGTTCATCTTTATGAAATTTCACATGTAAGTCAAACTAATTTTCTCCCCAGAGAGACTTCGTGTCCCAGCACAACCTAAGCCCAAAACATGTATTCTTGTGGTCCCAAAGAGACTAATCAAACTCCATCAGTTTGTGACACTCAAAATTTGACTTTCATGAGAAAAATTTATAAATTTGTATTTGCACATGCAATTTACATTATGGTTCATTTCCACTCGTTAAGAAAGTTGTTATTGAAGATGTTATTTAAAAATATTCTTACATCATAAGACATTTTCCATATCTATATATTCCAAGAAATAAATCAACAAGAGGAGAAATATACTCTACTATACAAATCTATGATTTTTAAGGATATTTTGTGTATCAGTTCAATACCTTTTTGTCTAAAAAAAAAAAAAAGGCAAACAAAAAGGTACTCAAAAATATTCAAGGGTCGCTGATTTTTCTTCCAACTAACTGAATGAGAGATCAAAATGTGTCACCTATATTTCAAGATCAAAGCATGACCTAGATATTAAGCTTATTACCAAAGCCTAATGAACTCAGTCTAAGCTAATTTTTGACTAATTGTAACTGGGAGGAGTTAATTTTGAGTTTACACTGGCTCTACTTCTGTGATTCATCCTGTCACTTTTGTTAGGCATGCATAATGGCCTGCCTCAGCGAGGTAACCTGAGCCTGCCCAGCTACCAAGGGCTGTGACACTCTTGAACTCTGTGTGTGCAAACAGTCCAGAGCCAGGTGCACTTCCTCTGTTGCTCAGCTCTCAGAAATTCACGTTCGGGGAGGCCAGGATCACAGATAGATATGACATCTTTGTTTGTTGATATGACAGGAAATGTTACATTTTAAACCACCCAAGAAATGACTGTAAGGAAGTGAAAATAACACACCCCACCACTACCTGAGGCTTGCCATTCTAGGAGATATTCGTAGGAATTAAATGGTCTTTTGTAATCTAATCCCATATATGATCCATAAAAGAATCTGACACCCAAGCCCCAACAAGATGGTTATTATGAGGCGCTAGCCTGCCATCTTCATCAGCCAGTTCCCAAATGAAGTCCCTTCCTGATCCAAACACTCAGATTCATTGACTTAACATGTGGCAAGCAGAGCAAGCTTGGACTCGGTAACAAAATCATGCACAAAAAAATAAAAGTATTAATTATATCACAAATTAGCAATATATTTTCTCTGTCATTAAAAATCAGCCATAAAACAGATGAACAACTATTTGAGTCTTTTTTATTTTAACTTGAAAAAGATAAAATTAAACTCATAAGAAACAAGATATCAATTTTCGTGAAGCTGGAGAAGACTCATGAGAGTCCCTTGAACAGCAAGGAGATCAAACCAGTCATTCCTAAAGGAAATCAACGCAGAATATTCATTGGAAGGACTGATGGTGAAGGTGAAGGTCCAATACTTTGGCCACCTGATGTAAAGAAAAGACTCTGATGCTGGGAAGGGTGAGGGCAGGAGGAGAAGGGGGCGACAGAAGATGAGGTGGTTGGACAGCATCATGGACTCAGTGGACATGAGTTTACGCAAGCTCCGGGAGATACTCAGGGACGGGAAAGCTCAGCATGCTCCAGGCCGTAGGGCTGCAAAGAGTAGGACACAACTGAGCCAGCGAACAACAATTTTACAATGCTTCATACCATCCTCAGTCCCAACCATCTCCATGAACTATAAATATCTTTTGCCACCACCCAGTTCATTCTAGTGACACTGGTTTTAACACATAATAAATAAATGAGTTTCAAAAATCTACTTGAATAAATGGTTTCAACATTTGGGAGCTATTCATGTGTAAATATGTTAGCATCACTGGGAACACGGAATGGCTCTGCATCTGCTCAGATACTCCTATACTCTGTCAAAATCAAGTTCCTTAAAGTGATTTTTTAAAAAAATTCTTAACTCCTCGACATTCAATACATTTTGTGGAATAGTAGTATCTTCATTATCAAAGAGCTTGTTAGAAATGCAGGCTCTTCGGCCCATCCCCAAAGCATTGAACCCAAATCTATAGTTTAACAAAAGCCCCAGGTTACCCATTTACACATGAAAGAACAGAGTGTATATTACTGTGTAAAGTGAAAATGGCTCAGTCATGACTGACTCTTTGTGACCACATGGACAAGACAGTCCGTGAGAAACCTAAGAGCTGAATTCAGTTCAGTCGCACAATCATGTCTGACTCTTTATGACCCCATGGACTGCAGCACGCCAGGTTTCCCAGCCATCACGAACTCCTGAGGCTTGCTCAAACATGTCCATTGAGTCGATGATGCCATCCAACCATCTCATCCTCTGTCATCCCCTTCTCCTGCTTTCAATCTTTCCCAGCATCAGGGTCTTTTCCCAATGAGTCAGTTCTTTGCATCAGGTGGCCAAAGTATTAGAGTTTCAGCTTCAGCATCAGTTCATCCAATAAATATTCAGGACTGATTGCCTTTAGAATTGACTGGTTTGATCTCCTTGCAGTCCAAGGGACTCTCAAGAATCTTCTCTAACACCACAGTACAAAAGGATCAATTCGTTGGTGCTCAGCTTTCTTTATAGTCCAACTTTATAATCTTTCTTTATATCAGCTTTCTTTATAATCCAACTGTACGTAAGTCCATGAACAGTATGAAAAGGCAAAAAGATAAGACACTGAAAGACGAACTCCCAAGGTTGTAGGTGCCCCATATGCTAGAGGAGAAAAAATTCCAGAAAGAATGAAGAGACAGAGCCAAAATGAAAACAACACCCAGTTGTGGAAGTGACTAGTGATGGACATAAAATCCGATGCTGTAAAAAACAATATTGCATAGGAACCTGGAATCAAGGTAAATTTGAAGTGGTCAAACAAGGAGATGGCAATCGTAAGCATTGGCATTTTAGGAATCAGTGAACCAAAATGGACTGGAATGGGCTAATTTAATTCAGATGACCATTATATCTACTACCGTGGGCAAGAACCTCTCAGAAGAAATGGAGTAGCCCTCATAATTAACAAAAGAGTCTGAAATGCAGTACTTGGATGCAATCTCAAAAATGACAGAATGATCTCTGTTTGTTCCAAGGCAAATCATTAAATATCACAGTAGTCCAAGTCTACACCCAGACAAGTAATGCTGAAGAAGCTGAAGTTGAACGGTTCTCTGAAGACCTACAAGACTTTCTAGAACTAACACCGCTAAGATGTCCTTTTCATTATAGAGGATTGGAATGCAAAATTAGGAAGAGATGCCTAGAATAACAGGCAAATTTGGCCTTGGAGTACAGAATGAAGCAGGGCAAAGGTTAATACAGTTTTGCCAAGAGAATGCACTGGTCATAGCAAACACCCTCTTCCAACAACACAAGAGAGGACTCTACACATGGACATCACCAGATGGTCAATATCAAAATCAGATAGATTATATTCTTCACAGCCAAAGATGGAGAAGCTNTCATAGCAAACACCCTCTTCCAACAACACAAGAGAGGACTCTACACATGGACATCACCAGATGGTCAATATCAAAATCAGATAGATTATATTCTTCACAGCCAAAGATGGAGAAGCTCTATACATTCAGCAAAAATGACTGGAAGTTGACTGCAGCACAGATCATGAACTCTTTAATGCCAAATCAGACTTAAATTGAAGAAAGTAGTGAAAACCACTAGAAAATTCAGGTATGACCTAAGCCAAATCCCTTACGACTATACAGTGGAAGTGACAAATAGACCAGGGATTAGATCTGATAGACAAAGTGCCAGAACTGTGGACAGAGGTTCATGACATTGTACAGGAGGCAATGATCAAGACCATCCGCAAGAAAAAGAAATGCAAAAAGGCAAAATGGTTGACTGAGGAGGCCTTACAAATAGCTGTGAAAAGAAGAGAAGTTAAAGGCAAAGGAGAAAAGAAAAGATATACCCATTTGAACGCACAGTTCCAAAGAATACAAAGGAGAGATAGGAAAGCCTTCCTCACTGATCAATGCAAAAAAATAAAGGAAAACAATAGAATGAAAAAGACTAGAGATCTCTTCAAGAAAATTAGACATACTAAGGGAACACTTCATGGAAAAATGGGCATAACAAAGGACAGAAATTGTATCGACTCATTGGAAAAAACCCTGATGCTAGAAATGATTGAAGGTAGGAGGAGAAGGGGGTGGCAGAGGATGAGATGGTTGGGTGGCATCACTGACTCAATGAACATGAGTTTGCATAAGCTCTGGGAGTTGGTGATGGACAGGAAAGCCTAGCATGCTGCAGTCCATGGGGTTGCAAAGATTCAGACACGATTGAGTGACTGAACTGAACTGAACTGAACAGAAGCAGATATATTAAAAAGAGGTAGCAAGAATACACAGAAGAACTGTACAAAATGATCTGCATGACCCAGATAACCATGATGGCGTGATTACTCACCTAGACCCAGACTTCCTGGAGTACGAAGTCAAGTGGGCCTTAGGAAGCATCACTATGAACAAAGCTAGTGGAAGTGATGAAATTCCACTTGAGCTATTTCACATCCTAAAAGGTGATGCTGTGAAAGTGTTGTGCTCAATATGCCAGCACATCTGGAAAACTCAGCAGTGGCCACAGGACTGGAAAAAAGTCAGTTTCCATTCCAATTTCAAAGAAAGGTGATGCTAAAGAATGTTCAGTATTGCACAATTCCACTCATCTCACAAGCTAGCAAAGTAATGCTCAAAATTCTCCAAGCCAGGTTTCAACAGTATATGAACCAGAGATCAAATTGCCAACATCCACTGGATCATCAAAAAAGCAACAGAGTTCCAGAAAAATATCTATTTTTGCTTTATTGACTAAGCCAAAGCCTTTGATTGTGTGGTATACAACAAAGTGTGGAAAATTCTTCAAGAGAGAGGAATACCAGACCACCTGACCTGTCCCCTGAGAAATCTGTATGCAGGTCAAGAAGCAACAGTTAGAATTGGATATGGAACAACAGACTGGTTCCAAATCAAGAGAGGAGTATGTCAAGGCTGTATACTGTCACCCTGCTTATTTAACTTACATGCAGANTTCTTCAAGAGAGAGGAATACCAGACCACCTGACCTGTCCCCTGAGAAATCTGTATGCAGGTCAAGAAGCAACAGTTAGAATTGGATATGGAACAACAGACTGGTTCCAAATCAAGAGAGGAGTACGTCAAGGCTGTATACTGTCACCCTGCTTATTTAACTTACATGCAGAATATATCATGCAAAATTCCAGGCTGGATAAACCACAAGCTGGAATCAAGATTGCTGGGAAAAATATCAATAACCTCAGGTACGCAGATGACACCACCCTTATGGTAGAAAATGAAGAGGAACTAAAGAGCCTTTGATGAACGTGAAAGAGGAGAGAGAAAATGTTGGTTTAAAAGTCAATATTCAGAAAACTAAGATTATGGCATCTGGTCCCATCACTTTATGGAAAATAGATGGGGAAACAATGAAANATATCAATAACCTCAGGTACGCAGATGACACCACCCTTATGGTAGAAAATGAAGAGGAACTAAAGAGCCTTTGATGAACGTGAAAGAGGAGAGTGAAAATGTTGGTTTAAAACTCAATATTCAGAAAACTAAGATTATGGCATCTGGTCCCATCACTTTATGGAAAATAGATGGGGAAACAATGAAACAGTTTGAGACTTTTTTTTTGGGGGGGGGCTCCAAAATCACTGCAGATGGTGACTGCAGCCATGAAATTAAAAGAAGCTTGTTCATTGGAAGAAAAGCTATGAAAAACGTAGATATCATATTAAAAAGTAGAGACATTACTTTGTCAACAAAGGTCCATCTAGTCAAAGCCTTGGTTTTTCCAGTAGTCATGTATGGGTATGAGAGTTAGACTATAAAGAAAGCTGAGCACTGAAGACTTGATGCTTTTGAACTGTGGTGTTGGAGAAGACTCTTGAGAGTCCCTTGGACTGCATGGAGATCCAAACAGTCCATCCTAAAGGAGATCAGTCCTGAATATTCATTGGAAAGACTGATGCTGAAACTGAAACTCCAATACTTTGGCCATCTGATGGGAAGAACTGACACATTTGAAAAGACCCTGATGCTGGGAAAGATTGAAGGTAAGAGGAGAAGGGGATGATATAGGATGAGATAGTTTAATGGCATCACTGACTTGATGGACACGAGTTTGAGCAAGCTCCAGAAGTTGGAGATGGACAGGGAACCCTGGCGTGCTGCAGTCCAGGGGGTTGCAAAGAGTCGGACACAGCTGAGCGACTGAACTGATGAACTATACAGTCCATGGCATTCTCCAGGCCAGAACACTGGAGTGGGTAGCCTTTCCCTTCTTCAGGGGATCTTCCCAACCCCGGGAATGAACCCAGGTCTCCTGCATTGCAGGCGGATTCTTTACCAGCTGAGCCACAAGGGAACTAGCCTCAAATGTTTCTGTTATTCCTTTTTGACAGGAAACTCTGAACCAGTGGAGAAATGTGTAGCATCAGATGGTGGTGGTAATGTGGGGAGTTGAAATTTGGAAAACAAAGTGTCCCTAGACTCTTCCTATTCCCTTTTTCTTTATGCCCATACTAGTTTAGTGTTCTGCTACACTGTGTGAAAGTCCGATCTAATAATTTAGTAATTTTTACACCTTGATCGTTGCATCTTATACATCAGAGCTGAAAATTTACACATTTGGAAGTCAACGTGGCAAAACGGAAAGGCATTCTATTTAGAGTCAGAGTAAAGGATTTTGAATTCTGACTCAGTGTTTTTAATAGTTCTGTGCCAACTAAATTTTTTGGAGTTTCAGTTTCTCTATTTGAAAGGTAGAAAGAAGCTAATAGTCTCTGCTCCTATAGACCAGTCTCCAGTTCTTGTCTTATAGTCCTCTCCAACTCAGCAAAGGAGAACCCGCCTCAGATCATATCCCTTACACACCCATGAATATCCTTGTCTTCCTCACCTTCCACCAGAGAAAACTCTCTGCTTTTAAGGCGCTCACGTGATCAGGTTAGTCCCAGTGGATAATTTCTCCATTTTCAAGTCAACTGTACCATTAAAATAGGAGAAAAGCACAACAAATTCACAGATCCAAGGATTCTGCAGGATATACACCTGAGGGATGCAAAAGCTTGGGGGACATCTTAGAATCCTATCACACCAGAGAGAATATATAAAATTCTGCACAGAATGTATCAGATTTCAGATATAGAATCTAAAACTATGAACTTCCTGAAGAAAACATAGTGGAAAACCCTTCCGATGTCAGAGTGAGGAAAGACTGCTAAGGCAGGACACTGATCAATTTTAAATTTAAAAAATTAAAAAGTTAAATTTCAAAAACATATTGAAATTCTGCTTTTTCAGAGACATTTAGAAAATTGAAAAGTGGTAAGTTATAGGTTAGAAAATAACATTCAATATTATGGTTGACAAAGTTCTTATATTTGGACTATATAAAGAACTCATGAGCTAATAATAAAAGAACAATAAATGTCTGATAGGTATGTGAAAAGATACTCAGAATAATGGCTTATAGTAATGGTTTCATGATTATCTTACCACACAACCCCAAAAAAAGTCTAAAATTAAAAAAAAAAAAAAAAACCATGGACAATACACCATATTGTCAAAGACGTGGGACAATTGGAACTCTCCTACATTCCGGCTGGGGATATAAAATAGTACAACTCCTTTTGAAAACAGTTGGCAGTTTTTTCACTAAAAATTTGCATACATGATTTCATAAAGCAAAGACACTGAGATGGACTATTGTCCTGGATCATCCAGATGGGTCCAAGGTAATGACCAGAGTCCTTAAAAATCAGAGAAGCTCTAATGATGAAAGCAAGTGCCAGAGTGATGCCATGCAGATTTGAAGATGTTGGCTTTGAAATGACTGGCTCTAAAAATGAAGAAGGGGCCACGAGGCAAAGAATGCAGAAAAAGTCAAGCAGTGGAGAAGATAAGGAAATAAATCCTCTCCTAGAATCTCCAAAGAGAAGCCAGTTGTTCAATATCTTGATTTCAGGCTGGCAAAATTAAGACTTCTAGACTAGTAAAGTAATAAATCTGTGTTTTTTTAAGCCACTATGTGGTAACTTGTTACGGCAGCAATAGAAAACTAACACAGACCTTTACAGACAATGCAATGCCCCCTTCTACATTTGTGGTACACGTTTCCATTACATATATTTATTATATATTTTAATATCTGGCAACATAAGCTCTATAGCCATATTTTCCTTTGAAATAATTTTCTTAGCCATTTTTCTTCCTAATTATACTCATGAACTTTACATTCTTCAAGGCTAAAATTAACATTGCTATTCTTAAATAGTATCAATTAATTTAGAGGAGAAAGTCCATTTCCATTACTGAATCTTCAATGCAAAGTCATAGTATGTCTCAATGTATTTGTCTTCTTTTGCATTAATCTGTGAAGTTTTTTTTTTTTCATTGAAGATATATTTTTTAATTCTCCCCATAACAACATATTCCTTAACATCTCTGTTGACTTAATACTTCAAACATGACATAAAGATAAAATTTAGTGTCAGTAATATTACATTGTAGCTTGATATTTTTAGAAATTTTTCTCTTTTTTTGTATTTATTTATTTTTTTACATGAACTCCCAAACATGAACCCCCCTCCCACCTCCCACCCCACATCATCCCTCCAGATCATCCCCATACACCAGCCCCAAGCGTCCATAAATCTGTGAAGTTTTATAAGACTGTTTACTTGCTTTTTTCCTCATTAATTTCTAATGTTGATTTATGAATAGCATGTCCCCAGAAATAAGTTTTATTAATATAATTAAGCCATTTTTTCTGTGTATTAAAATATTAAAATTGTCATAGAAAGCTCAGAGTACTGTTTGCTGAGTTTCTTCTTTAAGATAAT
>SJYX01003083.1:138488-151603 GCA_006410675.1 Oreotragus oreotragus | reverse complement strand
TATACAGCCTTGATGTACTCCTTTTCCTATTTGGAACCAGTCTGTTGTTCCATGTCCACTTCTAACTGTTGCTTCCTGACCTGCATATAGGTTTCTCAAGAGGCAGGTCAGGTGGTCTGGTATTCCCATCTCTCTCAGAATTTTCCACAGTTTATTGTGACCGACACAGTCAAAGGCTTTGGCATAGTCAATAAAGCAGAAATAGATGTTTTTCTGGAACTCTCTTGCTTTTTCGATGATCCATCAGATGTTGGCAATTTGATCACTGGTTCCTCTGCCTTTTCTAAAACCAGCTTGAACATCTGGAAGTTCATGGTTCACGTATTGCTGAAGCCTGGCTTGGAGAATTTTGAGCATTACTTTACTAGCATGTGAGATAAGAGGAGCTACCCCACGTCCGAGGTCAAGCAGCGGCCGAGAGGAGCTACCCTACTTCCTTGGAGACATTATTTACCCCTTATCTCTTGCCTCATCTACAAAGTTAAAATAATGAGCCAGAACTGTTGCATTAAATACGTTGAAAAAGAGAAAGCACATTTTGTAAACTGGAAAACTACACAAATGCAAGTCTATCTTATTATTATTATTACATGCTCTTCCCAACACTATTGCATGTTAAAGGAGTTTACTCAATAACCCAAAGAATTGGACCTCTGAAGACAGAATTACAGCAGGATGATTTTGAGTCAGAGGAGCTTTTCTGGCTGTCCTTCTAGTTTGTATGTATTGTGGAGAATTTGATTTGTGCTTACCTTGATCACAAGGGTAAGCAAGTCCTGGACAGCAGGTGGCATAAGGTCGAGTAGGGAAGACAAATAATGGTCAGCTCCAGGAATCACTTTTGACTTTGATGAGTGTTTTTAATCCTAGATGTTCTTGTGCACTTTACAATGAAAGCCCCCTTCTCCTTATGCCCCCACTCTACTCTTGATGGAGTCAGCCTTTTACACAAATATGAAATGGATTAATTGAATTAAGATGAGATTTAGCAGTCTCAACTTAATTGTAGGAACACACCATGTACTGACCACAGTGTCAAAAGTGAAAGTGAGAATCACTCAGTCCTATCCAGTTCTTTGCAACCTCATGGATATACCGTCCATGGAATTCTCCAGGTTAGAATACTGGAGTGGGTAGCTTTTCCCTTCTCCAGGGGTTCTCCCCAGCCCAGGTCTTCCACATGGCAGGCAGACTCTTTACCAGCTGAGCCACAAGGGAAGTCCAAGAATACTGGAGTGGGGAGCCTATCCCTTCTCCAGTGGATCTTCTTGACCCAGGAATCAAACCGGGTCTCCTGCATTGCAGACGGATTCTTCACCAGCTGAGCTCTCAGGGAGGCCCAACTTCAGTGTCATGTTCGCTCTCACCTTGTATAAGAGACATGTTCTTAATACTACTCCCCAATCTCTCTTTCCCTAAAACTTTATTGATATATCCTGATTATTATGTCTAATTTTCCCTAGAAAAGGTACTCCTTAATTTTATTTCTTAGCTTTCTCCTACTTATTTACTCTCTGACTTAGACCATCAACAGTGATTTCAAGTAGGAAATGTCACACTTCCCTAGAAAATGGGTAGATACCTACATTTCTTTCTTCAAATATTTGAATAGTTCTGTACAGCTTAAAGAATGCATCCTTCCACATCTATTGTGTATTTTCTGCCATTCCAAGGTTGATTTCAAGTAGCCTTGTTCACATGTGCTCAATATTTTTTTATTGAAGTATGTGATTTCCAATGCTGTATTAGTTTCAAGTGTACACAAAGTGATTATATATATATGTTCTTTTTCATATTTTTCTCTAAGTTACTATAAAATATTGTGTATAGCTCCCTATACTACATGGTAGCTCCTTGTAGATTATCTATTTGACATATAGCAGTGTGCATATATTAATCTCAAACTCCTAATTTATCCTCCCTCCTGCCTCCTCTTTGGTAACCATAAATTTCTATGTCCATGGGTCTATTTCTGCTGTGTAAATAATTTCATTTGTGTCATATTTCAGATGCCACATGTAAGTGATATCATATGATATTTGTCTCTACCAGGCTTACTTCACATATGACAATCTCTAGATTCACCCACATTACTGAAAATGGCATTATTTCATTTTTAATTGTTGAGTAATATTCCATCATAAATATGTATATGTATGTTTGTATGTATGTATGTGCCACATGAGGCAATATTTTCTTTCTTATAACCTTGGGTGTCTGATTTCACTTTATCCATTACAGAGATTGAGTATGCATTTGTGCTAAGTTGCTTCAGTCATGTCCAGCTCTTTGTGACCCCATGGACTATAGCCCACCAGACCCCTCTGTCCAAGGGATTCTACTGGGAAGAATACTGCAATGGGTTGCCATGCCATGCCCTTCTCGAGGGGATCTTCCCAACCCAAGGATCAAACCTACATCTCCTGTGTCTCCTGCATTGCAGGCAGATTCTTTACGGCTGAGCCACTGGGGAAGCCTCATTATAGAGATTAGAAAATTGGTAATTAGATAATTAGAAAAAAAAATCACTCAGCTGCTCTGTTATCCAGTCAAGATTTTAACCCTTGAATGTCTCACCCCTGAAATCCATCCATTAGTGGGCATTCAATAAACATGTGTTAAGTGACTATAAGTAAGTAAGTGAAGTCGCTCAGTCTTGTCTGACTCTTTGCGACCCTGTGGACTGTAGCCTACCAGGCTCCTCCGTCCATGGGATTCTCCAGGCAAGAATACTGGAGTGGCTTGCCATTTCCTTCTGTATAAATGTCACTACGACTATAGAACATTTGAGAAAGCAACAGAATTATGAAAAAGGAGATCAAACCAGTCAATTCTAAAGGAAATCAACCCTGAATATTCATTGGAAGGACTGATGCTGAAGCTGAAACTCCAACACTTCAGCCACCTGATGTGACGAACTAACTCACTGGAAAAGACCCTGATGCTGGGAAAGATTGAGGGCAGGAGGAGAAGAGGGCGACAGAGGATGAGATGCTTGGATGGCATTACCGACTCAGTGGACACGAGCTTGAACAAACTCTGGGAGATAGTGAAGGAAGTCTGGTGTGCTGCAGTCCATGGTATTGCAAAGAGTGGGACACAACTTAGCAAGTGAACAACAACAAGGAGTGATGGGAGGAAAGGGGATAACAAAGAGAAATTTCACACTTGAATGAGACTGTGAATGAGGTGGAAAAAGTAAAAAGAAAGGCGAAAACTCAGGTGCTTCTGAATTCACTTACTAGTTTCAGTACTGTGCCACCACACTGATCTCTTTCATAGGCCCCAGACCTTTTTCATTGATTTTGCTCTAAATACACAAATTGATAAGACTGTCACTGCTTTACAACATTGTCAGTAATATACAATATATAGTTACAATACTGCAAGTGTTTGACACTTGTATTTCTAGATATTAAATGTTAAACTACCAACATAGCAGTTTTAAAAATCTATTCCATCAACTGACAGTACCTTCCCTTTAAATTAAAATACTCTCAGGAAGTACATTACTGCTATTTAGCTTCAAGAGGATAAAATAAATCTTGCTTTGTAACCACTGTGAAATAAACATCTAGCCTTTATATTTGTGAGAGTTCCTACACATTGCACTGTTAGGAGGCCTATTACATTGATAGGAACCATCACCAGAACATTGTTATATACTCTTCAATATTTAGCATTTATCCATTTAATGAACCAAATTTACCATTTTTACCACTAATTAAAGGCCATACAGTATATCTCATCTTAAGAAATTATAAGGAGCATCAAATTCTTTCATTCCATAAGACTTCATAATATGTATGTAAAGTATAAATAATTTTGAAACTATCTTTAAAAATACATGACACTGGCTAATTTGTACATTTCTAAATGGTTCAATTAACATGTGTTAACTAGCTGCTATATTTTACATATTGGACTATTACCTTGAGCACAAAAATGAATACCAAATTCTATCCTGTATCTGTAATATAAGGAAACAGGCATGTCACAATGATAGTGAAGATAATAAATCTATTATTTATACTTCACTTATATTTAATATATAATTAAGCCTAATATATAATTATATAAGTACAATAACATAAGTAAATTAAACATATAATAAACACTTTGTGTCAGGCACCATTAACTAAATTAATTCATTAATAAGTTATCTAATTTAATCCTGATAATTCTGAAAGTTAGGAAATACTGTACACGCATGTGCGTGCATGCTCAGTCATGTCCGACTCTGCAAATCCATGGATGGTAGCCCACCAGGCTCCTCTGCCCATGGCATTCTCCAGGCAAGAATACTGGAGTGGGTTGCTATGCCCTCTACAGGGGATTTTCCTGATCCAGGGATCGAACCCGAGTCTCTTATGTCTCCTGCATTGGCAGGCAGTTATTACCACTAGCACCAGTTGGAAAGCCCAGGAAATACTGTACACATATCACCAATAATAGAAATGAGACAGGTGAAGTTTATTTAGATTGTACAGTAACAATGAAGGGTTTAAACATTTGACCTCTGAAGTCAGAGTGCCCAGGATCAAATTCCTGCTCCACAACCAGTTTATGCCTCAGGCTCTCCATCTGTAATGTGAGAGTTAAACTGAGAAGAAGGCTGAGTGCCAAAGAATTGATGCTTTTGAACTGTGGTGTTGGAAAAGACTCTTGAGAGTCCCTTGGACTGCAAGGAGGTCCAACCAGTCCATTCTAAAGGAGATCAGTCCTGGGTGTTCTTTGGAAGGAATGATGCTAGGAAGCAAAGCTGAAACTCCAGTGCTTTGACCACCTCATGCAAAGAGTTGACTCATTGGAAAAGACTCTGATGCTGGGAGGAATTGGGGGCAGGAGAAGGGGATGACAGAGAATGAGATGGCTGGATGGCATCACTTACTCAATGGACGTGAGTTTGAGAGAACTCCGGGAATTGGTGATGGACAGGGAGGTCTGGCGTGCTGCAATTCATGAGGTCACAAAGAGTCGGACACAACTGAGCGACTGAACTGAACTTTCCTAAAGTATAACATATATATATATATAATACTTTTCCTTTATTCTTTTTTTAAACCCTGCACAGTATTGTATATCATGGTTGTACCATTTTATGTTTTGTCACTGCACAATTAATCCATTTTCACTCTTTTAGTTTGTAAAGTTATGGGTATCTTTGCACATTTTTTTTTACTGTGTGAATATTTCCTTTAGATATTAAGATTTTGTGTTATTTTAAATTTATATAGAAACTTCAAATGTTGCTTCTAAATTACTGTTTTACTTTGAGACATTTAATAATCATTCATTTTAAGTCTTTTGTCAGTCTGATGGATTTTTGCCTTGAGTTTTTCTTATTACTAGTTGAAGTCAAGTAACTATTCATATTTTTATTAGACACTCATATGATCTTTTCTAAGAGGTGATTTTTCCTATTCTTAATGGGTTATTCATCATTTTAATAGCTATTAATCTATTTAACAAACATATATAATAGTACTACATGGAAGATAATATTCTAATAACTTTACAAATATGAATTTAGTAAATTGTTATACCAGGTCTATGAGGTAGGTACTATTTTTATTTCCATTTTACAAAATGAGGAGACTGAGCCTAGAAATGTTGAAGAACTTTTCCAAAGTCACACAGCTGGTAAGCAGTTTAATGGGGTGGCTCCAGAGTTTCTGCACTCACCTGCTCTACTGTATGCAAAGTTCTTCACATGTTCAGAATAGCAATACTTTGTGATGTATACTACAAAAATTTTCTCTCAGTATGTTTGTGTCTGAACATCATTTGATTTATTTAATCATATATATCAATCTACCTAATTTTACAAATGTGTGTCTAATTTAGTCATATAGTCCAAAATGAACATATATATATAATTAGATTGAAACATACGATTAAAATATATGATCAAATAGAAACATAAGAAGGTTCAAAGAAAAATATTAATAGCTTCATTTCAAGATTTATCTACTAAAACTCATAAAGATTTTTTTGTCCAGTGGTGTCACCTAATTTTTTTAGCTTTGCTATTTANTTCAGAATAGCAATATTTTGTGATGTATACTACAAAAATTTTCTCTCAGTATGTTTGTGTCTGAACATCATTTGATTTATTTAATCATATATATCAATCTACCTAATTTTACAAATGTGTGTCTAATTTAGTCATATAGTCCAAAATGAACATATATATATAATTAGATTGAAACATACGATTAAAATATATGATCAAATAGAAACATAAGAAGGTTCAAAGAAAAATATTAATAGCTTCATTTCAAGATTTATCTACTAAAACTCATAAAGATTTTTTTGTCCAGTGGTGTCACCTAATTTTTTTAGCTTTGCTATTTATATTTAAGTCTTTAATCATGTTCTCTTGAATAGTATGATATATATTGATCTTTCTATGTATACTTTGTAACCAGCCAGCTTGGGGACTGATTTACAATTTCTAAAAGATTTTCAGTTAATTATTTTTGGTTTTCTAAGTGACAATGGCTTTATCTGCAGATATAAGGGGAGGAGGTCTTTTTTTTTAATGGCATTTTATAGAACTTCCAGAATAATATTAGAATAATTTTAACGATAGCAGTTATTCTTGTCTTATTGCTGAATATAATGAAAAATGTTTTTTAGTGTTTCACTATTCAGTATGACGATGTTTGTTATTCATTATCAATTTTAGCACAGTGGCTCAATTAGTTGAGCAAAAATCAAATATAATGCATCTTTTTAAAACATAACTCTTAAATTCCTCTATATATATCTCTTGAAGTACACAGTACAGAATACTATGGAAGAGTTAATTTTGCTAAATAAAGGCAACTTACGAGCTTGATGTGGATCATGGTTAGGGGAGAAAACTGGCGCAAATGCTGGCATCTGCATTTCCTAGTTTCCATTAAAGCACACAGCATCTCTTCTGGACAATAACATTATGAGACACCTCCTATCATTACTGTGCTGTTTCAATATGGTCTATATTCACAATGCCCCCTTTGTCTTGATCTGGAACTATCTGCTGTCTACTTTTAAAGACCACACCATGGTGAAATCGGGAGTATATTACTTTTCCATCAGCAGGGATATCCCTACTTTCAGGCCTAAGTCTGTCTAGTGTTTTCTTCAAGGTGTGTAGTCTTTCAGGCTACTCCCTCGGAGCACCGTAGAGTCTGTTTTACTCTATGAACTCCCTACACATTGCTGGGATTTCTAGCACATTGACTTGGGGGTCTCAACAAGGAGAAGAGGCAGGATGCTGGATAATTTTACAGAAACCTTTATGTTGAAAAATCTAATTTTGCCTTATCTCAGTTTCCTTTCCTTTCTGATAATTGATGAAATTCAACTTTCCTTTCCACCCTCCCTCCCTCCCCTCTTCTTTTTCTTTTTTTCTTTCTTCCTTGAATGAGAAAAATGGCTTTTACTTTAACACATATTCTTCCCTCCTATATGGTTGTAGGATTTTTCAGCATACTATGCATATACTGTTTTCTGTGGTTTCCCAGTGCCTACCTAGCACAAGGCTGGGGGTTGATACTAAGTAAGTATTTCTTGAATGAATTGAGAAAAGGACAACTACTTTTAATAATAAATTCTGTTATTTTTCTCCTGGTTCTACTATGTATTCCCAGCATGACTTTGGAGACATTCAGTTAGGTTCAGTTCAGTCACTCAGTCGTGTCCAACTCTTTGCAACCCCGTGAATCACAGCACACCAGGCTTCCCTGTCCATCACCAACTCCTGGCGTTCACTCAGACTCACGTCCATNCGACTTCACTTTCACTTTTCACTTTCATGCATTGGAGAAGGAAATGGCAACCCACTCTAGTGTTCTAGCCTGGAGAATCCCAGGGATGGGGGAGCCTGCTGGGCTGCCGTCTATGAGGTCACACAGAGTCGGACACGACTGAACCTACTTAGCAGCAGCAGCAGCAGCAGCTCCATCTGTAAAACGGATGACAAAAGAACACGACCCTTATAGGGTTAAGTACGAGGAAGAAGGCAACTACCTGTGTAAGGTACTTGAAGCAGGGCCTCACACGTAATTAAGAGCTGAACAAATGCTAGCAGATATTATTTCTCTAACAAAAGCAGTGGAAGTAATTGGGGTAGGTGAATGATGCAAGAATGAAAATTACTGCATAGAACAAAAGAACCGAGAAAAGCTTAGCTGCTTTTCCTTAATAAACTCTCAGGTAGTTAGGAGTAGTGATACATAGACAGGGACAAAGCAGATGAGGGAGGCATTGATTATACAGGAAATTCAGTGAGCAGGGTACCATGGTTAAAGTTCAGCATGTGATTTCTCTGTGATTTTTCTGTTCATATCTTCTTCTATTCAGATAACAGCGAAATTAGAAGTAAGAAAATGGATAGAAGAGAGTCATAAAGAGAAGAGGACCCATTCTATTTTGTTTAGTTTTTTTTTCCTACCAGACCCTTGCTTTTACTTTTTATTATCAGAAAAACTGCCTGTAGTTTATTTTCTCTGCTAACTACAAACAGGGGTGATGAGCATCACAGGGGTGATTGCTTCTGATAAATAAATAAGACTGTAATCAGTTGCTGTGGGCTTTTTTTCCCCATTGAAACAATTTAGAAGTAACTATTTCATGGTCCACAACTGAACTTTTTCAAACAGATTAATGAAATTCTAATCTCACAGCTATTGAATCTTATGGTGGTAGTATTTTTTTTTTTTTTTCCTGAACAAAAAGCTGGCCAGGGAAGTGAGCAAGCATTTTGGAGCCAGACAGATCTGGGTTCAAGTCCAGCATCTGACAGATACCTGCAGAGTACTCTTAGGTAAACTAACTAACCTCTTTGATTTTTTTATATTCTTATCTGTATCATGGAGATAATTTTTTTTTCTTATTGTGGCTGATTAGAAAATTAAATGGATGTGTGCATGTGAGATACCAGATCAGTGATTATCAAGTAATTTTTACTTCACACATACTCATTTCCTTACACCTTTTTCCAATAATTGCATGCTTAGTTGCCTCAGTCATGTCTGACTCTTTCCAACCCTATGGACTATAGCCCATGAGGCTCCTCTGTCTATGGGATTCTCCAGGCCAAAATACTGGAGTGAGTTGCCAGGACCTCCTTCAGGAGATTCTCCTGCATTTCCTGCATTGGCAGGCAGGTTCTTTATCCAGAGCCACCTGGAAAGCCCCTTCCCATAATTAGAGTGGGATTGTTTTGTTTGTTTGTTCTATTATTCAGGGCAAAAATTATAGTATCATAGAAAAATAAAAGAAACACAGTGAAAGTGGCTGATTTTCTTATATTTAGTCAAGTTTAATTGATTGCTATATATGTGTATACATATGTGTTTGTGTGTGGAGAGAGATAAACAGAGAGAGACAAATAGGAGAGGAGGATGGCAAGCAGTAAGAAAAAGAGAAGGTAAAGAAGTTGGTTTGATGTATTTTAAGTGATCAGAAAAGGAACTCAAATTTTAGAACAGTATCAAAGTATAGTCATCATGAAATACACCAATATATCCTTAACATAACTTTTGAAGGAATGCAAAATCATCATAATCTTACATTTGATTCTATGCTTTGCTGCAACAGGAATGTATAAACAACCCAGGTAATCCACCATGCCTAAACTTTGGTTTTCCAAGATGCATACTCCTAATTCATTTCACTGATGATTCCTCATGTCGACTAATCAACGATATGTACTTTTTACGTAAATGGTTCTACAAAGGAGCTAGATTCTTCTCGCACCCTATTTCCTCAAACATTTCATCCCCCATCCTGAAATGTCTTCTGATCCTTCCTCTGTCCGCCAAAATCCAATTTGCTTGAGAAATCCAGCTCACTGTGTCTAGAGAGTCTTACTGAACTACTTCCAATACCAGCTTCTCAAACACTGATTCATGATAAAGTTTTCACAACACAGCACAAATGAGAAAAACATCTTTTATGATGGCCTTTGAATATAAAACCCCAATAGTCAGGTTCTGATTTTCATTATTCTTTGTTATATTTGAATATCCATAGTATGTTTATATATCAGGTTTTTAGGGACAAAACTAATTGCAAATATCTGCTATCCCCGTAAGTCATTAAAATATTTTGAAAATTCCATTATTGAGCACTTATACTACCTTTCTCAGACAGCTTCTACCACCCAATAACAAACCAAAAATAATTTATCAGTATGTGGGCCCTGATTTTGATTTTGTAACATATGGTCATACATTTATATCATATAATACAGTACTTAAAAATAGAACTTACATAATGTGAATAGACTATCTTACATTTTTGCCAACTGCTTTAGGATCTTTTGTATTGTCTCCCTATATATTAAAATGGTATTATTTGGGATTCATACCTAGAGTTCATCTGGTGTAGAAGAGACATGTAGTACTCGCTTGCTGATTAGCTGCAATAATGGCTCATCTAAGGGAATAGAAAAACAAAATGACATTTTTATTAGAGGACAGCTTCTTAAGGGCAATGATTTGATGAATAGAGAGTTAATAACATGAGCCATTCTGAAACTATCCAACTCAAGTGACATAATAGAAGACGAAAACATCCATTTCTGATTCAAATATCGCCTGAAGATTTATGAATTATTGATGATCTCTATAAATGTTGAAAACAGTGTTTATTTGTGCAGACTTAGAACTTTCTCCCCTCTGCATGAAGAAGTGACCACCTCAGTTTCCCCAGGCCTTACACCAAACTGATAATACAGTATGCTTGTGGCAAGAAAAACAATTCTCCTGCTTTCAGAGCTACAACAGAAATCTTTCTTTTCCATTTCAGAAACAATAAAAGCATAGCCTATAAAACTGCTATAGAGGTGAAAGAGCAAGACCTTTGTTTATGAGGGAAAAAGTCCATGTGTGTAATTCTCTTGCCTTGCCTTGGGCCAAACATATTTACGTGTTGAAAAAGGAGGAATCCTCTCTTTCTTCTTACATAAAATGTAAACTCTGTACATGTACACTATTTTAATCTCCCTTTCAGTTAAAGCTGCCAGTATACAATTTGACTGTTTTCATTCAACTGCCTCTCATTATTTGTATCTTTTTAAAAGCAAAACTAGTTTGTGCATAATGATAAAGTCCAAACCAACATTCAGTTTCTATATAATTATATCAAGTCACTTATATTTTCCTCTATACAGTTAGTATATTTATCTAAATAATGATTCCTCAAATGTCCTAGAAACCCTTGGCTTTATTTCAAGGGTTTGTTGGTTTGACCTAAGGCTAGTATGAGAAAGATACTTCTGTGGGAAATATTTTAGGGAACAACTTAGAAAGTTTGGTATCAGGGATGATCTGTAATGACTTGTATTCTTTAAGATCTATAGAAGTGCTTGTCATTTATTTAGATTAAGAAAATGATTACTTGAATACAGCAAAGCTGAAGCCTTGTTCATTAAGTTCATGTTTCATATAAATATTAAAATTTATACTATTCCCTTGTGGAGTTTAATAAGAGCTTTATGATTAATACAACAAGGATAGAAGTTAACTTGTAAACAATATTAATCAATTAAATTGAACCAACTTGTTATGAACATTTTAATGACCTCTTTCTTTCCTGTTGGAGGAAGAAAACACTTTGTGAAGTTCTGTACTAAGAAAAACAATTTGTTCAGTCTGAAGTATAATTGACCCCTGAACAACACAAGGGTTAGGGGGTCCCAATTCCCTTGCAAAAATAGTCCTATAACTTGACACTAAAAAGAAAGTGTCTCCTTTGAAATTAAGAAACTATGGGATGAACTAAGAGAGTAACATAGCCATATATATATATATATATACACTGTCATGTGTAAAACAGCTAGCAGGAAGCTGTTGTGTAGCACAGGGAACTCAGCTCGGTGCTCTGTGATGACCTAGAGGGGCAGAATGGGGTGGGTGGGAAGCAGACAAAACAGGGAGGGAAAATACACATACATAAGGCTGATTCACTGGGTTGTATGGCAGAAACTAACAACACTGGAAAGCAATTATATTCCAATTTTTAAAAAAGAAAACATGAATAGTTAGGCTGTCCCAAATTTGACCAGGAAGCAAGTAATGATGAAATGGAAGGTTTTGCCTCTACTGGCCTCAACCATTTATCTAATGGTAAGGAAGTAAAAGTGGTGAGCTTCAAGACGTAGTCCCAAGACTCACAGGAGATAAATTCCTTCAGGAAGCAAAAGAAGAAAGTTTCAAGTTTTCTCCTCAAAAGAGTTTAAGAGTAAATAGAGAATATAATAAAGTTCAACTCTCTCAAAAATCAAATACCTATTTACTTAATACCTATAATATGTACATAATATCTAAAACAAATCTAAGCAAAATAGTTAGTTGGAAGATGGAAAAACCTTTGATTAGTACTTTGGACCCTTTTATTTTCACCTTAAAATTGAGGAGGTTGAGTTTTGATTAGATTTTCCCCCAAAGAGATAATAATTGGATTAAGGTGTTTCAAAGTGTTACAGGAGGTAACATGGAAGCCAGGAACCTCATTTTCCCCTTTCTTTTGCCTTTTGTAACTTATGGGGACTTACAGGGCTTTAGGATTTACCCAAAGGTTCTCATTGCCCCCAACTAATTAACAACAGTGAAATAAATATATAAATATATTGTCAATATATTTTTTACTAATGTGAGATTGACAGTCTTATTGATACAGACATTTTCCAGCTACCTGAGTAATAAAATATTTACATTTTTCAATTGGATTTGAGTAATTCTGCAATAAACAAATGTATTACTAATATAGCAGAGTACATAACTATATTTTAAAATATTGGAATTGGAGTCCTTTTGTAAAGCTTTAAATGTATGGAAGTAGGCTTATAAAGAAATCTCCAACAAATGATACACAAACATAATGAAAATAACAATAAACTTAAATTAAAAATATATCTGTGAAGGAAGAAAAACAACATTTTATGACCATCTTTTTATTGCTTCCCCTATACAGCAGACCATGTTTCATTTTATCATCAGTTCAGTTCAGTTCAGTTCAGTCGCTCAGTCATGTCCGACTCTTTGCGACCCCATGAATTGCAGCACGCCAGGCCTCCCTGTCCATCACCAACTCCCAGAGTTCACTCAGACTCGCGTCCA
>SJYX01003083.1:116395-129802 GCA_006410675.1 Oreotragus oreotragus | reverse complement strand
GGAGGGGGGTTCATGTTTGGGAGTTCGTGTAAAAAAATAAATAAATAAATAAAAAATAAAAATAAAAAATAAATAACCTAGAAAATCAAAAAAAAAAAAAAAAGGCTCCATTAAAATCAAGAAAAATAAAAGGACACCAATTATTCAAGATTACATAGAAGTAAGGCTTGTCATTCTTGTCTTCTTTGTATTTTTCAGTAAAATATGTTTCATTTCAAATGGTAGGTACACATTTGTTGTACTTTAATAAATAATTTTAATAATTAAAAGTAGCAATAAACGTGTACCTCTGATTTGAAATGAAATATATTTTATTGAGAAATACAATGAGAGTGACAAGTCTTCTAATTAAAATGCCAATTCTCCAAAGGAATATAATCTAATAAAAATTTCAATCCTAACCTTAACAAGGGTATATTTGGGAAATGAACAAATTGAATAATAAACTTAGATGGAAGAATACATACGTGAAGGTTGCCAAGAACAATGTGAAATACATGCATAATTGAGGTGGATTTGTCTTATCAGATATTAACATATGCTAAGAAGCTACTATTATGACAAAATGTGATTATTTCAGAAGGACAGAGGATAGATCAAGATATCAGTAGCTCAGCTGGTAAAGAATCCGCCTGCAATGTGAGAGACCCTGGTTTGATTCCTGAGTCAGGAAGATCCGCTGGAGAAGGGATAGGCAACCCACTTCAGTATTCTTGCCTGGAGAATCCCCATGGACAGAGGAGCTTGGTGGACTACAGTCCATGGAGTCACAAAGAGTCGAACCTAACTGAGCAGCTAAGCACAGCCCAGCAAGAGTGCATGGAATTTAATATATAGTACATTAGGTATTGCAAATAAATCAGAAGAGAAATGGGCTTTTCAAAATTGATGTGTGAAAATAGGTTGATTGTCAAATAAAATAGGAAAAGTAAGTTTTATACTTATTTTATANAAAGAGTCGAACATAACTGAGCAACTAAGCACAGCCCAGCAAGAGTGCATGGAATTTAATATATAGTACATTAGGTGTTGCAAATAAATCAGAAGAGAAATGGGCTTTTCAAAATTGATGTGTGAAAATAGGTTGATTGTCAAATAAAATAGGAAAAGTAAGTTTTATACTTATTTTATACCATCCATAAACAAATTATAAAAATTGAACTATTCAGAAATGGCATACTGCAGCTCATGGGGCCGCAAAAAGTCACCTGCAACTTAGCAACCGAACAGCAGTGAACAACAATAAAAGTAATATGTGAGATTATTTGAAAGAATTTGTGGGAGTTTTGCTGAACACAGTAGGAAAACCGAAAGCTATTGAACAAATAATGGCCGATTTAATATTTAAACATTAAAATTTCTGAAAATCAAAGCATAGCAAGAACATAGTCAAAGATAGTGTATAGTGAAAACATTCTTAACATAGGAGATAAAGAATTAATATCCCTAATATATGTAAATCCCTAAGATTGATTTAGAAAACACAAGTATAATTTGGAAAATAGTGAGACAACATGAGAGGCAATTGATAAGAAAAGAAATCAAGGTCTATAAGTAGCCAAGGAAGCTCAGCATAGTGAGAAAGCAAGGAAATACAAATGAAACAGTAGGTTTGGGGCCATTGTCTGCCTCCCAGCAGGAAGCTCAGATGATCGGTACCATCCAATGAGTGTGCCAGGACTCAGCATTTTCATACACCGTGGTTGTTGTTGCTCAGATGATCAGCTATGCCCAACTCTTTATGACCCCATGGGCTGCAGCACATCCAGCTTCTCTGTCCTCCACTGTCTCCTAGACTTTGCTCAGATTCATGTCCTTTGAGTCAGTGATGCTGTCTAACAATCTCATGCTCTGCCGCCCCCTTCTTTTTGCCTTCAATCTTTCCCAGAATGAGGATCTTTTCCAATGAGTCGAATTTTTCCATCAGGCGGTCAAAGTATTGGAGCTTCAGCTTCATCATCAATCCTTCCAATGACTATTCAGGATTGATTTCCTTTAGGATGGACTGGTTTGCTCTCCTGCTGTCCAAGGGACTCAAGAGTCTTTTCTAGCACAACAATTCGAAAGCATCAATTCTTCGATGCTCAGGCTTCTTTATGGGCCAACGCTCACAACCTTACATGGTACTAGAAAAATGATAGCTTTGCAATACACTATGGAAGGGAGTATAAAGAGCCTCACTCCCCACCTTACTCAGCCCCTTACTTCTCTAATACACTTTCAACTGTACTGCACCTTCTACTTTTGTTGAATTCTCTGCTGTAAACCTAACCTGAACCTCCCATTAAGTCCAAATCTGCCTTGTCCATGGCTGTCCCCGTACAGATGGCTTTTGCTGGATGAAACCCACATGCACAGACACACACATTCAGAAACAGAGGTATACGCAGACACACACCACACAAAAACACAGAGAATACACAAATATGCATACACAGAGAGACACATGTACATTTGGTGGATTCTGTTCTCACCCCCGGCTTCCTCATCCTTTTTTCTGGCATACTACCCCTCTCCAGTAGATGACCTCATCAGCTTTCACCATTTGTCCCACTCGTTATTGCCTCACTTCCTTCCTTAGAGTCTAATGTCCATCATTATAATTACTCCATTGACACAGTTTCAAAAGTCTCAAGAGGGTCCCTGTCATGCTCATGGTTTAGTAGTCATATTTACATTACACTTTCCTGGGGAATTTGTTCTAATATTCTCCAGAAAGTGTTAACACTTAACACTCAGGCTTCCCAAAACACACACACACACACATACATGCATGCATACTCACAGCAGTTATACATAGAGGTTCTACATAGAGGAAAAAAAAAGACAGTTAAGCAAGAATCTTCACTCACTATGTTTGAAACAAATCTGACACACAGATTTGATTAGTTAGGGTTTTCTAGAAAAAAGAACTATCAGAGAAAGAGAGGTGACAATATATTTTATATATTACATGTTGGATATATTATATACAATATATATGAGAGAGAGAAAGATTGATTATATATTGTGTATAGTACATAAGACAGAGAGAAGGAGGGAGAGACGTAATGATGAATCAGCTCACACAATGGTGGATGCTGAGAAGTCACATGACCTACCATCTGCAAGCAGAAGACCGAGGAGAGCTGATGCTGTAATTTAGTCTGAGCTCAACTGTAAGGTAATATGAGAACACTTATTTAAAAAACTAACCAAACTGATCACATGGATCACATCCTTGTCTAACTCAATGAAACTATGAGACTTGTCATGTAGGCCACCCAAGATGGATGGATCATGGTGGAGAGTTCTGATAAAACATGGTCCACTGGGGAAAGGAATGGCAAACCACTTCAGTATTTTTCCCTTGAGAACCCCATGAACAGTATGAAAAGTCAAAAATATGTGACACTGAAAGATGAACTCTCCAGGTTATGCTACTAGAGAAGAGTGGAGAAATAGCTCCAGGAAGAATGAAGAGGTTGAGCCAAAACAAAAACAAAGCCTAGGTATGGATGTGACTGGTGATGGAAGTCAAGTCTGAAGCTGTAAGGAAAATATTGCATACGAACCTGGAATGTTAGGTCCATGACTCAAGGTAAAGTGAAAGTGGCCAGACAAGTGATGGAAAGAGTGAACATTGACATTTTAGGAATTAGTGAACTAAAATGGACTGGAATGGGTAAATTTAATTCAGATGACCATTATATCTACTACTTTGGGCAAGAATCCCTTAGAAGAAGTGGAGTAGCCATCATAGTCAACAAAAGAGTCCAAAATGCAGTACTTGGGTACAATCTTAAAAACTATAGGATAATCTCTGTTTATTTCCAAGGCAAATCATACAACATCACAGTAATCCAAGTCTATGTCCCAACCACTAATGTCGAAGAAGCTGAAATTGAACAGTTCTATCAAGACCTACAAGACCTTCTAGAACTAACAACCCCAAAAGATGTCCTTTTCATTATAGGGTTCAGTCAATTCAGTTCAGTCAGTCTCTCAGTCATGTCCGACTCTCTGCGACCCCATGAATCACAGCACGCCAGTCCTCCCTGTTCATCACCAACTCCCGGAGTTCACTCAGATTCACGTCCATCGAGTCAGTGATGCTATCCAACCATCTCATCTTCTGTCATCCCCTTCTCCTCCTGCCCCCAATCCCTCCCATCATCAAAGTCTTTTCCAGTGAGTCAACTCTTCGCATGAGGTGGCCAAAGTACTGGAGTCTCAGCTTTAGCATCATTCCTTCCAAAGAAATCCCAGGGNCACGTCCATCGAGTCAGTGATGCCATCTAGCCATCTCATCCTCGGTCGTCCCCTTCTCCTCCTGCCCCCAATCCTTCCCAGCAACAGAGTCTTTTCCAATGAGTCAACTCTTCGCATGAGGTGGCCAAAGTACTGGAGTTTCAGCTTTAGCATCATTCCTTCCAAAGAAATCCCAGGGTTGATCTCCTTCAGAATGGACTGGTTGGATCTCCTTGCAGTCCAAGGGACTCTCAAGAGTCTTCTCCAACACCACAGTTCAAAAGTATCAATTCTTTGGCGCTCAGCCTTCTTCACAGTCCAACTCTCACATCCATACATGACTACTGGAAAAACCATAACCTTGACTAGACGGACCTCATTTTATCATCAGACACATGCAAAGTATTTCTATGCATTCTTTTGGGATGCAAGGGACATCTCCTAAAGACTCCTACTAAAAACAAGTTCAGGCAAAAACATATTCCAATATATTCTTTGTGCTACTTTTCCACAAAGTCACTGACTATTCTGCAGAATTCTTCAGGAACAGGAATTCAAACAAAAGCTGTGGGATGCCAAGAAACATCATGAGTCATTCATACAATTGATTCATACAATTGATTGTTACATTCAAAAAATTAAATAAATGTAGTGATATTCAAAATTCCCAACCATTTGCCTTATTTCATAACTGCAAAGAGTTAAAAGTAGCCAAATTTATGAACTCTATTTTTTGATTTGTCTGATTCTTAGAACCCAGATTTGTACATGCAGATTAAGTCATTCCATGATGTAACTTGTGAGATTGTATTCAAAGTTGATCAACAAATTTTATTTTTCCTATATACCTGAGTAGGTAATACCCTTAATAAAGATATATATGTATCAAATATTTTGTATGTATGCCTTTACCTGTATGAAATGTTGACAATAAAAATAATTTTACGAATAAATAAATCATATTCCTTTTCCATTACCTTCACATAGGAAAATGTTGTAGACACTTTGTATTCTCAGAAAAGGACCTCAAGATAACTATTAGGGTAAAATAAAAGGCAATAGAATTTAGTACGTTTCAAATGATAAAAACTTCCAACTGCTCATGGACCCTAGCACCAGGCCCACCC
The DNA here is from genome assembly GCA_006410675.1 of Oreotragus oreotragus. Classification (NCBI taxonomy): domain Eukaryota; kingdom Metazoa; phylum Chordata; class Mammalia; order Artiodactyla; family Bovidae; genus Oreotragus; species Oreotragus oreotragus. Next base: position 124,445 of record SJYX01003083.1, on the reverse strand, counting down.
ACTCACGGACTCCTCCAGTTGGCCTGCCCTAAGTCTTAGGCTGGGCTAACTGATGAAGAAATTTACCTTCCAAACTCAGTGGTAAGATCAAAAGAGATGAGTACTTCCTCAAATGTACAAATGACAATGCAAGCTACAAGGATCATGAAAAGGGAGAGAAACGTGTCACCACCAAAGAAACAAAATAAAACTCTAGTAACTGAACTTAAAGGAAAAAAGAGCAAATTATATGATAAAAATTCAACTAGTCATCTTAATGAAGCTTAGTGAACACAAAAAAACCCAAACAAACAGTAAATAAAACCATAAAATCAATACCTTAAAAAACGAGTAGTTCAAAAGATAGCAGCCATACAAACAAGAAACAAAGATTCTGAATCTGAAGAATACAGTGACTGCACTGAAATATTCAATAGAGATCATTAGAGCAAAGTCTATCAACCAGAAGAAAGAAATAGCAAACTTAAAGACAAGTTATTTTAAATTGTCTAGTCAGGGAGACATAAAGAGAAAGAGAGAAAAATAATAAAGCCCACAGAACTTATAGAATACCATCAAACAGAATCACATCATGGGAGTTCTACAAGGAGAAAAGAAAGACAAGGGATAAAAAACTTAAAGAAAAAAAATGGCTAAAAATTTCCCAGATCTAAGGAGGAAAAAATGGACATCCAGATACATGAAACCCCAAAATTTCCCAAAATATTGGATCTAAAGAGTTCTACACCAAAACAAAATATGATTAAATTGTCAAAATTTATTTACCAACTAATCCATGTGATACACACCACATGAACAGAATGAAGAATAAAAATCACTTGCCATATCAATAAATGTGGAAAACTCAACTAACAAAAGTCAACACCCTTTCATGATAAAAACTCTCAATTATGTATAGAAGGAACTTACTTCAACACAATAAAGTCTATATATGAAAACCCCACAGTTGTTGTAATAACCAGTAGTCAAAAACAAAGGTTTTCCTCTGTGATCTGTAACAGGCAAAATGCCCATTCTCACCATTTCTTTTGACATAATAATATTGGAAGCCCTATCTAGAGCAATTAAGCAAGAAAAAGCAATAAGAACCCAAATCAGAAAGGACGAAGTGGATTTATATCTGTTTTAAGATGAAATAGCTTTACATGTAGAAAAAGTCAAATACTCCAACAAAAACCTACTAGAACTAATAAATATTCAGAAAAGCTGCAGGATATAAAATCAGCACACAAAAATAAGCTATATTTTTATACACTAACAATGAACTATCCAAAAAGAAAATTATCTTAAAAATTCCATTTAAAATAGGATCAAAAGATAGACTACTGGGACATAAGTTTAAATAAGGAGGTGAAAGATTTGTACATTGAAAACTGTAAAACACATATGAAAGCAGGCACAAACAAACAGACATTCCATGTTAGTGGGTTAGGAGAAACATTGTTAAAATGTCGATACTACACAAAGAAATCTACAGATTCAATACAATCTCTATTAGGATCCCATGGCACATTTTTAGAGAAACAGATAAAAGAATCCTAAAATTTACATGGAACCACAAATAGCATAAAGAGCCAAAGTAACTTTGAGTAGGAAGAACACAGTTGGAGGTATCGTTTTCCCCCATTTCAAACTACATTAACAAGTTAAAGTAGTCAAAACAGTATGGCACTGGCATTTACAGAAAGACAAAGACTGATGGAACAGATAAGAGCCCAGAAACAAGCCCATGCATATATGATCAATTGAATTCAGAAAAGGGTATCAAGAACACACAATGGGCAAAATATAGCTTCTCCAACAAATGGTGTTGAAAAAACTGGATATCTGCATCCAAAAAAATTAAACCAAGCCCTTATATTATAGCATACATAAAAATCAATTCAAAATGGATTGAAGACTTAAATGTATGATCAGAAACTGCAAGACTCCTAAAAGAAAATATAGAATTAAAGTCTCTTGACAATGATCTAGGCAATGATTTCTTAGATATGACACCAAAACCACAGACCCTCTTCTCAACTCTCTGTATGACCACAGAAAATACATAAAACAACCTATAGTTTGTAGGGAAAAAAAATCAAACAGATCACTAGTAATTATAAGCCTTTATTCAGAAGACCACAGATTATCTTTGGGGGAAAAAAAGGTAGAATTTTTACAGCTTTTTAGCAATGGAGTCATCTGAAGTTCAGCTAGTTTCAGGAATAGTGGGTCAAAATTTGTTTTAAAGAGGGAAAAATTGTTCCTGCACTGTAACAGTCATGCTTTTGGCACTTTAATTTATCAAGTAGCTGAAGAAACAATTAGTAAGTTCAAGTTCAATAGGGGATTGAAAGAAACAGCTGCAGGTAACAAGGGCTTGCAAGGGACTCAGTGGAAAATTTTTAAGCTTCTCAAGTTCTTTTTCAATTTATGTATTACAACTCTGCTATGTACCAATATTCCTAGTTTTCATTAGATTTGCTTTCAGTTATTTGTATTTATAATTGTTTATTATGATAATAGACCTGCAATTTAGGCAGAAATTTTTATTTCTTATTGGATGTTATTTTACAATATGTTGTAATTAAGTTAATCAAGTAATAATCTTATTCTCAACACATTTTTAAAGTTCCTTGGCACTGTCATTTTCTTTCTAAAACTAAATTCTTATAAAATTTATACACATTGGAGTATTACTCAGCTATTAAAAAGAATATTTTTGTATTCTCATGACATCCCATCCACTTCTGATTTCAACCTGTAAGTGCTATCTATATTTGTTTTATATTAATGGTCTGGCACAATTTCATGTTGCAATAAAATTCTTTATTGATAAAAAAAAAAAGAATATATTTGAATCAGTTCTAATGAGGTGGATGAAACTGGAGCCGATTTTACAGAGTGAAGTAAGCCAGAAAGAAAAACACCAATACAGTATACTAACACATATATATGGAATTTAGAAAGATGGTAACGATAACCCTGTACGCAAGACAGCAAAAGAGACATAGATGTGTAGAACAGACTTTGGGACTCTGTGGGAGAGGGAGAGGATGGGATGATTTGGGAGAACGGCATTGAAACATGTATAATATCATGTAAGGAACGAATTGCCAGTCTAGGTTTGATACAGGATACAGGATGCTTGGGGCTGGTGCACTGGGATGACCTGGAAAGATGATATGGGGAGGGAGGTGGGAGGGGGGTTCAAGATTGGGAACTCATGTACCTCCGTGGCAGATTCATGTTGATGTATGGCAAAACCAATATAGTATTGTCAAGTAAAATAAAGTAAAATTTTAAAATAAATAAACACAAAAAATAATAAGAACATAGTTCAGCTTTTCAAAGGCCAAAAAAAAAAAAATTAGAAGCACCTTATATATGTGCTGCTGCTACTGCTGCTGCTGCTAAGTCTCTTCAGTCGTTTCCGACTCTGCGACCCCATAGACGGAAGCTCATCAGGCTCCCAGGGCCCTGAGATTCTCCAGGCAAGAACACTGGAGTGGATTGCCATTTCCTTCTCCAATGCATGAAAGTAAAAAGTGAAAGGGAAGTCACTCAGTCATATCTGACTCTTAGCGACCCCATGGACTGCAACCTACCAGGCTCCTCCATCCATGGCATTTTCCAGGCAAGAGTACTGGAGTGGGGTGCCATTGTCCTTGCTGTATATATGTACTAAGCACTGGAAAATGATGATAGTAGTTAGTTACCTGGTTAAAAAAAATTTTAAGTAATGTGTGTAAAAGCTGGATTGTAAGGGCTCAATTAAAATGCAGGTAGTGAGGAAGTAGGGGCAGTTAAGTGAAGATATTTACACTAGAACATCTGATGAAGAAGGGAAGGGGTAAGGTAGAGTAGCAACTTAAGAGATCAGATGGAAACATCTTATTTATATATTTACTTACTTCCAGTCTTATTGAGAGATACCTGACACATAGCACTGTATAAGTTACTGTATATTGTTATAGGTACACAGCATAACAATCTGATTTACAGATGTAGTGATTGCCACAGTCAATTAGTGAATAGGCTTCATCTCATACAAGTACAAAATTAAAGGAACTTAAAAGTAAGTAATATTTTTTTTTCTTGTGATGAGAACTCTCAAGAACTTCCCTGGTAGCTCAGTAGTAAAAAATTTGCTTGCAATGCAGGAAAAGAGCGTTTAATTCCTGGAGCAGGAAGATCCTCTGGAGAAGGAAATGGCAACCCACTCCAGTATTCTTGCCTGGGATATCCCATGGCAGAGGAGCCTGGAAGGTTGTAGTCCACGGGATCACAAGATTCACATGAGACTTAGTCACTAAACATCCACCAGAACTCAGGATTTACTCTCTTGACATTCATAGGAAATATACAGCAGTGCTAATTATATTTATCATGTTACACATTATATGCCTAGTACGTATTTATCTTACAACTGGAAGTCTGTACCTTTTGACTGCCTTCATTCAATCACCCAGTTTCTCCTCCCTTGATAGCCCCTCCACCCTATCCCTGCTTCTGGTAACACAGACCTGATCTCTTTTTCCAGGAGTTTGTTTCTGAAGTATAGCTGACCTATAATATTACATTAGTTCCTACTAGACAACATAGTGATTTGATACCCCATCCCTGCTTCTGGTAACACAGACCTGATCTCTTTTTCCAGGAGTTTGTTTCTGAAGTATAGCTGACCTATAATATTACATTAGTTCCTACTAGATAACATAGTGATTTGATATTTTTATACATTTTAAATTGATCGCCACAGTAAGTCAAGATATGTCACCATTAGGGAGTATCTTTTATAACAGGTGGAATCTATTCATGTTATTCAACAAAAGGGAAAAAAAAAGAGTAAGTTTACAATATTTGATGGAGTGAAGTCTCAGCAGATACAGGAAGTAATGAGGGCGAGAACACAGGCTAAAGATGTTGCAATCATGCTGGGTAAGCTTCATCTCCTCAGGGAAGCTGTGAATAAAATCATTTGCTAAGAAAGAGGTGGGGAAGGGGACTGAATCTTTGGGAAACTGAGGCAATGGAGATTAGCAACAGATGTCCTTGAAAGTCCTTTCAGGAGTCTCATAGCTCAAGCTTCATGTGGATTGCCAGCTCCTGTTAAACAGAGATCTGACTAAAGGAGACAGTAGGAACCTTTTCATAGTCTAGGAAACTAATGTGCCAAGCAAATTATAACAATAGAACTCTAGGGAAATGGCAACTCATTGCAGTATTCTTGCCTGGAGAATCCTAAGGACAGATCAGTCCATAGGGTCACAAAGAGTTGGACATGACTGAAGCAACTTAGTACACACGCAGATTCATGAAAACTTCAAACATCTATAACTGTTCTCAAATAGACATTGTAATAGATTATTACATTCATTTCAGTTGATTCTCATGTTTTAAAATCTATGAAGAATCTGCAAGATCCTAAGAGATGTGGGTACCCANAGTACAAAATGAAGCAGGGCAAAAGCTAATAGAGTTTTGCCAAGAGAATGCACTGGTCATAACAAACACCATCTTCCAACAACACAAAAGGTGACTCTACACTTGAACATCACCAGATGGTCAATACCAAAATCAGTTGATAACATTCTTTGCAGCCAAAGATGGAGAGCTCTATACAGTTAGCAAAAACAAGACTGGCATCTGACTGTGGCTCAGATCATGAACTCTTTATTGCCAAATTCAGATTTAAATTGAGGAAAGTAAGGAAAACCACTAGACAATTCAGGTATAATGTAAATAAAATCCCTTATGATTATACAGTGGAAGTGAGAAATATATTCAAGGGATTAGATCTGATAGACAGAGTGCCTGAAGAACTATGGACAGAGTTTCATGACACTGTACAGGAGGCAGTGACCAAAACCATCCCCAAGAAAAAGAAATGCAAAAAGACAAAATAATTGTCCCAGGATGCCTTACAAATAGCTGAGAAAAGCAGTGAAACATAAAGGAGAAAAGGAAAGATATATCCAACTGAATAAATCCCTTATGATTATACAGTGGAAGTGAGAAATATATTCAAGGGATTAGATCTGATAGACAGAGTGCCTGAAGAACTATGGACAGAGTTTCATGACACTGTACAGGAGGCAGTGACCAAAACCATCCCCAAGAAAAAGAAATGCAAAAAGACAAAATAATTGTCCCAGGATGCCTTACAAATAGCTGAGAAAAGCAGTGAAACATAAAGGAGAAAAGGAAAGATATATCCAACTGAATGCAGAGTTCCAGTGAAAAGCAAGGAGAGGTAAGAAAGCCTTCCTAAGTGATCAATCAAAGAAATAAAGGAAAACAATAGAATGGGAAAAACTAGAGAGCTCTTCAAGAAAATTAGAGATATCAAGGGAACATTTCATGCAAAGATGGGCACAATAAAGGACAGAAATGGTATGGACCTAACAGAAGCAGAACATATAAAGAAGAGGTGGTAAGAATACACAGAAGAACTATACAAAAAAGATCTTCATGACCCAAATAACCACAATGGTGTGATCACCCACCTAGAGCCAGACATCCTGGAATGGGAAGTGAAGTGGGCCTTAGGAAGCATCGCTATGAACAAAGCTAGTGGAGGTGATGGAATTCCAGTTGAGCTATTTCAAATCCTGAAAGATGATGCTGTGAAAGGGTTGCACTCAATATGGCAGCAAATTTGGAAAACTTAGCAGTGGCCATGGGACTGGAAAAGGTCAGTTTTCATTCCAATCCCAAGGAAAGACAATGCCAAAGATTTTTCAAATTACCACACAATTGTACTCATCTCACATGTTAGCAAAATAATGCTGAAAATTCTTGAAGCTAGGCTTGAACAGTAAATGATCTGAGAACTTCCAGAGATATTCAAACAGGATTTGGAAAAGGCAGAGGAACAAGAAATCAAATTGCCAACATCTGTTGGATCATAGAAAAGGCAAGTGAATTCCAGAAAAATATCTACTTCTGCTTCATTGACAAGCCAAGCCTTTGACTGTGTGGATCACAACAAACTGGAAAATTCTTCAAGAGATGGGAATACCAGACCACCTTACCTGCCTCCTGAGAAATCTGTATGAAGGTCAAGAAGCAACAGTTAGAACTGGACATAGAATGACAGACTGGTTCCAAATCAGGAAAGGAATATGTCAAGGCTGTATACTGTTACACTGATTATTTAACTTTTATGCAGAGTACATCATGAGAAAGCACAAGCTGGAATCAAGGTTGCCGGGAGAAATATCAATAACCTCAGATATGTAGATGATACCACCCTTATGGTATAGAGTGAAGAGGAGCTAAAGAGCCTTTTGATGAAAGTAAAATAGAAGAGTGAAAAAGCTGGCTTAAAACTCAACATTCAAAAACTAAGCTCATAGTGTCCAGTCCCATCTTGTGTGCATGCGTGATCAGTTGCTTCAGTCATGTCTGTCTCTTTGTGACCCCATGGACTGTGGCTCACCAGGCTCCTCTGTCCATGGGATTCTCCAGGCAAGAATACTGGAGTGGGTTGCCATTTCCTTCTCCAACTGGTCCTATCACTTCATGGCAAATAGATGGAGAAATAATGATAGACTTTATTTTCTAGGGCTCCAAAATCACTGAAGATGGTGACTGCAGCCATGAAATTAAAAGATGTTTGCTCCCTGGAAGAAAAGCTATGATGGACCTAGACAGCATATTAAAAAAGCAAAGACATTACTTTGCCAACAAAGGTCTGTCTAGTCAAAGCTGTGATTTTTCCAGGAGTCATGTATGGATCTGAGACTTGGACCATAAAGATAGCTGAGTGCCAAAGAATTGGTGCTTTTGAGCTATGGTGTTGGAGAAGATTCTTGAGAGCTCCTTGGACTGCAAGGAGATCAAACCAGTCAACCCTAAAGGAAATAAGTCCTGACTATTCATTGGAAAGACTGATGCTGAAGCTGAAGTTCCAGTATTTTGGCCACCTGATGCAAAGAACTGACTCTTTAGAAAAGACTCTGATTCTGGGAAAGATTGAAGGTGGGAGGAGAAGGGGCTGACAGAGGATGAGATGGTTGTATGTCATCACCAACTTGATGGACATGAGTTTGAGCAAGCTTCA
>SJYX01003083.1:95525-115665 GCA_006410675.1 Oreotragus oreotragus | reverse complement strand
TTCAGTCATGTCTGTCTCTTTGTGACCCCATGGACTGTGGCTCACCAGGCTCCTCTGTCCATGGGATTCTCCAGGCAAGAATACTGGAGTGGGTTGCCATTTCCTTCTCCAACTGGTCCTATCACTTCATGGCAAATAGATGGAGAAATAATGATAGACTTTATTTTCTAGGGCTCCAAAATCACTGAAGATGGTGACTGCAGCCATGAAATTAAAAGATGTTTGCTCCCTGGAAGAAAAGCTATGATGGACCTAGACAGCATATTAAAAAAGCAAAGACATTACTTTGCCAACAAAGGTCTGTCTAGTCAAAGCTGTGATTTTTCCAGGAGTCATGTATGGATCTGAGACTTGGACCATAAAGATAGCTGAGTGCCAAAGAATTGGTGCTTTTGAGCTATGGTGTTGGAGAAGATTCTTGAGAGCTCCTTGGACTGCAAGGAGATCAAACCAGTCAACCCTAAAGGAAATAAGTCCTGACTATTCATTGGAAAGACTGATGCTGAAGCTGAAGTTCCAATATTTTGGCCACCTGATGCAAAGAACTGACTCTTTAGAAAAGACTCTGATTCTGGGAAAGATTGAAGGTGGGAGGAGAAGGGGCTGACAGAGGATGAGATGGTTGTATGTCATCACCAACTTGATGGACATGAGTTTGAGCAAGCTTCAGGAGTCTGTGATGGACAGGGAAGCCCAGTATGCTGCAGTCCATGGGTTCGCAAAAAGTCAGACATGACTGAGTGACTGAACTAAACTGATCATATTTCTGCAACATCCATACTTACTTTAGGTTATTTTCTGTGACTTTCCATTTCATTCAGATTAGATCTCACAAAGTCCTTCATGATACCAATCCATTGCCTCTCTGATTTTATTTCCACCTACTTTCTCCCCCTCATTCTCTTCCAGATATCAGCATGACTTTCTTCAAGTCTTTACTCAACATGTCATCTTATCCATGACCTCTATATAACCATATTCAAAACTGCACATTCCATTAAAAATTGCCTGTTCTTTCCTGTGTAATTTATCTCTTTAACACTTACCAGTAGCTAATGTGCTTTATAGTTTCCTTTTTTATTTTGTCTGTATGCCTTCTCCCACTAGATTATAAGCTCCTTGAAGATAAAAATATGCATTTGTTTAGTTGACTATATCCCCAGTGCCTGGAAAAGAGCTTGACACAAAGAGAGTTTGGTAAGTATTTCTGAATTAATGTTGTTTAGAACGGTTGCATGAAATGCTTTTATCTGTATGTTCAGAGGGATCCAGGGCTAACTGGTGTGTGTATCAGCATGAGTTACTCAGCTCAGTACAGTTAAGTGGAATTTTGTTTTTCTGACAAGCATCCATAAATTAGGAGCCTGTAAGAGACTATCAGGTTGACTATGCATTGGTAAATATTTTCACAAACTGGCTTTGACACAAAGTGGATTGTAGACTAAATGTGAAGCTTAAAACTATAAAATTTCTAGAGGATAATAAGAGAGAATATAGATAAACTTGGGTCTGCCAATGATACCAAAGGCATAATCCATGGAAGAAAGAATTGATAATTGGAACTTTACTAAAAACAACAACAACAACAACTTTTGGAATACTTGGAAAATCACTCTACAAAATGGGCTAGATGAGTCCCCTGGAAGAGCTGCTGATGGTGGACAACGATGCTGTTGCTGAAATTACTGTCTCCATCTGCTTATGCACCCAACGTTGCCACTGCTGCTGCTGAGGCCATTTCTGCCAGATTGAAACCTTCCCTCTGCTCGTTGTGGTTGTTCTGTCACTCAGTCATATCTGACTCTTTGCAACACCATGGACTGCAGCACGCCAGGTTTCCCTGTTCTTCACTGTCTCCCAAAGTCTGTTCAAATTCATGTCCATGGAGTCGATGATGCTATCTAACCGTCTCATCCCCTGCCACTTCCTTCTCCTTTTGCCTTCAATCTTTCCCAGCATCAAGGTCTTCTCCAATGAGTTAGCTCTTCACCTCAGGTGACCAAAGTATTGGAGCTTCAGCTTCACCATCAGCCCTTCTAATGAATGTTCAGGGTTGATTTCCTTTACGATGGACTGGTGTGTTCTTGCTGTCGAAGGGATTCCTGAGAGTCTTCTCTAGCACCACAGTTCAAAGACATCAGCTCTTCAGTGCTCAGCCTTCTTGATGGTCCAGCTCTCACATCCATACATGACTGCTGGAAAAACTTCATACCATAGCTTCAATTATACAGACCNTTTCCTTTACGATGGACTGGTGTGTTCTTGCTGTCGAAGGGATTCCTGAGAGTCTTCTCTAGCACCACAGTTCAAAGACATCAGCTCTTCAGTGCTCAGCCTTCTTGATGGTCCAGCTCTCACATCCATACACGACTGCTGGAAAAACTTCATACCATAGCTTCAATTATACAGACCTTTGTAGGCCAAGTAATGTCTCTGCTTTTTAATATGCTGTCTAGGTTGATCATAGCTTTTCTTCCAAGGAGCAAACATCTTTTAATTTCATGGCTGCAGTCACCATCCACAGTGATTCTGGAGACAAAGGAAATAAACTCTGTCTCTCTGCTTGGAGAAGGAAATGGCAACCCACTCCAATATCCTTGCCTGGACAATTCCATGGATGGAGGATCCTGGTGGGCTGCAGTCCATGGGGTCACAGAGTTGGGCATGACTGAGTAACTAACACACAAACACATACACTCTGCTTGCTTCTCTGCATTGCTCTGTTCTGATTTAAATTCCTGAGTGGCTGTGTCTAGTTGGCTAAACCTGATTACGTGCTCCTACCATTGCAACAAGGAAGTCCAGGAAACTGAGTATAACAGTCTCATTTTCTACAGAAAGATAAACTCTACCTCCCAAATAGATTGATGTGATAAAGAATTTTGCAACTTAGAAAATAATTAAGAAAAAAATCAATAAACAAAAAAAGGTGACTATGTTCACANATGTTCTGATTTAAATTCCTGAGTGGCTGTGTCTAGTTGGCTAAACCTGATTACGTGCTCCTACCATTGCAACAAGGAAGTCCAGGAAATTGAGTATAACAGTCTCATTTTCTACAGAAAGATAAACTCTACCTCCCAAATAGATTGATGTGATAAAGAATTTTGCAACTTAGAAAATAATTAAGAAAAAAATCAATAAACAAAAAAAGGTGACTATGTTCACAAGTGTCTGTCACTTACTGTCATAATAAGACTTAGATATATTATTTATATATGTCATTATAATATCTTATATAAATATACTTATAATTTATATATAATATATAATATAAATATATAACATAACATTATTAATAAATTATATAATATAAAGAATACAAGAAAAGAATAGAAATAATTCCCAGGTGGGAAAACCCAGGTCCAGCTTATTTGGAAATTTAGATTTGTGTTGAAATTAAGTGTAAGTCACATCTGGTCATGCAGAAGAGGATGAATCTGGGTCTTTGAGGATAAAGGCAAACTGTATGGTTTGACCTTTAAACATATCAACATATATACTGTAGTAAGCCAAATAATTTTTCCAAAATAGACCACTCAGGAGATAACTGAAAAAAATGGAAATTGAGTCTGGAAAGATAACTTGTAGCCAAGTTGCAGGATGTCTTTAATTTTGTATTAAGGACTAAGGAACTTTTCAAGGATTTTAATTTGGAGATGGAATTGAGAACTCTTATTTAAAAATATGCAGCACATCCTGAGAAAGAGCGGCAGACTCTTTGGTGCCTTGCGTGCGATTTGGGGGAAAGGGACAGCAGAGGAGACATTTAAACAACTGAGCTCTGAAAACGCCCTTAGAGCAGGACCATGCAGCATCCCCATCAGCGCTGCACTTTCACTATACACTGAGTCATTGCACAAAGGCCCTAAGGTGGGTATTAACGTGCTCACCTGCGTATTAAGAAAGTGAAACTCAGAGAGAACACGCGATTTGTCTAAGTCATTCCTCTCGCATGGATTATTTATTAACATTCTTATTAGGTATCCAGTTTATTCACATTGGTAAGATAGTATTTAGAGAAATTCATGATATAGCAAGTTGCCTGGGATTTGAAAAATGAGGAAAATAATTAAATAACAATAAAAAACCCCAGAAACGACCCTTAAAATCAAGTTTTAGGTCATTATCTTGGATGACATATCTGACTTTGTTCATGTTTCTAGACTCAGATTTTGTTTCAGTCTGACACATTTTCTAGTTTCTCTCATACAGAGGATAACAAGGTAAGGAGGCAGAGGAGAGGAGACGAGAGGAGGGGAGTGATGAGCCTAAAGAACCTGAAACTGTGATTATTAAAGGGAGTAGACATGAAATACTGTCTCAGTAGCTGGTAAACACTGGCTGTCAGGCCACAGAATTTCCTGAGGTCCTACTTCTTTTAAACGCTGTAACCTATTAAGACTACAAAATTTATGTGTCCTCTTAAACAAAATCTCACAAATGCCATGATATCCATTTCTTCTCAAACAGTAGGAGGTGTCAGGATCTCATAGAGCTTGGGGAATCAGGTATTTATTTTATTTTATTAAAACTCTCATGCCCATGTCCAGTTTGGTATGTATACCAGAATGCAAATGTTTTCTTGGCACTTTCTAAGAAATCTGGAAAGATCCAAATGAACATAAGAACTGGTGGGTGATAAGTGTGTCACAACCAGAATTATAGATTTTAGAGCTGGGAGGAAGCAGAGTTGCCTATTTTTAAAATATAAATTCCAACTGTTCAAAACCCTGTGGTTTCCAGGATTTAATTAATGCTCTCTTTGAGGGCCCATTAATGAGGTGTAGAGACTTCTGGGTTAGCCTTTATGGGCACTCTGATAACATGTAGTACATATTTAAAGACTATTTTGGAATGTGTCATTCCTCCCAACTTCTGCAAAAGTGTGACTACAGGCAGAGATCATTATCCAGTCCGGATGGTTCTAAGGATGGTTCTAGAGAGGGCTTTTTCTAACAACAGTCCCTGCACAGTCACTGTGCCCTAGAGACAAGGGGTGCCCCCGCCTCTGTATGCACATGCCAAGGCTGCTGTAAGGAAGTGCTATGGCCTGGTTGACTTCAATATTAGAAATGTACCCCCTCACAGTCTCGAAACCAGAAATCAGGGATTGAGGGGGTCCTTCTGAGATTATTGGGGAGAGCCTGCTTCCTTCCTCGCTCCTACCTTGGATGGTTAGCTGACCATCTCTGGTTTCCTGGACTTGTAGAAGCAGCGCCCAATCTCTGCCTTCACCTGTATATGGCGTTCTCCCTGGGTGCTGAGCTGTGTCCAAATTTCCCCTTTTTACAAGGACTTTTGTGGTGCTTGTTCAGTCGCTAAGTAGTCTCCAACTCTCTTGAGATTCATGGACGGTAGCCTGCCAGGCTCCTCTTCTATGGCATTCTCCAGGCAAGAATACTGGAGTGGGTTGCCATTTCCTCCAGGGGATCTTCTTGACCCAGGGATCAAACTGGTGTCTCCTGCTTGTCAGGCCAATTCTTTACCACTGAGATACCTGGGAAGCCTTTTATAAGGATACCAGTCATATTGAGTTACAGGTCTACCCTATTCTAGTAGGACCTTCACTAGTATCTATAACAACCCCGTTCCTAAATAAGGTCAAATTCTGCATTACGGGACAACAGATGTCAACATGTGAATTTTGAAGGATCATAATTCAACCTATAGCAATTCCAATATGAACAAGGAGCTTCCTTTGGCTCCCTGTCTCTTGCTAGCTCAGGCTCCAGCCAGACTGCTCTTTCCAGTCTTCCTCCCCACTTTTCTCCCTGCTTCTTGTCGTATAAAAACCACGATTGTCCTGAAGTAGGTTTCCTTATAATCTCCTGAAGCCTTTCCAGAAAGCTACAGATCAATATTAACCTCTCTTTTTTTCTTCTGTCCTTTCATCTCATTAATGGATTTAACAAATCTTTATCCTTAGCCATTTTTAATTCTTTATCTCAAAAAGTTCCTTATATCTTAAGAGTGGCAAACTTTATGTTAATCTAGTGTGTCTTGTGCTGTGTTCCATAGATGGATTTGTGGTTCTAGGGCTCAGGAAAATATGACTGTTCTACAGAAGACAGTATGCATTTGCTGTCTTGATTAAAGAGAAAAACCAGGAGAAATGAAGAGGGGTGGGGGGAAGAAAAGAATAGAAAAAGGAAAACACAAACTGTTTCTCAAGCGAAAGCTAAAGAAGGTGCTGGACATATGTTCTTTTGGAACATTCTGCCTTTCAGTTGAGAAGGTGGCTGCATTGCAAATTAACACAGATATATTTAGCACAAAGAATACACTCTGATACAAGAAGCCTTCCGTGACAACCACAGCTCTTAGCCATTGAGCCAGTTTAGAGGGCAGAGGTGTTGTTCATTCAGCTTTGCCAAAAGCTTTTGGTTGCTAACTGACTTTCTGTTTCTTGCTATATTTGCAGCCCTAGATTCTCCAAAGGAATCTCTGCATAGCAACTAAAGCATCTTGGGTGATGAAGTTCTAGGTAGTATTGCTGTAGAGTGAGGTTTGTTCTGAGTAATGAAGCCAATACTCTGGAAACAGGAAGAACAGTGAATGGCCAAAGAGTGTTAGCTAGATTCTCCAGGGTACAGAAAAGGATGTTACCATAACCACCTTTAAAATTCTTCATCAATCTCTTGCTTCAGATAGTGAGTAATCTTCATTCGTTTTATTCTCGGCCTTCAGGGCTCTCAACCAGAGTCTTATTTTAACATCCTTTTATACTATGCTTATTGTACATGTCTTCCCTCCAGACTGCAAGCTCTTTGAAGCCAGGGGTAGACTACATTTTTTTTTTCCCTTTGCATCTTCATAGATCAGCATATTCTTGGCATACGTTAAGTGCTCAATAAATATTTGTGAAGAAGTAAATGAATGAAAGTGTCTAAAGAGAGTTCGGTAGTATTTTTTAATTCGGTGTCAGTGTATGCTTGCAATATCACAGAGGATAGCAGTTTGCTAGGAAAAGTACTTTGAGAATGTCTTATGCTCAAAGATTAATAGCAAAATGATATTAAATAGTTTTCACTAGTGAGTCTCTGGAGGTGGTAGGTGAGGCTTGCTAGTTAAATTGAACGCAAAACATTACAGCGTTAGACTGGATGGAGCCTGTAAGCAGCGTTCGCTGGAAGCCCATATCAACATTTCTGTGTTTCTTGCCAGTTCCTCGTCAGTCCTTTGAAAGGGCGGTTCAGAAACAAGTCCAATGGTTCATATTACACAGGATCACTTATGGATCCCAGTGACTCAAAAATTTCACTGCACATACTGTGCTTGCCAAAAAACTTTAATTTCAGAAATGTTTAATTGATTGATTATGCTGTGAAGCATAGATGGCTAAAAAGTACCAAGGGCACCTTTTTTGTTGTTGTTGTTTGAGAGTTTTATTGTGATGTGACAGTATATTTTTAATATTCTGTTAGAATAGGACTGTCTTTGCTGAGTTACTAAGTCGTGTCCACCTCTTTGTGACCCCATGGACTGTCATCTGCCAGGTTCCTCTGTCCATAGAATGACCCAGGCAAGCATACTAGAGTGAGTTGTCATGTCCTTCTCCAGGGAATATTCCTGACCCAGAGACGGAACCCATGTCTCCTGCCTTGGCAAGCAGATTCTTTACCACTGAGATACCAGAGAAACACATTAGTATACTATATATTATTAGTAGATACGCCAGGTTTCTTTTTGACAACTATGATGATTTTGGCTCAAAACTATTCTTTTCTTTTTTTCTTTTTTTAAAAAAAGTTATTGTTGAAGTATAATTACATTATAATTTTGAGTTAGTTTCTGCTGAACAACAAAGAGAATCACCCATATGTACATTATGCTATAACCTTTATGTATCGTCTTTCATTTTAAAAATAATATAAGATTTCAGTTATTGACCCCAGCAACAAAGGCATTTAAGGGTAGAAAAGTAGTCCCCATTAGCCCACAGCCTCCCCCTTATCTTTCAGTTGTGACAGAAAATGTATAGGAATTTTGATAAAGAACTTGAAACATTCACTACCACGTGTAGATTTTGAGATGGGCTTTGAATTTTTATTCTAGGGTCACCTGGCCACATTAACAGATTTTCCAAGTTGATAAATGGCAAGGTCATTGTCATATCAACTAAAAATATAATGGATCATTTTTGAAACTCTTAAAACATTAGTAACAAATAGAACACTCTGTTGTCTCTTTATCATTGGAAATGAAACTCTAGACCCTTGAATTTATAAATTGATGCACATGAGCTAATGAAGGGACTGGAATATTGAAAGAATGATTTTTGTTTTCATAATTGATAATAATAATAATAATGTGCATTATTTTATTTATTTTTAGTTGGTAAGATAATTTCAATGCAATGAGAATCTGTTGTGTGAATCGTGAACTGGAATCCTAGGGAATGGCTTCTTTATGGAGCTGCAATCATTTAGGAAAGGAAGAAAGAAACACAGAGAAGAGACACCAAATGTTGTTTTAATAATTTTTCTTTCAAAGCATAATGTTCATGAAGGAAAATTTATAAGAATATAAATAACTATGAAGAAGGAAATATGAGATTGTTTATATGAGAAATAATTTTTATTAAGGTGTTCATATTTTGGTTATGTAGGTGTGTGGGCCTGTGTCTGTGCAGAATAAAATACATCTTTACTTTTTACCTTAAACTCATTTTGTGGGTGTATCATGTGTTATTGGGCTGTTCTTGGGCTTCCTTGGTGGCTCAGCTGGTAAAGAATCCACCTGGAGGGTGGGAGACCTGGGTTCGACCACTGGGTTGGGAGGATCCCCTGGAGAACGGAAAGGCTACCCACTGCAGTATTCTGGCCTGGGGAATTCCATGGACTGTACAGTCTATGGGGTTTCAAAGAGTTGGATATGACTGGGCAACTTTCACTTTCACATGTTATTAGATTTTCACTTCCATGGTGGCTCAGACGGTAAAGAATCTGCCTACAATGCAGGAGATGAGGGGTTCAATCCCTGGGTCAGGTCAGGAAGATCCCTTGGAGAAGGGAATGACAATCCACTCCAGTATTCGTGCCTGGAGAATCCCATGGACAGAGGAGCCTGGCAGGCTATAGTCCGTGGGGTTGCAGGAGAAGGAAACAACTGAGCAACTTTCACACACGCACGCACGCACACGTTAGATTTTCATCAATATTTACTCAGGAATGCTTAATAATTTATTGTGCACCCATATCAGATTTTATTTAACTGTTACAGAAAAGTTTCAAGATAAGTTAGGATTCAAGTATGTCTTTCCAGGGTAGCAATGTGGTGGATTAGGCCCTTCAGGAGTTAGTGGGTTACATGCAGCATGTTGTTGGTAGAGATTGCCTGGAGAATCCCATGGATAGAGGAGCCTGGCGGGCTATAGTCCGTGGGGTTGCAGGAGAAGGAAACAACTGAGCAACTTTCACACACGCACACACGCACACGTTAGATTTTCATCAATATTTACTCAGGAATGCTTAATAATTTATTGTGCAGCCATATCAGATTTTATTTAACTGTTACAGAAAAGTTTCAAGATAAGTTAGGATTCAAGTATGTCTTTTCAGGGTAGCAATGTGGTGGATTAGGCCCTTCAGGAGTTAGTGGGTTACATGCAGCATGTTGTTGGTAGAGAGAGATGCATTTCCCCTCATTGTGCAGTGGCATCTGCCTGTGATTTTTCATGGGAGTGTTGTCAATGCCTGGCATAGGACACCAGGACTTATATGTTCCCTGTGACACCCAAGGCCTGGTGCATCAGTGGCAGTGCTTGTTGGAAGAGTGCCCGTCTCATAGGTGCCTGGTGAGCAGTATCAGCTCCTTCCGAGAAACTGCACCCTCATTCACAGAATTCCTGGGGAACTGGCAATATTGCTGGGAATAGTGTTTGAAAAAACAGTGGAGTATAGACACCAAGTAAGTGCAAGGAGTGTTGTCAATGCCTGGCATAGGACACCAGGACTTAAATGTTCCCTGTGACACCCAAGGCCTGGTGCATCAGTGGCAGTGCTTGTTGGAAGAGTGCCCATCTCATAGGTGCCTGGTGAGCAGTATCAGCTCCTTCTGAGAAACTGCACCCTCATTCACAGAATTCTTGGGGAACTGGCAATATTGCTGGGAATAGTGTTTGAAAAAACAGTGGAGTATAGACACCAAGTAAGTGCAAAAACTCATTTAAGCTGACAAAATGGATAAGCATTATCTCTGAGAGGCAAAAGATGAGATAGAAAGTGAATGTGCTGCTTATGGATTTATTGCTATTCAGCTCCAAATTCAAACTTTTTGCCTGCTTTGGGAAAAATGAATCTGGGCCCTTTAATTTTTTCTTTTGCTGGCTGACATGGTGTTAAGCCTTTTCAGCAGATGGTGTTGAGCAGATATTGCAGGAGGAAAGGATTTTGCTCTCTGGTCCTGGTGTTTGCTGGGCGGCCTCCTGCAGGGCACCCAGCTCACCACTGGGTCCTACAGCACACAGGGGTTCACGGCTTCCCCTGGCAGCCCCCCTCCCTGGGCATACTTTAGCAGTGTGCCTCTGCTGAGCAGCTTACCACAAGCAGCTTTCTCCTGCAGCCCAGTGGGTGCATGCATGGCAAGTCTTTGGGGACAGATGTCCAGCGAGTCCTGTCAGCACAGTGTCATGGGGCCTCTTCCGTCACCCTGTGGCCCACAGCTGTGTCCTCTGCATCTCAGCCTGCGGGAAGGAGGCACTTTTCGCTGGACACTCAGCCCGAGGGTCAGAAATGGTTCCCTGTACCTTCTATTTGTATATTCTTCTGAGTCCTCTTTGTCCCCAGTTGGAGGCTTCCCAGATGGTTCGGGGTTAAGAGAGTCTGCCTGCCAAAGGAAGAGATGCAATGCAGGCGACTTGGGCTCGATCCCTGAGTTAGGAAGATTCCCTGGAGGAGGAAATGGCAACCCACTCCAGTACTCTTGCCTGGAAAATTTCAGGTATAGAGGAGCTTGGCGGGCTACAGCCCATGGGATCTCAAAGGGTCGGACACCACTGAGGAACTGAACACACACACATGCATTATTCCATGTCTTTATTATATTTAATAATTCTTTATATTATATTTTTCCAATTATAATTTTTCAAATTACAATGTGACTTTTCTTATTTAATCTTTATTAATATAATGAGTCACGAGGGATTCAGGAAAAGACATAACAAGAGTGAGCAAAAAAAATTAAGAAAACAATGCCTAGAAATAGAAACTGAAATGGAAAATTTAGATCTTCTTGTGAAATAGTAAAGAACATAAAAGCACAACATAAAATCAACATCATAAGATGGGCCACATACAAGGGAACTGACAGACCCATGACCTACAGGAACTCAAGGTGAATTAAGATATGCCAATGGTTGAACAAAACAATAAAAATCTTTAATGAGTAAATTATTTATTTAGAAATTAATATTTTACTTTTCATTTAATTTTTTAAATTTATTTTTACTGATGGATAGTTGTTCTACAATATTAAAGCACTATTGTGAGTTATAGGTGTACAGTATGTTTAAACTTTTTGAATTTTATTTTAAATAAATTTATTTCATAATTTAAAAATTATACTCTATTTATAGTTTTTAAAACATTTCCTTATGTTGTATAATATATCCTTGTAGCTTATTTTCTACCTAACTTTTTGTGCCTCTTACTGCCCTACCCATATATTGCCCCTCTCGTATTGTCTCTCCCCACTGATAATCAATAGTTGTTCTCTATAACTGTGAATCTGCCCCTTGTTCTATTATATTCACTGGCTTGTGTTTTTTAGATTTCACATATAAGTAATATCATACAGTATTTGTTTGACTTCTTTCACTTATAATGAGTAAGTCATTTTTACATCAGTGTCAGAAAGTATCTTATGCATAGTAAAAATAAAGTTCAATAGTGTTTATTTAATAAAATGCATATTGAGGCATGCTTAAGAAATTATCACAGCCTGATTTTGAAAAGTGTATTTTTTCCAGCAAAAATAGAAGATAGTGAGTCAAGGTATTTATTTTTTATTTGTTGTTCTAGAGCAGGGGTGGGCAAATTGTGCCCTAAAGGTCAAATCTGACTTCTGTCTTCTTTGTTACTAAAGTTTTATTCAAACACAAGCTCTCCCGTTTTATCACTTACTGTCTGTGGACGCTTTTGCACTTCAACAGAGCTGAATACTTGCAGCATAAATTGTATGACCTGCAAAACTCAAAATGTTTACTCTCTGACTCTTTACAGAAAAGTCTGCCAGCTCCTGACCCAGAAGCAATCATGTGGCTCTGTGTCCAGTGAAGGCCATGCTTCATCTCAGTCCATCTAGACCATGACCCTCAGAGGTGGGCTCTCTCACCACATCAGGTGTGCAGAGGCAGCAGGAGCTCAGAGAGGACCACAGCTGGTGGGAAGTTTAGGCCTGGGAGTCACACCTGTGGGGTTAAGTTCTTCCTTCACTCTTTCATTTCTTCTGTCAAATTGCATGCTCTCTCTGAGCCTCAGTGTCTACCAAGAGGATATGGAGGAAAAGTGATTGCCTCATAGAGCTACTATAACTAATAATTTAGATAACTTAAACGAAGAGCTTAGTTTAGTACCTGGAAAATACTCAAGAAATGTGTTTGCATTATTAGAGAAGTGGAAACATTTGGCCAACACACCATTGTCAGTAAATAGAGCTGGCATTCCAAGGCAGTATGTCTGAGTCTAGAGCCTGGATTCATAATCACTATGGGAAACTACTATGCGTTAAGGGCTTCTGAGACACTCCTTTTTTTTTTTTTTTTCTTCTTAATATTTACTTATTTATTTATTTGGCTGCAGTGGGTTTCATTTGTGGCATGTGGGATTTTCGTGGGCAACTCTCTCTAGCTGTGGCATGCGGGCTTAGTTGCCCTGCATCATGAGATCTCAGTTCCCCAGCCAGGGGTAGACTCCATATTCCTCTGTATTGGAGGGTAGATTCTTAACCACTTGATCGCCAGGGAAGTTCCCTGAGATACACTTTTTCCTCTCCCTTGAACTCCCTTTCTCCTCTTTAGGAACAAGAGATCTGGCAATAGAGTTGTGTAACTGACCTAGAGACAGTAATCCTGCTGATTCCAGGATTCCTTAATTAAAATTTTATCCATCATACAGGCTTACCATAGGAGACGTGGTGTGTTCAGTCCCAAGCACTTCAATAAATTAAGTATCACATTAAAAGAACTCACATGCATGTACTTATTAATCATGCAATTGCATATCTTAATTATTACTAAGGAATGCTATCATCTGAGCATTCAGCAAGATGGAGTAGTAATCAAAGGTCACTAATCACACATCACCATAATAAATATAATAATAATGAGAAAGTTAGAAGCATTGTGAGAGTTGCCAAAATGTGACACAGAAACAAGAGATGAGCAAACGCTGTTGGAAAAGTGAGGCCCACGACAAGCCACAAACTTTTAACTTGTTTAAAAAAAGTTTCTGTGAAGTCCAATAAAGCACAATACAATAAGTTACACGGGTATTCTGAAGGGGTTGTTATTACGCTAGAAACATTGTTCCTTTCTAGAGGTTCTCCTCAGTTAGGGGTTAGGTGGTTTCCCCAGTGGCTCAGAGAGTAAAGAATCTGCCTGCAATGCAGGAGACCTGGGTTCGATTCCTGGGTTGGGAAGATCCCCTGGAGAAGGAAATGGTAACCCACTCCAGTATTCTTGCCTGGAAAATCCTATGGACAGAGGAGCCTGGTGACTACAGTCCATGGGGTGGCAAAGAGTCAGACACGACTGAGTGACTAACACACACACACACGGATTAGGGAAGGTGTGGTGGCCTCTTGGAGTTGACCATTTGGGAGTTGAACTTTGTGTTTAAAATACATAATGTTTTAATCATGGAAGATGCAGCTCTGTGATAATGAAACATATAAATACTGGGAAAGGGAGGAGGAAGAAAAAAATCCAGCAGGGGGACCAAGTCTGAGCGATTAACTGGGTGGGAGGCTGCTGTACACGAGGCTTCCCTGGCTCAGATAGTAAAGAATCTGCCTGCAATGCAGGAGACTTGGATTCAATCCCTGAGTCAGGAAGATCCTCTGGACAAAGGAAGAGCAATCCATTCCAGTATTCTTCCTGGAGAATCCCATGGACAGAGGAGCCTGGCGGATTATAGTCCACGGGGTCACAAAGAATCGGACACAACTGAGTGCCAACACACACTTTCACCGGCTGCTGCTCAGTCTCCTTTGCTACGTTACAAATCACCACAAATGCAGGGACGAAAAAATGTAGACATGCTATCTCACAGCCTGGATTGGCCCCTCTCTATATTTGCCTCTGGTTTCTTTCAGCTGGAATTGAGGTGTCAGCTGGTTGTCAAGAGACTCATGGAAGAATCTGCTCTCAAGTTCATTCACATCATTGGCAGAATCCATTTTCTTTTGATTTGGGATTCAGATCCCTGTGTCCTGGATGGCTGTCATCTGGAAGACATCCTTTGCCCCCGGAAAGCCTCTCTCCAGTCCTTGTCCACTGACCCTTTATCTCAGAGCCAGCAACCCTGCATGAAAACCTCGTTAAACTCAGAATCTCTCTGACTTCTCCTTCTCCTCTGCATTCTGACTTCAGCCAGAGAAACCTTTCCACTTTGAAGGGTTGATGTGATTAGAGTAGGCCCACCAAGTTATCCAGGACAGTCATCCAGTCCTGAAGTAGACAAGCTAATTATACCTGCAGTCTTTTTCTCCCATGCAGTGTAGCATATACTTACATTGTAACACAGACATCTTTGAAGCCATTATTCTGCTCAGCAAGGACGCACTCCAGAGAGGCAGTGGTCATGTCTAACACAAAGTTCCCAGATGTGTTTGTTCATCATGATTTAGAGCCAGAGGCAAGGGTAGTGGACATACCCTCCCATATGGGAAACAAAGACTTAGCCCAAGCTGTGTAGTTTACTGTGTCATCAAAACCCAAGTTAGGTTCTGCTTCCTCTACGGCTACAAACCAGCCATGTCTGGATGTTGATGTCGACAAAACTTGTTTCTGTGTATATTTGGGAAATGAATCTCCTATTCTTTTGGATAAAATGGAAGTAAGAAAGTTCAATGAGTGATAATATAAAAAATAGTGGTATATTTTACAGACGTCTTATATGATATAATATGCCCTTGAGAAGGAAATGGCAACCCGCTCCACTATTCTTGCCTAGAGAAGTCCATGGACAGGAGTCTGGTGGGCTATAGTCCACGTTGTTGCAAAGAGTTGGACATGACTGCACGACTAACACTGTATACCTAATATTATAATGCATGTAAAGAATCTTATACATAGTGAGTGCTAAGCAAATCTAAGAAATTTAGAAAGTTGAGCACGGAGAACTGATGCTTTTGAACTGTGGTATTGGAGAAGAGTCTTGAGAGTCTCTTGGACTGCAAGGAGGTCAAACCAGTCAATCCTAAAAGAAATCAGTCCTGAATATTCATTGGAAGGACTGATGCTGAAGCTGAAGCTCCAATAGTTTGGCCACCTGATATGAAGAACTGACTCATTAGAAAAGACCCTGATGCTGGGAAAGATTGAAGGCAGGAGGAGAAGGGGACGACATAGGATGAGCTGGTTGGATGGCATCACCGTCTCGATGGACATGAGTCTGAGCAATCTCCAGGAATTGGTGATGGACAGGGAGGCCTGGCATGCTGCAGTCCATGAGGTCTCAAAGAGTCGGACATGACTGAGCGATCAAACTGAATTGTAGCTAGTATTAGCTCCTTCTCATTCTCTTCTCTTTTCTCACAAGAATCCAATTATTATTTTCTTCCATGAAATATTTTTTTAATTCGGTAGAAATAATACAGATGCCTACTCAGTAGGGAGATGTATACCACTTAGTTGGAGAAGGAAATGGCAACCCACTCCAATATTCTTGCCTGGAAAATCCCATGAACAGAGAAGCCTGGTGGGCTATAGTCCGTGGGGGTCACAAAAGATTTGTACATGACTGAGTGACTAGTCAGCAGCATACTACTTAATGTCCATCTGGTGATTCTCAAAGGTTCTGAACCTACCTCTGGACACTAATATAAATATTCACGATTGAAATGCTGAATAGTTAAGCCTATGACACATAAGATGTTATAATTTGTACACGTGAAATGCTGTGGTGAAGTCGCACTATGAAGTGTAAATAAATCACATGGAAAGATCTTCAATAATTTTTTTTTCTATGTATGGAATGGTTAAAAGTGATTTATTCATAGTTTACAGATGTGTAAAAGTTCATAAATAATTCACACAATAGGACAATTGAGAGTAATTTGAAGTCGATTACATCAAGCACTATTGTTTGTTATAAATATCTACATGACATTAAAACTCCAATTTCTTCTGCAACCAAGCATTAGAATTATTACTCGGCAATTAAACCAGTATCTCAACGATGTTTGCTCAGACAATACATGTAAGGAAGGATTTCATGAAAACAGAAAATCTCAATAGCAGCTGGAGAGTTCTTGATTTGTGAAATCATGAATCAAAGATTCTTAGGGAAGATCATAAGTTAAAGTGTTAGTCCGTCTCTGATAACCACTCTTCTCCATGAAGCTGGCCCTTGTTTCTCTCTTCCCAAAGACCCAGCCTCAGGTCACTCCCCTTTCCTAGGTGTTCTCATTATACATTGAAAGTTTCAGTGGGAACTTTTCTCATTGTATTTTTGGAGTTTTTTTGTTTGTTTGTTTCTATTTATTTCATTGGACAATGAGCCCCTCAAGTGTAAAAACCACATATATCACTTCTATTTGTAGGCCTTGTTTGGTTTTCTGGGTTAGGCATGGCCCACAGTAAAGCCCTGCAGTTAGAGGCATTGAAGAACCTTGGCTGCAAATGGGGAGTAAGAAAGTAATTTAAGAAAATGAAGGCAGATCTGGGATAATATACAGTATAAGAGGAAAAGGAAGATTCAGGACAGGATAGGAGAAATGTATCTTTGATTTCAAATATCTCACCCTGGCCTTTAGATTTATTCAAATTGAATGAGCCTATTGAATTGAAATACATACCACCACACTTTTTCAGAAATATTTTCAGTTGTTTAACAATTCAAAATCATCAATAATAATCCTAGTAATTTGAAGAAGAAAGGATAATTTTTTTAAAAGAAAGAAAAGATACTGTGCTAATGGTCTACTGATTTGAGTGTGTGATCCAAATATTAAACTTAAAAACTGGATATGCAGTAAGGTGTATACTTGCCTTGTACATCATATTTTAAAGAAAATTCAGCAATTTTTCCCCAGAGTAATTGCTTAGTGAGGCTGAGGACATACACTATACAATGGCTCCTGGCTATGAAAATGAAAACCCAAGTCTCAGAATTAAAAGCATTTCAAGTTCACTATTCCATTCAAATGGGCAATGTGACTGAACCAGTGATCTGGGCCATATTAGCAGTTGGTTCTAACTCAATGAGCTAATTATACACGGACAATGAGGAAGACATAAAATTAATGTTATTCAGAAAAATTATCATGATAGTCACCCTTAATACAAACCTATGAGAATATTACTTCCTGAGGCTTTTATAAATAACTAACAGATGATACCTGATGATAAAGAGAAACCACCATTTAAGTCAATTATGAAATGTTCTATATTATGCTCAGTTCAGTGAAATGGACGACTGAATGCCCTCCCTATATATATGTATACACACACATATATATGTTTATTTTTCTAATTTATTTTCTTGCTAATGGTTCTGGACTCTTTCACTACATAACATTCATAATATATTTGCTTCACACTTGTTTATAATCTTCTCAAAATTTAGATTGAACATATTAAGCCATAGTTAAAATAAAGTATCCAGTTTCCTTATTGTAATTCCCAGTTAAAAATATCTTCCACCAGCAAATATATTCAAGATGTTATGTAGCACTCATAAAATATTAACATGTTCAAGATTAATCATTTTATGGGACTACCCAGAGGTTGAATAAGCTTATTGGTTCAATTTTTATTAAATATTTGAAGAGCTCATGCTCTGTACTAGCTAAATTCTGAATAAAGGCATTTGAATAAGAGTGCAGTGTTCTTACAAAACCAGACATGAGTTTAAGCCTTATGCCCTGGGATTCATGGCAATAGTTTAGGTTAGTCATACAAAATTTATTCTTTATTGTATGACTAGAATGGTCAGTTGATTTTCCAATGTAAATTTTAGCTGCAAGTTTAGCAAGACTCACATTTATAGATATTGTAGAGCAAGCAGTCTTCTCTACCACAATCCAGATATGATTGTGATTTCCCTGAGTGCACAGGAATGCAATAATTCACTGGAGCCAGTATACCACTTCATGTTCCAAACCACCTAATAATGAAATGGCATTAGCCAGATACTGCCAAATGACAAAGCATCAAGCAAAAAAAAAAAAAAGGCGTGACTTCTGTCTGCAAGTCTCTCACTGTTGACTAAGATGAAAATTAATAATCACCTGCATGTGACACAAGTCCTAGTAGAGTTTTCAGCAAGTCCCTTGGGAACTTGGGGCAAGGAGGAGCTAGTTCTGCCTAGAAAAAGGGCAAGGTATTTTCAGAACTGACATTTCTTGGAATGTTTACAAACAACTAGAAGTCTCTACTTTTTTTAGTCTCACCACACAGCTTGCTAGATCTTCGTTCCCTGACCAGGGATTGAACCTGGGCCCTCAGCAGTGAAAGCTCCAGGTCCAAACCCCTGGACTGCCAAGGAACTCTCATGGGTGGAACAGCTAGGGTGTGGCATGTAGATTGCTTTTTCCTCTGATTCTCAATGTGACTCTGATTAATGTAGTGATGTAGACTGTGGATTTCATACAGCTTTATGTGCATTTGCTTTGTCATTCATAAAGTAGAATCATCAACCAAGGTCACAGGTGCCAGCTCAACTCACAGGGCTGAAATAATTATTAAAGAATAGAATGTTAGAGCAAAGGTTTATGAAGCCTATGACAGTATACTTGCAGAAGATTATATTACTAATAGAGGTTGTATTAGAGAGATAATTTAAGGACAGATTATACTGGAGATCTAACCTGTCCTATACTTGAGGACAGATCTGGATGACCCTTAATGCCACCTAAGAAGTATGTACTTTGTCTCGTAGATGATCTTTATTTTGCAGGCCTTTTTTGAAATGGACAATGAATATGGAAGTATGTGTAAAACAAGGTATAGAAGGTGACATAAAGAGGTCTAGGGACTAACTGGGGACTACTGTACAAGTATAGGCTAGAGATGTTGTCATATGGCATCAAACTCCTCACACTGCATTTTGGAATTGAGGGCGCTTTTTCTTGATTTTGGAACAAGTT
Organism: Oreotragus oreotragus; assembly: GCA_006410675.1. Classification (NCBI taxonomy): domain Eukaryota; kingdom Metazoa; phylum Chordata; class Mammalia; order Artiodactyla; family Bovidae; genus Oreotragus; species Oreotragus oreotragus. The sequence continues at coordinate 96,351 of SJYX01003083.1, read as the reverse complement.
TTACACAACATAGGTAGGATCTTCCCTAGTGGCTCAGCAGTAAAGAATCCTCCTGTCAATGTAGGAGACACAGGCTTGATCCCTGGGTCGGAAAGATCCCCTGGAGAAGGAAATGGCAACCCACTCCAGTATTCTTTCTTGGGAAATCCTATGGACAGAGAAGCCTGGTAGGCTACAGTCCTTGGGGTTCAAAAGAGTTAGATACAACTTAGCTACCAAGCAGAAGCAAAGCAAGAGATCAGCCCTGGGAAAAGACTGGATATTATTAATGAACAATATTCAATCTTTAGATACAAGGAGCCAAGATACATCCTCTCCTGAAATGCAGAGGGGCCTGGATTTCAGGATCAAGCAGATAAGAATCCATTTATCACATTGAGAAGCCAAGTACGAAGTCACAGAGGGTTCAGCCTTATGAACTTGCTGGCTGCTCAGAGTATAGTTGATGGCTGTGCACCACTGGCATCCCCAAGGGCTAGTTGAAAATGGAGAAGTAATGAAGCTCAGGCACTCCTGGTGGTTCCTTCCAGCTGTAATCTTGCTATTTATGAGCTGGGATGGAGTTTGTAACAGAGCATATTGGAAAATAAGCATGGGTCTGTTGGATCCCCTGGAGGAGGGGGTGGCAACCCACTCCAGTATTTTTGCCTGGAGAATCCCATTGACATAGAAGTCTGGTGGGCTATGGTCCATAGGGTCACAAAGAATTGGACACAACTAAAGTGACAATTGATGCTTTTGAACTGTGATGTTGGAGAAGACCCTTGAGAGCCCCTTGGACTGCAAGGAGATCCAACCAGTCCATTCTGAAGGAGATCAGCCCTGG
>SJYX01003083.1:42136-82181 GCA_006410675.1 Oreotragus oreotragus | reverse complement strand
GGACGTGAGTCTGAGTGAACTCCGGGAGATGGTGATGGACAGGGAGGCCTGGCGTGCTGCGATTCATGGGGTCGCAAAGAGTCGGACACGACTGAGCGACTGAACTGAACTGACCAAGTCTCTGCTCTGGGTTGAGGTTGAAAGGTAGTTAAAAGTAACAGAAGGGATTGCATTTACTTGGAAGGTCATTAGAATCAGAATACAGGATACATTGGTCTCTGAGCATGAGCCAAAAGCCTGCTCATCCGGACCTCAGACCACAGTGTTTGGGGTTGAGAAATGTAACCTGGCAGACTGGATTTGACAGCTAATTATGTCACTATCACTACCATTCTTCCTGCAATGCATCTACTATTACAGCTTTTTCTTTGAAAGCTCACCTTGCTCCCTCATTCAAGTTGGAAAACAAAGTGAAATATACAGGACAGAGTGTAATCATACATACCCACCAGCCAGCTTCTTATCCCCTGAGCAATTTATCTGCAGTCTCCCAATCAAGCTTATCTTCACTCTTATATTCTAGAGTGATCCTATAATATTCATAATATTAAGAATAATTTATTTTATATCTCTTCACTGGATAAAAAAGAAAATTAAAAAGAATAACATTGTGCAAAAGCAATATCTTGTTACCAGGACTGTTCTGAGAAATGAAGAATGGGCCACAGAGGTGGGTCTTTAATTCTATACCTGTTCAGTCCCTCAGTTATATTCAACTCTTTGTGGCCCCATGGACTTTAGCCCACTAGGCTCCTGTCTCAGTTCAGTTCAGTTCAGTCATTCAGTTGTGTCCACTCTTTGTGACCCCATGAATCGCAGCACGCCAGGCCTCCCTGTCCATCACCAACTCCCAGAGTTCACTCAAACTCATGTCCATTGAGTCAGTGATGCCATCCAGCCAGCTCATCCTCTGTCATCCCCTTCTCCTCCTGCCCCCCAATCCCTCCCAGCATCAGAGTCTTTTCCAATGAATAAACTCTTCGCATGAGGTGGCCAAAGTACTGGAGTTTCAGCTTTAGCATCAGTCCTTCCAGTGAACACCCAGGACTGATCTCCTTTAGAATGGACTGGCTGGATCTCCTGTCTAGTAGTTAGTAAAAAGCATTCAGTCGATTTGCAGCCTGGATTTGTCCCCAGAGTCTGGGGAAGAAGTAATGGCAAATTTCAGGAAAAGACCTCAGTTCATTTCAGTTCTTGGTTCTTTCCTGGGACACTCCTTGTCTTTAATAGATGGGACTGATTTGAGGGACTAGACTGTTCGGTTGAACCATGGCCAATGTGAATGACGAAGGAGGTGCACAGGGAATGCTTGGTTGATATTTTAATTTGAACTGCATTCCTTTGGATCCATACTGTTTTACTTTATTTCACCAATTTGTAATTTACTATAGTGACAATATGAGTTGTCATATTTTGGCTTTTCATTTTTGCAAAGAAGAAGGCTTCCATAGAGTCAGCTTTGTCTAGAACTAGGATTCAGTCATTCATGTCCTCACTTTNGAGGGGCTAGACTGTTCGGTTGAACCATGGCCAATGTGAATGACGAAGGAGGTGCACAGGGAATGCTTGGTTGATATTTTAATTTGAACTGCATTCCTTTGGATCCATAGTGTTTTACTTTATTTCACCAATTTGTAATTTACTATAGTGACAATATGAGTTGTCATATTTTGGCTTTTCATTTTTGCAAAGAAGAAGGCTTCCATAGAGTCAGCTTTGTCTAGAACTAGGATTCAGTCATTCATGTCCTCACTTTAATCAGATCCTTCTTCATTAGGTTTCCTTGACAATGAAAAAGGTCAATCCTGATATTTAAAGTTACAAAAAGTATCAAAAATGCCTTCTCGAAACCTATAGTACATTAAGGAACATACATGCTGTATTTGGGGAGAAATGGGAGCCGACCGGGTGTGTTTAAACCAGGTTGACTCTACTATCGTTCACTCCCACTGAGCCACCAAGAATCTGCAGAGTCATCTGCAGCTCCTCCCAAAAGAGTCGTGAGAAACTACATCCTGGTGATCAGTTCAGTTCATTTCAGTTTATTCGTTCAGTCATGTCTGACTCTTTGCTGCCCCGTGGACTGCAGCACAACAGGCCTTGCTGTCCATCACCAACGCCTGGAGTTTACTCAAACTCATGTCCATTGAGTTGGTCATGCCATCCAACCATCTCATCTTCTGTCATCCCCTTCTCCTCGCAACTTCAATCTTTCTCAGCATCAGAGTCTTTTCAAATGACTCAGTTCTTCACATCAGGTGGCCGAAGTATTGGAGTTTCAGCTTCAGTATCAGTCCTTCCAATGAATATTCAGGACTGATTTCCTTTAGGATAGACGGGTTGGATCTCCTTGAGGTACAAGGGACTCTCAAGAGTCTTTTCCCATACCACAGTTCAAAAGCATCAATTCTTCAGCATTCAGGCTTTCTTTATAGTCCAACTCTCACATCCATACATGACCACTGGAAAAACCATAGCTTTGACTAGATTAACTTTTGCTGGCAAAGTAATGTCTTTGCTTTTTAATATGCTGTTTAGGTTGGTCATAACTTTTCTTCCAATGAGCAAGTGTCTTTTAATTTCACGACTGCAGTCACCATCTGCAGTGATCTGGGAGTCCAAAAAAATAAAATGTCACTGTTTCCATTGTTTCCCCATATGTTTTCTATGAAGTGATGGGACCAGATGCCATGATCTTAGTTTTCTGAATGTTGACTTTTAAGCCAACTTTGTCACTCTCCCCTTTCACTTTCATCAAGAGTCTCTTTAGTTCTTCTTCACTTTCTGCTGTAAGGATGGTGTCATCCACATATCTGAAGTTATTGATGTTTCTGCCCCGGGAACCTTGATTCCAGCTTGTGTTTCATCCAGCCCAGCATTTCTCATGATGTACTCTGCATATAAGTTAAATGAGCAGGGTGACAATACACAGCCTTGATGTACTCCTTTTCCAATTTGGAACCAGTCAGCTGTTCCACGTCCACTTCTAACTGTTGCTTCCTGACCTGCATACAGGTTTCTCAAGAGGCCAGTCAGGTGGTCTGGTATTCCCATCTCTTTAACAAATTTTCACAGTTTGTTGTGATACACATAGTTAAAGGCTTTGGCATAGTTGATAAAACAGAAGTAAATGTTTTTCTGGAACTCTCTTGCTTTTTTAATGATCCAACGGATGTTAGCAATTTGATCTCTGGTTTCTCTGCCTTTTCTAAAACCGGCTTGAACATTTAGAAGTTCACGGTTCATATATTGCTGAAGCCTGCCTTGGAGAATTTTGAGCATTTTTTTTACTAGTGTGTGAGATGAGTGCAAATGTGCAGTAGTTTGGGCATTCTTTGGCATTGCCTTTCTTTGGGATTGGAATGAAAAGTGACCTTCTCCAGTCCTGTGGCCACTGCTGAGTTTTCCAAATTTGCTGATATATTGAGTGAAGCACTTTCACAGCATCATCTTTTAGAATTTGAAATAGTTCAACTGGAATTCCATCCCATTCACTAGCTTTGTTTGTAGTGATGTTTCCTTAGCAGCACTTGACTTTGCATTCCAGGAAGTATCGCTGTAGGTGAGTGATCACACCATTGTGACTATCTGGGTCATGAAGATCTTTTCTGAACAGACCTTCTGTGTAATCTTGCCACCACTTCTTAATACCTTCTGCTTCTGTTGGATCCATAACTTTTCTGTCCTTTATGTGCCCTTCTTTGTAAGAAATGTTCCCTTAGTATCTCTAATTTTCTGGAAGAGATCACTAGTCTTTCCCATTCTATTGTTTTCCTCTATTTCTTTGCACTGATAGCTGAGGAAGGCTTTCTTATCTCTCCTTGCTATTCTTTGGAACTCTGCATTCAGATGGGTATATCTTTCCTTTTCTCCTTTGCTTTTTGCTTCCCTTCTTTCACAGCTATTTGTAAGGCTCTTTCCAACTCTTTTGTTGCCTATGAAGACTACTCCAACTCCTCTAAGGGATTCTTGCCCACAGTAGTAGATATGATGGTCATCTGAGTTAAATTCACCCATTCCAGTCCATTTTAGTTTGCTGATTCCTAAAATGTTGACATTCACTCTTGCCATCTCCTGTTTGACCACTCCAATTTGCCTTGATTCATGGACCTAAGTGACTTCCCTGGTGGCTCAGATGCTAAAGCATCTGCCTAGAATCTGGAAGATCTGGGTTCGATCCCTGGGTTGGGAATAGCCCCTGGAGAAGCAAATGGCAACCCACTCCAGTACTCTTGCTGGAAAATCCCATGGATGGAGAAGCCTGGTAAGTTACAGTCCATGAGGCTGCAAAGAGTCAGACACGACTGAGTGACTTCACTTTCATGGACCTGACATTCCAGGTTGCTATGCAATATTGCTCTTTACAGCATCGGGCCTTGCTTCCATCACCAGTCACATCCACAAATGGGTGTTGTTTTTGCTTTGGCTCCCTCTCTTCATTCTTTCTGGAGTTATTTCTCCACTGATCTCCAGTAACATATTGGGCACCTAACGACCTGGGGAGTTCATCTCTCAGTGTCTTATCCTTTTGCTTTTTCATGCTGTTCGTGGGGTTCTCAAGGCAAGAATACTGAAGCGGTTTGCCATTCCCTTCTCCAGTGGACCACGTTTTGTCAGAACTCTCCACCATGACCCATCCATCTTGGGTGGCCCTACATGATATGGTTCATGTTAGACAAAGCTGTGGTCCATATGATCAGATTTGTTAGTTTTCTGTGGCTGTGGTTTTCAGTCTGTCTGCTCTCTGATGTAGAAGGATGAGAGGCTTATAGAAGCTTCCTGATGGGGGAGACTGACTGAGGGGGAAACTGGGTCTTGCTCTGATGGGTGGGGCCATGCTCAGTAAATCTTTAATCTAATTTTCTGTTGCTGGATTGGGCAGTGTTACCTCCCTGTTATACCCCGGTGATGCTCCATCTTAAACAAGCTTCCTTTCTTCACCTCATCCCCTCCTCTCTGTGCTCACTCCTGTTGGCCTGGGCATCTTCCATTACTTAGCTTGCTTTCACCAAGTTTTCAACCTGGAACTCCCTTCTCCACTCCATCCTTCTCTGATAGCAAAAGTGATTTTATAAAATAAAGATTCACTTATTTTTACCCCCTCACCCTTCTCTGTGCCCATAGGATCAAGTTCTAACTCTTTGGCATGGCCAGTAAGCCTCTTCTAAACCAACTTGGCGTTTCCCTTCACTGTTTCTTCTGCATACCTTCTCCTCTAAATACCTCTGTGCTGTTTCCCCAATCATCACATATTTCACAACCTTATGCCTTTGTTTTTACTTTTTTTTTGTTTTTGGCCTGCTTTTTTCTCTCTTCCTAAACTCAGACCCTTGCCTCTTTTTTCCACGTGGTGAATAGTTATTTATCTTTGAGTACTGATCGTCAAGACCTACAAATGTGCCCTCTTTCTGTGATAGCTCATGTGAAGCTCTATGAACCGTCTTCCTGCAGGGCTTTGGGAGCAGCAGTGTGTGCTGGACTCATGCTGGACTCAGTCTAATGGACCTGGGTTTGTGTCCTGACTTGGCTACTGTACCAGTCAGTTTACTTATCCTTATTGGTCTCAGTTTCCTTACCTACAAAGTAGGATAATAATAATGGCTGTTTCTAGGGTGCAACAAAAATCAGATGGAGGTAATACAAACAAAACACTTGCCTCAGCACCTAGAACAAGGCATATTTCTAGTACACAAAACTCATTGCTATTATATACTTCTATCATTGTAATTATGTCATAGTATGCCTGTCTAACATGTCTCTTTCGCTGCTGGATGGTGTACTTTCTAAAGGAAGAAATGTACTTTTTTCATTTTTCCATTTTTCTAGCACAGTACTTTGGCCACCTCATGTGAAGAGTTGACTCATTGGAAAAGACTCTGATGCTGGGAGGGATTGGGGGCAGGAGGAGAAAGGGACGACTGAGGATGAGATGGCTGGATGGCATCACGGACTCAATGGACATGAGTCTGAGTGAACTCCAGGAGATGGTGATGAACAGGGAGGCCTGGCGTGTTGCGATTCATGGGGTCGCAAAGAGTCGGACATGAGTGAGCGACTGAACTGAACTGAACAGCAGGTTGCTTACAAAGTTGGTGTTAAGATCACCAGATAAAGTGCAGGTGCCTAATTCAGTTTGAATTTCAGGTAAATATAGAATATGTTTTAGTATACATATGTCCAAAATATTACATGAGACGTACTCTTAATTTAAAAATAGTTTTAGATATCTGAAATCCAAATTTAATCAGGTGTCCTGTATTTACTTTTGCTAAATCTAACAACCCAAATTGATATTCTTCATCTAAATTGTCAGTTTTTGGAGATGAGGATTCATAAAAGACTCTCATGATCGTGTGAAGTGTCTATGACAGGGTGAGACATCACTCGTTTCCTGTGTGACTCTCCTAGGATTAGAAGTGCTTCACTGGAGATCTCATCGTTGTGAAACTAACACAAAGAAGCCAAATTGGGGAAAAAAAATCTGTCATTGGTACACATCCCTCTTCATCTGAATAGGGAAACTAACAAAATAAGGTGAGGACAAGGGATCATTTATCTTGAACCTCAGTTTTCCCATCCGCGAAGTGGTCTAATTATAACCTCTGCTACGTATCTTAACACTGATAAAGAAGTCAGTTAAGTATAAAGAATAATGGAAAGAGAGGAAAGAATAACTACATACAGAATGTATTCTTATTTTTTAAAACATAACATAACATATATTTAAGCCAAATCTTTCTTGCAGATTTGTCTGGGTATTCATATTTATATTTTCTGTATACATAAGAGTTTACTGTTGCAGACTAAATATTCGTCATGGTGTGGCGAATATAAGCAACACTAATTGTGGCATTTAGGAAGACAAAGTGGAACATGAAGAGACAGGGACAAAGACCAGGGCAGACTGGGTTAAACTCCAGCCCGTCCCTTATTGTAAGTGAACTGCTGAGAAAGTCTTTTAGCATTAGATTGTTAGTTTCCTCATCTGTAAAATGGGGGTTGTAATGCGGACCTCACAGCACTGTTTCTAGGGTGCAACAAAAATCAGATGGAGGTAATGAATACAATGCAAAAGTGAGATAATATGGAAAACCTCTAGAACGATGCCTGGCCCTATATAGACACTCACCAAAGGCTAATCTAGTCCTCTCTGAAGTCCAGAGACATAGGTCGATTGTATTGGTTTTCTATTCATGCACAACAAATCGCCTTCACATTAGCATCTTAAAATCAAACTCCTTTATCAGCTCACAGTTTTATAGGCAAAAAGTCCCACACACCGTGGTCACAGATTCTGCTCAGGCTATTGTAAGGCTGAAATTAAGGTGTCAGCTGGGCTGAGGTCTTGTTTGCAGGCTCTGGGGAAAATCCATTTACAAGTTCATTTTCATTGGAGAAATTCTGTTTCTTGGAGGTGTAGAATCGAGGCAGCTCCTTTCCTTCTGGCCTGTCTACTGGAAGCCTTTCTTCTTCTTTACCAGTCACCTGAATTCCTTGCTATTCATCCCCTTTCCTTCTCAATCCAGCAAGCGGACAGAACTTTATTGTGTTCTGAATCTCTGACTTCCTTTTCTGCAAGTAACCAGAGGAAACGCTCTGCTTTTAAAGGGCTCATGTGATTAGGTCAGACCCACTGAGGGAATCTTTCTGTCTTACAGTAAACTATGCCAAGAAGCGTCACCTGATCATGAAAACGATAGGCCAGCGAATTCACAGGGGTGGGGATTATGCCGAGCTTGGACACCAGGGAAGCAGGAGGTGAAGTGGTCTTTGGAATTCTACCAACTTGCTACTTCAGTGTTCTTGTTGTTCAGTTGCTGAGTTGTGTCTGATTCTTTGACTTCATGGACTGCAGCACACCAGGCTCCCCTGTCCTTCACTGTCTCTTGGAGCTTGCTTAAACTCATGTCCACTGACTCAGTTATGCCGTCCAGCCATTCCATGCTCTGTGGTTCCCTTCTCCCCCTGCCTTCAATCTTTCCCAGCATCTGGGTCTTTTCCAATGTGAGGTATTCGCCTTATGTGGCCAAAGTATTAGAGCTTCAGCTTCAACACCAGTCCTTCCAATGAATATTCAGAGTTGATTTCCTTTAGGATTGACTGATTTGCTCTCCTTTCAAAGGAAAGACACCCTCAAGAGCCTTCTCCAGCACCACAATTAGAAAGCATGATTTTTTTGGTGCTCAGCCTTCTTGACAGAAGGACTCCTCCCCTCTCGATGTTTCTGCCCCCTGCCACACTTTTACAAGTGGGATGGGTTGGAGTGGAGAGACCAACATATTTCAAAAGATTATTGTGGGTTCCAAACAAGAGAGAAGATTGAGTATTTTGTAAGCTGTAAAATACCTTGTCTGAATCACACTTTGCTTTGTTTAGCATTTTAAAATTCTTACATCACATTGCAAACGTTTGTTTACATATCTGTCATTCTCTTTTGAATCCTGAAATGGTTGGCAGCAAGGTTGTTGATGTTTATTTCAGTATTTCCATTTAAAAAAAATGGAAATCATTGCTCATGTTATAGCAAGTGCAAAGTAGTTATAAAGTGAATGGACACCACATTTTATCCCTAACTTTTAAAAACTCACTTGCAGACTCCAAATGGAAACTCCAAAGTCATTCTGGAAGTATTGAAAAATGGAATGTATACTTAGTATGGAACAATTTAATTTTTTTTATTAAGTACTTTGGTAAAGATACTACCAAGTAGCATTTATCCTGAAATTTAATCAGTCAATAGATGTGATGCTAGTACAAAGTTCTAGGTTAGTAAATTTTCATTAAAAATCCTGCTTTCCTGCTAACTTTTCATTTCTTACAGCATCTCAGAGATTGATGATAACAAGTGGTCCTCTTAAAGCAAATGCTTTAAATTCATAACTATTAATATCATGGATTCTAAAGGAGTAATTACAAGAGAGCTTACTCTAATTTCTTCCTTCAATTTACCTTTTTTATGTTTCTAGAATTAAGGGTCAAGGCACATTAAAGACAGTAAAGATGCAATACAATAAATGTGGGTTTGGAATCCATATAGACTGGTTTGGAATTCTGTTATTTCCACTTGACTTGTTGCTGTTCAGTCATTAAGTCATGTCCAGCTCCTTGCAACCCCATGGACTGTAGCATGCTGGGCTCCTCTCACAGTTATCCCTGTAGTTTGCTCAAATTCATGTGCGCTGAGTTGGTGATGCTATCTAACCATCTCTTCCTCTACCAACCTCTCTCCTTTTGCCTTCAGTCTTTCCTACAATCAGGGTCTTTTCCAATGAGTTGGCTCTTTGCCTCAGGTTGCCAAGTATTGGAGTTTCAGCTTCAGCATCAGTCCTTCCAATGAATGTTCATTCGGGGTTGATTTCCTTTAGGACAGACTGGTTTGATCTCTTTGCTGTCCAAGGACTCTCAGGAGTCTTCTCCAGCACCACAATTTGAAGCATCAACTCTTCAGTGCTCAGCCTTCTTTATGGTCCAGCTCTCACATGTGTACATGACTGTTGGAAAGCCACGGCTTTGACTGTGAGGACCTTTGTTGGAAATGTGATGTCTCTGCTTTTTAATAACATCTAGGTAGGAAATGGCAACTCACTCCATTGTTCTTGCCCGGGAAATTTCATGGACAGAGAGCCTGTTGGGCTAAAGTCCATGGGGTTACAAAGAGTTAGGTCCAACTAAGCAACTGAGCATACACACACAAAGTCTAGGTATGCTCTAATTCGTCATTCCACCAAAAGTCTAATGAGCCTTTGAAAGAAAAAGTGATTTGTTCAAACAGTCCAGGGATTCATATGAATTCAGATTTGGAGCCCATCTCCTTACTGATCAGCCCACCCAGGCAACTCACAGACCCAGCACTCGTTTCTCTACAGTCAGTGTGGCATCATCGTTTGTGTAGTCATAAACTTTCCCACAAGTTTAAAAATGTACTTTGAAAAACTAGAACATGAAATCTTTTTAAAAGATATTTATTTTCCCCCCTCAAGCATCTTCCTGAAACAGCCAGCTAGAAGAGACACATCCCCCTACACAAAACCCACACAAGAATATCAAAATCTGTTTGATAATGAATTTAAATTAAAAAAAAAATCCATACGCTAAAATCATTTTTATTTTTAATTTTCCCCTCTTTTTTTCAAATTCATGGACATAATGTTTCTCATCGCAACTCAGAAACATCCCAAAATAGCTGCCAAAATCTTACAAATAAACATAAAACCAAGGCTTTTGCAGTACAAAAATAGTCCTCACTTCTGCTCTAAAGGTTGGTTGCCCTTCTAAATCTTAGTTAGGGCTGGGCCTCCATCGGCAGCTTAGGCACGAAGCCACATTTAAATAAGGCTAACTTTTCTATCTGGAAAATTCATACATATAGGAGCATGTGCCTCCAATCTCAAATATGTATGTGCATTAAAAAATTCTAAAAAGAAAAGTGGATTACAGCTAGAAGATGGAAATGTATTGATGAAATAATTTCAGTTGCAAGGTAATTCATGCAGAGTTATGTTACGTTATGAATTATTGTCCCCAAAGTGTACCATGATTAATTGTAATTTTTAAAGTGCCAACAGAAATTATTACCCTTTTATTTAAGTTGCTCCCATAATTAAATAAGGAGTTTCCTTCATCACAACTAACATTTATGATCCCTGGCACAAGGTATAATAGATCTTCTCTCCCACTCTCTGTCTTTGAGGTATTGAAATTCTATATCTGATTAATCTTCTGAAATGAAACGACAGGTCATTCTGTTAGCATGTCACTGAATTCAAGCCCTGGAATACTCATCTTGATTTCCATTTTTCCACCAGGTTTTCTGCTGCATGGTAGAAGAATATTCCAGTTTGAATTTGAGTAAAATAAGTGAAAATTAAATTGATCACGGTTAAATTATTGGAATTTTATATGAGAGAATAAATCTTTTTCAGTCTCTGCATTTAATATACAATACAAAAGGCAGAAAATTAAATTTCTGTTTTTCCTTATGACTTAGGGTCTTAGAAGATAGACCATGATTTGGACTCTGCTTCATTTCTGACCACTTGTCCTTTAGTTCTGGACAGACTGGCTGCTTCTTATTCCTGCAACATGCCAGTTTTTCTGCATTATTTAGCCTCTAAATGTTCAGACTTGCTGTGCTTTTTGACATAAGGAAGGTGATTCTCAACAGGTTGCTTGAATCATGCATATTTTGAGCAAGGCACAGACTGTCCTGGATCAGGCCAACATTTCACGAATGTTTGTGTTGCAAGTAACTCTGGAATGTAGAGAAAGTGTTTCTCTCTGGGGATAATGGCAGGCATGTTTCCTGCCCATTATAAAAATGTGGGTTCCCTAGGACTGCAAGGAGATCCAACCAGTCCATTCTGAAGGAGATCAGCCCTGGGATTTCTTTGGAAGGAATGATGCTAAAGCTGAAACTCCAATACTTTGGCCACCTCATGCGAAGAGTTGACTCATTGAAGAAGACACAGCCCACCCAGGCAACTCACAGACCCAGCACTCGTTTCTCTACAGTCAGTGTGGCATCATCGTTTGTGTAGTCATAAACTTTCCCACAAGTTTAAAAATGTACTTTGAAAAACTAGAACATGAAATCTTTTTAAAAGATATTTATTTTCCCCCCTCAAGCATCTTCCTGAAACAGCCAGCTAGAAGAGACACATCCCCCTACACAAAACCCACACAAGAATATCAAAATCTGTTTGATAATGAATTTAAATTAAAAAAAAAATCCATACGCTAAAATCATTTTTATTTTTAATTTTCCCCTCTTTTTTTCAAATTCATGGACATAATGTTTCTCATCGCAACTCAGAAACATCCCAAAATAGCTGCCAAAATCTTACAAATAAACATAAAACCAAGGCTTTTGCAGTACAAAAATAGTCCTCACTTCTGCTCTAAAGGTTGGTTGCCCTTCTAAATCTTAGTTAGGGCTGGGCCTCCATCGGCAGCTTAGGCACGAAGCCACATTTAAATAAGGCTAACTTTTCTATCTGGAAAATTCATACATATAGGAGCATGTGCCTCCAATCTCAAATATGTATGTGCATTAAAAAATTCTAAAAAGAAAAGTGGATTACAGCTAGAAGATGGAAATGTATTGATGAAATAATTTCAGTTGCAAGGTAATTCATGCAGAGTTATGTTACGTTATGAATTATTGTCCCCAAAGTGTACCATGATTAATTGTAATTTTTAAAGTGCCAACAGAAATTATTACCCTTTTATTTAAGTTGCTCCCATAATTAAATAAGGAGTTTCCTTCATCACAACTAACATTTATGATCCCTGGCACAAGGTATAATAGATCTTCTCTCCCACTCTCTGTCTTTGAGGTATTGAAATTCTATATCTGATTAATCTTCTGAAATGAAACGACAGGTCATTCTGTTAGCATGTCACTGAATTCAAGCCCTGGAATACTCATCTTGATTTCCATTTTTCCACCAGGTTTTCTGCTGCATGGTAGAAGAATATTCCAGTTTGAATTTGAGTAAAATAAGTGAAAATTAAATTGATCACGGTTAAATTATTGGAATTTTATATGAGAGAATAAATCTTTTTCAGTCTCTGCATTTAATATACAATACAAAAGGCAGAAAATTAAATTTCTGTTTTTCCTTATGACTTAGGGTCTTAGAAGATAGACCATGATTTGGACTCTGCTTCATTTCTGACCACTTGTCCTTTAGTTCTGGACAGACTGGCTGCTTCTTATTCCTGCAACATGCCAGTTTTTCTGCATTATTAGGCCTCTAAATGTTCAGACTTGCTGTGCTTTTTGACATAAGGAAGGTGATTCTCAACAGGTTGCTTGAATCATGCATATTTTGAGCAAGGCACAGACTGTCCTGGATCAGGCCAACATTTCACGAATGTTTGTGTTGCAAGTAACTCTGGAATGTAGAGAAAGTGTTTCTCTCTGGGGATAATGGCAGGCATGTTTCCTGCCCATTATAAAAATGTGGGTTCCCTAGGACTGCAAGGAGATCCAACCAGTCCATTCTGAAGGAGATCAGCCCTGGGATTTCTTTGGAAGGAATGATGCTAAAGCTGAAACTCCAATACTTTGGCCACCTCATGCGAAGAGTTGACTCATTGAAGAAGACTCGACTCATTGGAGAAGACTTTAATGCTGGGAGGGATTGGGGGCAGGAGGAGAAGGGGACGACCGAGGATGAGATGGCTGGGTGGCATCACGGACTCGATGGACGTGAGTCTGAGTGAACTCCGGGAGATGGTGATGTACAGGGAGGCCTGGCGTGTTGTGATTCATGGGGTCGCAAAGAGTCGGACACAACTGAGCGACTGAACTGAACTGAACTAAGACGGAATTGCTCTTCTATAATTCAAGACAGTGCATTTTCAGGTGTTCTCCACCCTTCTTTGCATTGTCTTATGGGGATTGGAGCTTGGGTATGTTGATTTGCAAATGAAGTATGGTATCTTTCTGAGGGCTTAACAGTATCATTTATAAGAAGGAAGCTGACCGATATACAGCCTTCCAGAAGAGGAAGGATAGTAACCAGTCAGCTTTGTTTGTCAAATGAAATCGGGGCACAGTGTTGAACAGCACAGCTGACCCGGCCCAGGCAGGAAACGCAAAAGTGGCAGCTCTCCATTCGGCACATAGATGCCTATAGTAAGGGCCTGCGCTTTGCAGATGATACTAACTGGCGTGGTTTAGCTACTGGTCTAGGGAAGGCAGATTTGGGGCAGTGCACCTGAGGTGGGAACACCCCAACACTGGGTGGGAATAGGGGAGAGAATGACTTCAGTGGCTTGTGTCCCATAATTGTACTTGGAACCTTCCTCACAAGGCAGATGATTCGATGTGGATCTCCCAAACTCTTACCTGTGCCTTAGATTTAAATGATTGCTGGGTCTGCCACCTTCCACGAGGCAGTTCTGATGACTGTAGGACTTCTGTTCTCCTTAACCCGACTGAGAAATCTGTCAGAAACAAGCAGGGGGGCCCCGATCCTGCACCTCTCAAGCAGAGCCTCTGCCAACACCTCCGTTTGAACATCGTCCACACCCCTCATTCCCTTAGCCATTTCTTAGTCATCAAGAACAAACACATGCTCTCTGGCAATAGGACAAGCTAGACCAGCTTCCTTCATTCAGCTGCTCCCCAGAAAAGCCACAAGCATGATTATTTAACTAAACTGGGCAGTGTAATGCCTTTGAGTTGGTGGGAAGGTCGTTTTGGATCCATCCTAAGCTTCTGACTTATGGAAATGTCGGGGTTCCTAGCAATTTTAAATAACACTTTCTTTCCAGGGACGTCATGTGCACCCCAGGCTATAGCTGTGGAAGATGGAGGCCTTCCCCATAGAAGCATGGTGACATACGGTGGTCATGATAGACCATCAAGTACCTAAGAAAACCAGCGTGGGTTAGTAGCACTCAGATGACTGCAGGTAGGGAACTTCATGGAAGGGTACCTGAGACTACTTATGTGCAGCCTGTAGGCTGTAAACCTTGGATGGGAGTCATTCAGTTAGAAAAAGTAGCACAAAAATCGTCCCTCACTTTAGCTGAAGTGTCAGTGACATCACTGAGCCCTGAAAGGCTTTCAAGCCAGTCTTAACTCACTGACCAAGGGTGTAACTGATGATAAACAGTTTCCACTGTGTACTTCCTTACAGACTAAGGCAGTTTGTGCTATTATTAAGATGTTTTGCTGTATCTATATTAAGGACTCAGTTGAATAAAAAGGTCAATGCAGAAACTTAAGAGGTTTTTTTTTTAAGAACTCTTTTTAAAAATTTAGTTTTCTAAGGTAGATTGTGATGGTTTACAGAATTTGTTCTACTGGTTGTATCCAGAGTCATTTACCTTCTTCCAGCATCTGTGAAACTGTGAGAAGCTAACACATTAGTTTACAAGCAAAGTTATTTCCAGATTTTTTAATAGCCGTCCTTCATCATTCAGATCTCAACTCGAGTGTTGTCTCCTAAAAGAGGCCATAGCACCTCAACCTCAGTTATCCTCTTTCCTATGAATGTTCTTTCTTCTCATTATAGCCTTTATCTTTTAAAAAGTTAGTAATTATGTATGCATACAGATGGGCCTTGAACAACAAGCATTTAAACCACGTGGATCTCCATACACACAATGCTTTTTCAAAAACAGTTCAGGCGACCCTCTGGATCCTCAGATTTGGAACCAAGGATGTAGAGATCTGATCATAAGGGACTTCTGGTATCCATGGAGGGGTCCTGGAATCTGGATAACAAGTGACAATTCTATATTGTCTATCCCCTCCAATTGAATATACACTGTGTGAGGGCAGTAAATGGGAACACTATGTCCATTCAGGTGATAGAACTCAGAATAATGCCAGATTCAAAGTAGTCATTTGACAAATATTGGTTGAATTTATGTGGATTTCTTTAGAGAATCATGGAGATTTATAAGATAAACATTTCATATGCTCTCCCTTTTCTGTCTGGCTGAATCACACAAGAAATAGATAAATACCTTTTGTTTCAGATAGCTCCTTTAGGTAACATTTAACTTACTACAGAAGGAGATGTTTTTATTACAGAGGTTTTAACCAAAATATGAAGCATTTCTTATACCATAAAATGTTGAAACAATTGTAAGACATCAATTCACAAAAGAAACTATTATTCCATAATTTTACCCTCAATCCTACAAATCCACGTGGATACCCAATAACAGCATAATTTTTCCATTGAAATGACTTTTACTGGCAAAAAACATACAAATTTTCATTGAAGTTAAAAACGCTTATTGACCAAATAACTTGCTGGGCTACAATTACGTGTTGTAATCAGAAGCAGAGGCTTGGATCATTTCAATGGAAAGAGTGGATACAATCAGGGATTCACATCAAAAGTAAAACAAAACAACATATTTGATCAAAATCAGCTTTACAGGAAGACATGTGCTGTGTAAGAGTCCATGGCATGATTCAATTCAAGAAACAAAAATGTAGATAGAGTTGGATGAAGACCATTTTTTTCGACTGACTCTGCATTTAATTGTTTTTATCTCATCTTGACTTCTTAGCGATTATAGTAGTTTTGTATTTTGAAGAAACACAAGCATAGAACACATAACAGCTCATAATTATGTCTAATACCAAACATATTAATAAAGACAAAGCTCAAGTTACTACGCCTTAACAAAAAAAAGATGACAGGGACCCATCTTTCCGGTATCCAAACTGCACTGTAACAAGTCACTTGAAAAATCTAAAATAAATCTTTATGATCATGTTGAAAGTTCTTCACTCACTCACTAGTTGTTTTTCTTCATTAATAGACATTATCTCTTAGAGAAGTTCAGATTTAGAGAAATATTTAGCAAGAACAGAGAGTTCCATTTATGGTCACACCCACATACCCTTGCTTCTATTTCCCCTGTTATCAGGATCTTGTTTTGATGTGGCACGTTTGTTATACTTTATGAATACATATTGAGACTTTATTGTTTGATGAAGTCTATGGTTTACCTTAGGGCCCCTCTTTGTGTTTCTATTACATGAGTTTGCTAAATTGTACAATATCACATATGCATCGTTGCAACATCACACAGTATAATTTCACTGGGCTAAGAATGTTCTGAGCCACACCTTTTCCTCTGTTTCCATCCTCAGTATCAGTCCCCCAGATTCTGAAAAACTCTGACCTTTTTAGTGACTTCATTTTTACTTTTTCCAGAACATTTGTACAGTTGGATTCAAACAGTATGCAGCCTTTTCTTACTGGCTTCTTTCACCTACAATACGCATTTAAGACTTTTGTGACTCTGAGTGGCATGACAGTCACTGTATTCTTTTCCAGTTTAAATAAGAATTGCATAATTCCAGGGAAATTTGTTCCTACTTTGTGTTATATATGAGTATATGTATGACTGAATTCCTTCACTGTTCACCTGAAACTGTCACAACATTGTCAATTGGCTACACTCCTATATAAAATATTAATAAAACATTTAAAAACATGTTCATATACCAATATGAGGATTCTCCTATACTAATATGTGAGGATTTTTTAGCAGTATTTTAGCAGGACAGTGCTTTGGTCTAACTCATCTTTTTAAAAAGTTACTTGCTGCTGGTGAGGATGGATAATTGCCACACTTGTGTGCTGTCGGGGGGACGGAAAAATGGTAAAATGGTGCAGTCATTATGGAAAACTGTAGTTCTTTGCCTCAAAAAATTAAAAACAGAATCCCTGTGTGATCCAGCAATTCCATTTCCGGTTGTATACCCGAAGGAACTGAAAGCAAAGTGTCAAAGAGATATTTGTGCCTCCATGTTCATAAGCAGCATTATTCACAATAGCCCAAAGCTAAACATTCAGAAAACTAAGATCATGGCATCTGGTCCCATCACTTCATGGCAAATAGATGGGGAAACAGTGGAAACAGTGGCTGATTTTATTTTTCTGGGCTTCAAAATCACCTGCAGATGGTGATTGAAGCCATGAAATTAAAAGATTCTTACTCCTTGGAAAGAAAGTTATGACCAACCTAGATAGTATATTGAAAAGCAGAGATATTACTTTGCCAACAAAGGTCCATCTAGTCAAGGCTATGGTTTTTCCAGTGGTCATGTATGGAAGTGAGATTTGGACTATAAAGAAAGCTGAGCACCAAAGAATTGATGCTTTTGAACTGTGGTGTTGGAGAAGACTATTGAGAGTCCCTTGGACTGCAAGGTGATCCAACCAGTCCATCATAACGGAGATCAGTCCTGATTGTTCATTGGAAGGACTGATGTTGAAGCTGAAACTCCAATACTTTGACCACCTGATGCAAAGAGCTGACTCATTTGAAAAGACCCTAATGCTGGGAAAGATTGAGGGCAGGAGGAGAAGGGGATGACAAAGGATGAAATGGTTGGATGGCATCACCGACTCGATGGATGTGGATTTGGGTGGACTCCAGGAGTTGGTGATGGACAGGGAGGCCTGGCATGCTGTGATTCATGGGGTCACAAAGAGTCGGAAACAACTCAGCGACTGAACTGAACTGAAAGGGGATGACAAAGGATGAAATGGTTGGATGGCATCACCGACTCGATGGATGTGGATTTGGGTGGACTCCAGGAGTTGGTGATGGACAGGGAGGCCTGGCATGCTGTGATTCATGGGGTCACAAAGAGTCGGAAACAACTCAGCGACTGAACTGAACTGAAAGGTGGAAATAATCCAAGTGTCCCTCAACTGGTACATAAACTAAATGTGGTTGATATATATAATGGGATGTTATTCAGGCTGACACACACTACAACAGATGAACCTTGAGGACACAGTGCTGAGTGAAATAAGCCAGTGGTTTATTCAGTGGAGAGTAATTTTCCACTTATTATCCATATAAGTGGGAACACTATGTTTCCATTTATGAGTTACTTAGAGTAGTCAGATTTATAGAGACAGAAAGTGGGCAAGGGTTTGGGGGAGGGGTAAATAAAGAGCTGTTTCATAGGTATAGGCTTTCAGTCTGGGATGGCAAAAGTTCTGAAAATAGATCATGAAGATGGCTGCTCAACAATCCGAAGGAAGTTAAACTTACTGCACTGTAGACTTGAAAATGGTCAAGATGATAAATTTCACATTTCATGTCTTTTATCATAATTAGAAACTTTTAAAACTGAAAAAGTAAAGGGTTATTCTTTGGGTTTTGTTTGTTTCAGCAGAGATTGCAAGCTTTCATGTTGGCTTACATGAGAGCATGGAGACCTGATAGGAAGGAATGCATGTTTCATTTCCAGCCCAGATACAAGGTAGCCTGGGCTAGTATGTCTCCAGTAGCCTTGTCCAGACAGAAAATGAGACAGAGGCTATAGATGGCCCATCCTAGGTGCTTCATGGTAAAGGTAAGCAGAGAATTGTAGCAGTATTTTAGCTAGTGTGATGCAGAGTGAAAGAATGTGTGTGTGTGTGTGTGTGTGTGTATGTGTGTGTGTGTGTGTGTCTGTGAAGAGAACTATCTGAGCACTACACTATGGGGCAGAGTGTTGATGGGAGTATCACTTGAATGATAAATCCTGATGCTTCAGACAAGATGGAGATGAATAAAGAAGCACTATCTCTCATTGGGCATTTGGGAATAAGATTGAGTGAACATTTGGAGGAGTTGTCCTAGAATAGTGAGGATGAATGATCATTTATGGTGAAATCCAGGGTAAATTATGAAGAAAAAGTATAGGTCGGTAGTTTGAATTTCAGAGAGCTGATATTGTTCTCATGAAGGTTTTCTGCTTCATTATCTATGGGGTCACACAGAGTCGGACACGACTGAAGTGACTTAGCAGCAGCAGCGAAATAAGTGAGGTTATTATTTGGAAGCGGAGAAGAAGACAGCTTATTGTTGAAGCTTAAAGAGTAGACTTATTGGTATATCTACTGTCCTAAAGCACTGAAGACCTGAAGCAGTTAACTGAGTCAGCTGATTGCCAAGCTAACTTGGAATATAATGAGTTACCATCAAGTGTCTGAAGAGTCTGCTCATAGAAACCTGGGCCCAGATGGTCTTTGTAGAGGGCTTTCTCCTTTTTTTCTTTTCTTTGCATTTCATGGGTGCTAATCTAAGTATCCACACTCTTACTTCTTCTGGGAATAAGCCATTCATTTAGTCCTTATAGATTATGTTTGTTAAATAAAATATGCATTTCAGCCTACCAAAAAAAAAGCTGTCTTCTTTTGACGAATTTCCTGGTGGCTCAGACAGTAAAGCGTCTGCCTACAATGCGGGAGACCTGGATTCAGTCCCTGGGTCAGGAAGGTCCTCACAGGAAGGAAATGGCCACCCACTCCAGTACTCTTGCCTGGGAAATCCCATGGACAGAGGAGCATGGTGGGCCACAGTCCATGGGGTCACAAAGAGTCAGACATGACTGAGCGACTTCACTTTCGCTTTTCACTTTCACTTTTCACCTATGTGTCCTTTATTGAATTTTCTTCTTTTTTTTTGCATATATCTCATATTGAATTCTTTATATTTGGACTCTTGCCCTATAATCTCTCTTAAGTCAGGCACAAATGAAGTGACTTAGCAGCAGCAGCAAGTCAACATCAATACAATGGCCAGAGTTTATGTTTTCTCAACTAGAAAGTATTGATAGTCTATGTACTATAAATGTGATTGAAACAGAATAGAAGTCCTTATCAATAAAGTTTCCTAATCCATCTATCTTTCAGATTAAAAAAAAAGAGTAGAATATGAAATTGTTATCTTGGTGAGTGAGGAAGGACATTAACAAGGAAAATTCTGTAGGATAGTATAGTAGGCCTTAGAATGCATTTGGGGTTTATGAGATATGAACATAATCCTCTATGCTCATCATAACATTTCTACAAGAGGGACTCTATTTTGCTCAAATATATAGGTGTGACGCCTGAGGCCAATAGAGTAGGGTGAGCGGTAAACGCCACATCTTTCCAGGCTCTCTCCACTTCATCTAGGTTGCACCTCACGGTACATTATTTAGGTTCTACCACTTGCCAAGCATCTGACTTTTCTTATCATAATAACACCCTTGCCTCAGATAAAAGAGAACTTCAAAGAAAAGTCTAGGCTACTTCCCAAGGTCACAAGAAGCAAAGAACATTCAAATAGTCCCAGCTCCAAAGCCCACCATTTTCCATCCACATTCATGCCTTCTGCACAGAGCAACACCTTTCAGGAGAATCAGAGACCTTCAGAGGAATAACCCAGGCCAATGTCCTTCATTCTCTGAGGTCACAAAAAGTGGTTGTTACACTGTGTGCATTTAAGATTAGTGAAAGCATAAACTTTGGAAAGTTTATAGATTAATGTGTCTCGGCCATAAAAAGGAACAAATTTGAGTCAGTGGAACTGACATGGATGAAACGAGAGTCTGTCACACAGAATGAAGTAAGTTAGAAGGAGAAAAACAAGTATCATATATTAACACATATGTATGGTACGTAGAAAAAGAAAAGATATATGTGAACCTATTTGCAGGGATGGATTAGAGACGCAAATGTAGAAAACAGACTCATTGACACAGGGCAGAAAGGAGAGGGTGGGACAAATTGAGAGAATAGCACTGACGTGTGTTCGCTGCCACGTGTGAAGCAGAGAGCTAGCGGGAAGCTGCGGCATAGCACAGGAGCTCGACCTGGTGCCTGGTGATAAACCAGTGGGGTGGGATGGGGTGAGTGGGAAGGAGGCTCAAGAGGAGGGGCATATGTGTATATTCACAACAGATTCACATTACACAGCGGAAACCAATACAACACTGCAACTATCCTTCTTTCAAAAAGAGGCATCAAAAAGGGGGAAAAAGGATTCTAGGGATGGTTAGGTTTTCTTTGTTGAGACATAAAATAATCTGAGGCCCAAAGTCAAGCAAAATAAAAACTACGGCCAGATTTCTGAAGTTCTAGTTCCATATTCTCTCTTCTTGGAGCTCCTGGCAGAATTCATTTTATTTAAATGAATTGTATTCTTTGAAAAAAAAATCCATTTTAATATGTTAAAATCTAATGTTTCAACTGCTGGCTTTCCAGACAAAAGGCAAGGTACCCCAGCGTGGTTAAGGGTCAGTGGGTTTCTGTGGCAGAAGTCAGAGTTGCTGGCTTCACTGCTGTTGGGTCTCCTGTTGAGTGTGACCTTGGACACACCTTGCTGCTCAGCACGGCTTCCATCGCAGCTCCACAGCTCACGTCCCCTAAGCACTTTCCAATCACCATACCTTGTCACAGTCTGACATGTGTAAATAGCTAAAGATTTCATCTCAAAAAGAAGCATTTCATAATTCTTCCCTGGTGTAGCTTTTCATATCACTAGATCTAAAATTAAATTGATTTACCATTTGTAAGCATAACACCAAATGCGGAGTGATAGATCTGATTATGTTTTTTAAAGCCATCTATATGTCAAGACTACCATAAGCAAAGCTAAATAGAGAGATGTGAAAAAAATCACAAAGTACACATCAAAAAAATCCATTCTATATGTGTGTATATATATATATGAAACTGAAGTAAAATTATATAGAGACAAAGTATATAAAAGTAATTCACATTGAGAAATACAGATGATCAACAAACATATATGTTGTTCATCTTATAAGAGTGAAAAAATACAAGATATAATCATTATCTATCTAATTAGGAAAGAATAATGCTAAATTAAATATAAATAAATTATTATTGTTAATAATTTAAACTGCTGAGTGATTTGTGAATGTGAACAGACTCTCTGTACTCACTGTGGCTAAAATGTTTATGGAAGCTGACTTCAATTTATACATATAACCATTAAAGACATCCACAACTGTAAGACAGCAACTTTACTTCCAGAAATGTACTCCAAAGAAATAATTAGCTGAGTGGGCAAAATCAGACATATAAGCTGCTGTATGGTAGTCATGCTAACACCATTGGTGATAGGATCTTGGAATGGAGGACATGGATGCTCTGAGTCCTAAAAAAGACTGGACCATGTCTGTGAATCACTCAGAGACTCAAGACAGTGTTCCTTACATTTATTTAGTCAATATTTATTTATCTAAATGTAAGAGACTTAACTAGCAGTGAGTCAAACAAGTTGGCAAATAAGAGACAAATAGTTCATTAATAAAATAAAGCTTTGGAAATTGCTATTAAGCTTTTAAAAATGTAGGAGATCTGCCTACAGGATTTGATAGAAATTATGACATACAATGAGCAATTTATGCATTTTTCAATTTTTAAAGCTTCTCTGCTAGTTAGACATGGTTCTTAAGTTTTATAAAAAGTATGCTACTGCTAAGTCGCTTCAGTCATTTCCGACTCTGTGCGACCCCACAGACGGCAGCTCACCAGGCTCCTCCATCCCTGGGATTCTCCAGGCAAGAACACTGGAGTGGGTTGCCATTTCCCTCTCCAATGCATGCGTGCATGCTAAGTCACTTCAGTCATGTCTAACTCTGTGCGACCCCATGGACAGCAGCTCACCAGGCTTCCCTGTCCACAGAATTCTCCAGGCAAGAATACTGGAGTGGGTTGCCATTTCCTTCTCCATGAAGATGTAAATTCCAAACTCATAAATCTATTAAATTAGAGATACATCGAGAAAATGAGATGACACATAAAATCTCTAGCATAGCGCCTGCCACACTGTGGGTATTCAACATGTAACAGTTGATACAACAAAACTGTATCAATGTTGTCAGCTCAGTTTGGTTGCTCAGTCATGTCCGACTCTTTGTGACCCCATAGATTGCAGCATGCCTGGCTCTCTGTCCATCAACAACTCCTGGAGGTTGTTCAAACTCATGTCCATCGAGTAGGTGATGCCATCCAACCATCTCATCCTCTGTTGTCCCCTTCTCCTCCTGCCTTCAATATTAAAGATTGAAGGGGAAAGATCAATGTCATAGTTATTATCAAAGATTCACACCAGGTTTCCTCAAATGATCCTCCCTTTCTTCCCGCTTTCCATCCTTTTTATTCCTCCATTCCTGCCTCCTGTCTTTCAACCTTTGGTCTTTCTATTTTTCCTCTCTTCCAACATTTTTGAGCATTAACTGGGAGCCATGCATTTCACTAGGCACTGGAGTAAAAAAAAAAACACTATGCTTTGCCTTAAAGAATTGGCAGCATGGTTGATATAATTACCTTTGGAAGAAACGACATTACACATGACAAGCAAAAATTTTTGGCAACTGAAGGAAGAGTGTGGCTAATTCTACAAGTAAAAAGTTGTAGACTTTTTAGGCTGTTTGTTTAAAATGATATTGAAGACCAAATAGTAACATATTAGGCTGAGAAGGCAAAATAGCTTTTTCACGCCTGTGACATAAACTTGCACTTGAAAGGACATAGCCGTTTTGGGAACCACGAGGAGGGTAGGAGGGCCAGATGACAGGTGGGGAGAACTTTAAGGTGATGAGAATGAAAATATGTTAGTGTAAGTTTTGGAAGAGATGATAAGTAGTTTGTGTCTGATCCCATATAGATGGTTCCAAGAACAGTGGCTGGATCAAAACTGTTTATAAGACTAACATGCTGACTAGGTAAGGATCAACTAGCTCACTCTTAATACATCATTGGGAGACGCACATTTTTCACAGGTAGAGTGTGCTTATAATTTTTAGAGCCAGTGTCATGCGCTTCTTAAAGCACAAAGAGAAATGCTGATTCCTCTGGTGGTCCCTTCTTTCCTCTGGAACCCGAGTTCACTGATAGTCTAGCTTCTTAGTTATTTCTTCAATAAGCAACATGCTATGCTAAGTTGAACCAGAAGCTAGAGGCATTACAGACTGATAGGACAGAAATATTTTAACCCCTAGCAATAGGGTATGATCTATGATATAATAAACCTATGGAAGGTCGAAAAAGAAAGTAGAAGGCAATTGACTCTTAGAAGAAATTTTTCCCATGTGAAGAAAACTCTGTGAGTTTGAAAGGATAAAATAAGACTTTACAAGGAAGTTGAAGGAAAAAATTATCTCCTTTTTGTGATGTGTCCTTCTTTTCATAATGCTTGACTTCATCTGGCATGCGGGGAGGATTGCTCTTTTCTTTGGTTCCCATGGCAATAATACTACTATGGCTGCCATATGCAATTTCTCTTAGGTATGTTGACTTATGCCTGAATTTCACTTATGCAGTCTTATTATATTTTTAGGCTAGCTCTTTGTAGTAAGCAAACCATTCTTAATTTTGTAAGCAAGATAAATAAATCCCAGGAAATGTAAACCCATGGTTATCACAACAGTAATTGGGAAGGCAGAAACTAAATCCTATTTATTCTGTTATCAAAACATATGCTATACACATAATTGGCATTCCATTTATGCCTCAGCCTGTTGAACTAGGCTTACACGTCTCCATGTAACACAGGGGCTCTGCCTGTTTTATGCTGTATCCCAAGGGTAGTGAAAAATATTAGAGAATGAACACAGGAATTAATGCATAACTCTCTAAAAATATCCTTTAAGCCTTACCAAATTCTGTCAGATATGAAGGTTTTTTTGTTTTACATGCTTTGCGTTGTGAACTAAATAATTTGCCTCTCGAGGGCAGAACTGTCTTAATTCTCTATAAGAACCCATACTATCCAGCACAGAGGCTTGTCCAATGCAGGAGATCCTGATAGAGTTCTTTTTAGTGAATTACCCATTTCTGATAGATTTTGGAGTGGACTTTGTCCTCATTCTAAGTTTTGTGCATCAATGTCTCATTATCCCTTTTGGTAGATTGTTGCTCTCTCCTGCTATTCTGAGAGGAATCACAATCATTGCCCCGTTTTCTTCCCCAGAATTGTTTCAGCTCTAGAATTTAAAAATACCTGTCAACTTTTGTGGCTACTATGACCCACTTGTGGACCTTCTTTTCTGTAGGGAAGTTAATAGAAAACAACAGCTTTTACTCAAGCAAATGCTTAGGTCTCAACTGCTTTCACTCTCATAAGAACTGTTAGCAAATTATAATTAGGGGGAAAATTACAGAACCCCCCAAAAGGAAAAGAACTGTCTTGACACACTGTGATTGCAATTCTAATCCATTTTATGATATTATTACTTTTTAATTCAAAGTTAACATATATTGGAAGTAAAATTAGAAGATCTGTGTCTGCACTATTTAAAACTCCAAATTCCTGCCCATTGTTTTGACTTGAGATATTAGTATCTTTGGTGAGATTGAACCATCATTCTCCAAGGAGAGATTGGGAGTTTTTCTGTGACTATTATCCTGCTGTCCAATGGTCCTGGACTTGGAATTCATGGTCACGTTCGCTTGTATAATGCTGAGTGCAAGGAGCTTCCCTACCTGCTTCAGTCCACTCGTGATCACTCTCTTCTGAAAGAAGCCCATGATTACAACTTTCATGAGGATATGGACAGCAAAATGACCACTGTATGCCCCTTTATTGAAATAGTCCATTTCTGAAGGAAGGTAATTAAATAGTGAGGTACTCCAAAGCCCAATCAACCAGGAAAGAAATTACTCATGACCTAGTTTCCCTAAAGGGTAAAGCTTTCATATCCAAATGGCTAGTAAAGAAGCCCCAAACCTTGGGCTCCCACCAATCTTCCCTCATAGCTCAGTTGGTAAAGAATCTGCCTGCAGTGCAGCAGACTCAGGTTTGATCCCTGGGTCAGGAAGATCACCTGGAGAAGGAAATGGCAATCCACTCCAGTGTTCTTGCCTGGGAAATGCCACAGACAGAGGAGCCTGGCAGGTTACAGCTCATGGGGTCGCAAAGAGGCAGACATGACTTAGCAACTAAACCATCACCAATCTTACCACTAGGGGGGTTTATATTGATCACTACATATCTTAAATATCTCTCAAATCCACTTGTTCCCCTTCTTTCCCACACCATTGTTTTAATTCAGGCTCTCCACAACTTTCTCCTGGCACATTTGTTTTGCTTCTTATCAGGGCATCGGGGAATGCAAAGGAGGCAGGAGTGGAGAAAATCTTAGTCTGTAGAACTTAATGGCATGTGGTTTTTAACAGCTGAAAGGAGATTCTAGCTTCAGTAGTAAGATTTAATATCATTCTAAATGTTTCGCTCCCTTCTTCCATCAGTTGAGAATACATATTCTCTGCTCTGTGGCTCACAGACTTCTTCCTCCCTTACCACAGGAGGAATGTTCTCATTGTCCCCTTCACAGGAGCTCAGTCACAGGATTTGCTTCTATCAAGGAAAGGTGTGCAGAAGTGGCATGGATCTGTCCAGGAGAAGCTTGAGAGTCAAGGCAAAGTATTGTTCAGTTGCTAAGTCATGTCTGACTTTTGGCAACCCAATGGACTGCAGCACACCAGGATTCCCTGTCCTTCAACATCTCTTGAGTTTGCTCAAACTCATGTCCATTGAGTCAGTGATGGCATCCAACCATCTCATCCTCTGTTGTCCCCTTCTCCTCCTGCCCTCAATCTTTCCCAACATCAGGGTTTTTTCCCCGTAAGTTGGCTCTTTGCACAAGGCGACCAAAGTATTGGAGCTTCAGCTTCAGCATCAGTCCTTCCAATGAATATTCAGGGTTGATTTCTTTTAGGCGTGGCATGGCTGTGGCATTGCCCCTCTGCCAGGAGACCGCCAAAACCTAGATTAGAACCGCTCCTTCAGACAGGGTCCTGGAATGAAGACAGGACAGAGCAGTAGCTGATCTCAGACAATATATAACATAAGCTAAAAATAAACCTTCGTGGGTTCATCCACTGAGATTTGAGGGTTATTTCTTACTCCAACATTTTATCACAAAACCTCATTAATACAATGAACATTTCATTTTGTTGGCTATTTAATTCCTCATAAAAAATCATTCTGTATCACATCAGGATAAATCACCACTGGACTGATGAAATAGATCTCTTCTGTAGAGCAGCTGATAAATATTGATTAAATAAGGTAATATATGGATGATACATAGAAGGCAAAGTGCTGAACACCGAGTGGATGATTTATCAATGTAAGTGTCCCTGCCTATGTCTGTTCTTTATTAATTTAAAAAGGACTCAGCTGTATGTACTTAATGTCTTAGCTCATTCCAAACAATGACATTTTCCAAAAGTCTTTTCCCTTAAAAAAATAACTTTTTAAAAAAGCAGAAATATTGATGCTACTGGGACTTGTCTCCCCCACTGACTTGAGTGCATCGACACACACAGGGCTTGCTGGTAGTTTAATTAACAATTAACCTCACGGAGGGGGCAGCCAACCTTCGTCCTGAAACTGGTCTGTCATTCTGGTTAGAAAATGGGCTTCTCATCATCAACAAGCATTCATTCAACCTGTATCAAATGCGAGGCTCAGGGACAATGAAAATATAATTCAGAGACAGGGCTGGGGAATTGTATGTAGCATCTCAGGAGGTGAAGGTCCTTTAGGACCAGCACACGGCGGCACAGCCATGCAGGCTCTCCAGGGTGGGGGCTGAGCAGAGGTTGCTCATGGCCAGGACCTCAGATCGGCTCCAGGGCAAGGAGTAATCAGGCTCAGGCTGGGCCTTACAGCAAAACAAAAAGGGAAGAGGGACTTCTCTGGCAGTCCAGTGGTTAAAACTCCATGTCTCCGCTGCATGGGGTATGGGGTGGCTCAGAGGTTAAAGCGTCTGCCTGCAATGCGGGAGACCTGGGTTCGATCCCTGGGTCGGGAAGTTCCCCTGGAGAAGGAAATGGCAACCCACTCCAGTATTCTTGCCTGGAGAATCCCAAGGACGGAGGAGCCTGGTGGGCTACAGTTCACGGGGTCGCAAAGAGTCGGACACAACTGAGCGACTTCACTCACTCACTGGGAATTAAGATCCCATATGCCCTGGGGCATGGACAAAAAAAAAAAAAGAGAGAGAGAGAGAAAGAGAGAGAAAACAGCACCAAAAATGATCAGTGAAGGGAATATGACTAGAATTACAGAAGGAAAGGGGGAAAATAACAGGAAAATATGAAGAAAAAGGACATTTACTGAGTACCTCCTATATGACATAAGGCTTACAGTTCTCTCCTAATTTAATCTTTAAGGCAGGTTTTAGGAAGTAGGAACTATCAAGCCCATTTTAAAGATAAGTTGCTAGGTTCCTCACTGCTATGGGTTACTGTCCTGCCCCTTCCACTTAACCAGTGGTCCTGGCATGCCATGTAATTGTTCTGATACTTGACCACTTAATCCACACTGCATAAATATCCCTTTTCAGCCCATTTGGCCATTGAAAGCTAAATTTGGAGATTATTACAGGACTGTAGCTAGAGAATTCCCACACTCTGATCCTTCCTGCCCTCACATGTACTACACCCTCTGCTCAGAACACTCTTCTACCCTCTTGCTACACCAGTGCCCCAGGCATCATCCCTTTCCTGCCCCCCAAGCCTCTCCAACCCGGTTTCTCCACCCTGTAAAAACAGCACTGTGCCTTCCCCAACTGCCCCATGATGAGTCTCCAAGCTCTTTTATTCCTCTGCACTTATATATTAAAATCACTGTTTTTGTCTTCTTTTTTTTTTTTTTCAGAAACCCATGGCCTCTTTAATTTTATTTTCAATATTTTTTTTAGTTAAATTAAGAGTTTACTTGGACTTCCCTGGTGACTCTGATGGTAAAGAATCCCCCTGCAAAGTGGGAGACCTGGGTTCAATCCCTGGGTTGGGAAGATCCCCTGGTGGAGGGCATGCAACCCACTCCAGTATTCTTCTTAGAGAGCCAATGGACTAAGGAAACTGGAGAGCTATAGTCCACGGGATCACAGAGTCAAAGTCAGAACCTCTAAGGGACAAAGCATAGCACAGCAAGAGTTAATTTATGGTGCTGTGTTAATTTCTGCTGTACAGCAAAATCATTATTTGAATCTCTCTTTTCTCCCCATCGCCACCATCCACTAAAAATGATGAACGACTTGAGTGTTGCAAGTTAATTCTTATTCGGGGCAGAATGAAGACTGCAGCCCAGGAGGTAACACCTCAGACAGCTCTAAGAAACTTCTCCAAAGAGGCAGGGGAGGAAGGTTAATATATGTGATTTTGATGAAGGGAGAGTCAAGCACTCACTGTACAAAAGGTTTTATGCTGGGCACAAGAAGCCAATGTCACCACGAAGGGATTTAGTGATTTTCTAGACACAGGAAGATACAAAGACTGAGATGATGAAACTAGTTCCTGAAAATATGTAACTATCTAAAGACCTGTTCTTCTAGTTTTCCTGAATCACCAAGTGCCTCATTCTCCACCCTGAATTGCCTTCAGGTCATGTCCAAGGTCAGTAGCTACAGCAACCCAGGATTCAGTCTCTGCAGAGGTGGATGGCAAATGCCCTTGGCAAGCACCACTTTGTAGTTGACATCACCTCAAGGCTAAGTTCTCTAGGTCGAGGAGATTTTCTTCACGGGTTGGTCCAGGGAAGCACACTGGCTGAGACTGCCCACCCCAGCCAGGCATCATAGTAACCGCTTACATGAGTTCTATTAGGGCAGGAGGTCCTGGAAGGAACACAGAACTGTCAAGCCACCACCAACTGGAGGAGTTTTGAGAAAGGCCGAAAAGGAGATGCCACGCACCCTACCACCTCTCAGAACTGGCTGAGCAATGTGGGATCCAGCAGGAAGGACTCTGAGTCACAGTGATTGGTCAGAGAAAACCTGGGTACTAAAACCATCCCCATAAAACCCAAGACTGTGAGCCACGTGGAGGAGCAGTTCTGCTGGGTTCCCTCACCCTCCTGCTCTCCGCCTAGGTGCCGCTTCCCCATAAAGTCTCTTTCTTTGTCAGCACGTGTGTCTTTTTGGACAATTTGTTTCCAAGTGTTAGACAAGAGCCCAATCTGGGGCCCTGGAAGCTGTCTCCCTTCCTGCAACAGCTTTATTTGCACAATGTTCATTTAACACTCACTGAGAGCCTGCCTTGTGCCATGTACCATGCCTGGTGTTGGGAACACACTGATAGGAGTGAAGTGGTCTCTCTCATCACCGGGCTGACCTACCGGGCATTACAAACAAGAGTCTGGGCAGTTACAACAGGGGTCACAGCAAAGGTAGGCGACACAGAGGCTCCCTGAGGACCAGAGTCCCGTCTCTCCGCCGGACAGAGTCATTAGGAAAACTTCCAGTAGGAAGGGACACCAAAACTGACATCTCAGAGGGGAGATGAGGGCAGTAAAGTGAAAAGAGAGAGAGGGAAAGTCCTGCCCCCACTCCAGCTCACAGCAGCATCTGAACCGAAGAGGACTCTTTGAAAGTACTCTGCCACCTTCGAGAGTACATCCTTGGTAGTTATCACTGAATGGGTTAAACCATATCAATATTTATAAGCCAGTAGAGTATGCTTTCGTATACTTTGAGTGAGAATTCAACATATCTTTAAAAAGAATCCTATATATGTTCTGATTTATTATCTGCCATTGCCTGTTTATCTTATCTCACTTTCTGAAATCTCCTTTCAAGCTGGAAAGTACAGCTGATGGCAGAAGGTGTGTTTATACCTCAGTGACAGAGAAAGGAAAGTGAAGCGAGCCTTGAATCAGATAGTTGGGGGTTTTATTGTGTTCTCGGAGCCACTTTTAATAAACTTTCCTGATACCCGGTAAAAGGATGTGGTCTCCATCAAAAGCCCTTTTCGGTAACCAAATCAACAAGAAGAGAAAAACACACCTACACAGTTCCAGGTGCAGCTGAACGCGGGGCAACTAGAGAGGTGCAGGCTCGCGGCTCCTCCCGGCTTTCAAGGGGCTCGCGAGGACCAGCAGCTCAAAGCTCTCCTCTCATGGTGGGAGGGTAACAGAAGGATCCTCCCTCAGCTGAAGCTCAGGGACACCAAGACTGCACTTTTCTCTGCCCCCTACCTCCAAATGGCAGTGTCTTGCCCAACCAAGAATTTTCTGAGCCCCCACCTCCACCCCAAAGCACTGACCAAAAACACTACGCATAATGAGTAACCCTGACTTCATTTGCCAAACACATACCCCCTGGGCTTAGCAAGCCAAGAGCTGGAGAGGTCCGGGGTGTAGACAAAAAGCTGGTTTGAGGACTGAGGGGTTACATTTATAAGCCCTGGGTGCTGGAACACAGACTTGCAACTCTTGTACTAATCTGGACAAGGAGCCCATTACTTAGTGTTGTTCCAAGCATTTACTCATTTAGGTTTAGAAAATAAATTTTTACCTTCCTGCTTAAAATACTCTCATGTTCAAGAAATAATAAATAAATGAAATGGACAGTGATGCCTAGCGTCAGATTTGGGGAAACCCTTAATAATTACTTTTTACAAAACTCTGACAGATTTTCTTATCTGTTTCTGAACTCTCATTACCTATTTTGACATTTATTTTATTTTGTGCCACTTATGTTCAAGGCCGCTGTGAAGAGCTGACTCATTGGAAAAGACCCCAATACTGGAAAGACTGAGGGCAGGAGGAGAGGGGGTGACAGAGGATGAGATGGCTGGATGGCATCACTGACTCAATGGACATGAGTTTGCGCAAACTCTGAGAGATAGTGAACAGGGGAGCCTAGTGTACCACAGTTCGTGAGGTTGCAGAGTCTGACACGACGTAGCAACTGAACAACTACAATGCTCGAGGCACAGTGATAGGCTTTGTAACGTGTTTTCTTGTTGTCTGTGTCTTGCTTAATGTTTTCAGATTTCTGTCTTCTTGCCATAGAAATGAGAAAATGTTTATTTATAAATTTACTTTAAGAATTAAATGAAAGTAGGGCAAAGAATATGAGTACTTTACATGTATTTTTAATTTTAAGCCTCACAGTCACTTTGAAAAGCATTGGGTTGGCAAAAATTTCTATCAGGTTTTTCCGTAAGGCTCATGGAAAAACTCAAACTTTTTGGCCAACCCAACAGATCTCCTTACATTCATTTAACAATGAATGAAATTGAGGCTGAGAGTTTAAGTGACTCTACAAAGGCTATTCATTTTAGTTAGAACTGAAATTTTAACCCAGATCACTAAGTGTAAAGTGAAGTCAAAGTGAAGTCATTCAGTCATGTCTGACTCTTTGCAATCCCATGGACTGCAGTCTACCAGGCTTCTCTGTCCATGGGATTTTCCAGGCAAAAGTACTGGAGTGGGTTGCCATTTCCTTTTCCAAGTGTAAGGTCAGTACAGTTCCCTGGGGCCCTAGTTGCCTAATCAGGAGAAACGTCAGCTTGCCCACACCTGAGGTAACACACCTGAGGTCAGCTTGTCCACAGCTGAGGTAACACACCTGAGGTCAGCTTGCCCACACCTGAGGTAACACACCTGAGGTTAGCCTGTCCACAGCTGAGGTCAAACATCTGAGGTCAGCTTGTCCACACCTGAGGTGACACACCTGAAGTCAGCTTGTCCACACCTGAGGTGACACACCTGAGGTCAGCTTGTCCACACCTGAGGTCAGCTTGTCCACGGCTGAGGTAACACAGCTGAGGTCAGCTTGTCCACGGCTTAGGTAACACACCTGAGGGCAACTTGTCCATATCTGAGCTAACATGAGTTAATACACCTGAGGTCAGCTTGTCCACAGCTGAGGTAACACACCTGAGGGTAACTTGTCCACACCTGAGTTAACCACAGCTTCAAGATGTTCTCTTCACCAGTGGCTGGTGCACTCAGTGATCCAGGGTCTGGCTACCTCATCCTCTACTTAGTGTGACATTGGTTCTAGGACCTTTGCCTGCATGATCCCAATCTTCTTCAAAATAACTCTTGGAGTTTAGTGTTAGCATCACAGCTGGACTGGTTGAAGCTTAGTTGGGAGAGAGTCAGAATTTTCCAGCCTCACCCAGTTTTGCCACCAAAGCTTGCTCTTGGAATCACTGCTTCTCACACAGCCATGGCTAAGCAGGACGCTCAGGTGCGGCAAGGAAGAGCAGTGACTTCCAAAGCTTACCAGGGCTCTAGATAAGCATTGCAGAATCAGCTTTGTGCAAATGACAACGTGGTTCTGACCGACCAATAGCACCAGCATTTCGGCATCACCGCATACGTGATGTACCCACTCTTGTTCTCATTCAAATGCACTTTTTTTTTTTTAAGTTGAAACCTATTGGTGATGTATAAAATGGTAAATCTCCAGCAGCATCACCTTTTGAATAGGTAACAAAACTTGATCAGAATCTTATGTAAACATTACTTTGCTCAGCATTTTATAATCACCTATTATTATAAGGCCAGCCCATGACCAAATGGATAAATAAGGGCCCTGTTGAAGAAACCCTCACAGCAGAGAGAGTAGATGAGCAGATGCATGAGTAAACAGATAGCTGGAGTGTACTCAGCTAAGTAAGCTGCATGGGTTTGTACAACAAAGGATGCACCAAGGTGGAAAAGCTCACCTTTCTTGTCTCTTCTGAAGGGCTAATGCATAATATGGTCCTGCCATTGAATAGGTGGCTCAGGAAACAGAAAAATAAAAGAGTTGGTATTTCAGAGTAAGGCACAGAGGTATCCATGAGAGTCTGTGATGACAGAGACCGGTTTCATGAGACTGAGCAGGTCAAAGGTGTTGACAATTGATGGGCTTGGTGTCCAAAGAGATTTGAACTAGATCTCAAAGCATCTTGACTGCCATACTAAACTATAGCTTTGAACCCAACAGAAACACTTACCTAGTTTCCTCTGAGTGGATAAGATGCTCTCTTGGTCCGAGGGGCAGCCTCAAGTCAATGCACCCATGGATCGGGGTGTTGCAATCGCGGGGCAGCTGGTAGCAAACAGTATGGACCAGAAAATAATTTTTCATACTTCTTTTAGCAATTAAAGTGAAACTTGATTTTTTTCATTTCTTAAAAAACTACTTAATCAACTTTATGAATTATTATAAACATTTTGACAAACATGGAATAAAATAATGAGCACCTATATATCACTCCAAATTTATTAAACAACCATCCTCTGTCTTATTTGCTACAGAGGATTTGTGTGTGTGTGTGTTCATAAACATTACATAGCTAGTGAGGTGCCTATGCATTGCAGGTTTCCCTGATTCTCCCTTAGAGATGTTCGCTAGCAGGCATTTGGTGTTTATGCTTCTAGGCAAGTGTTTAAAGGGTTACTATCTGTCATGAAAATTTTAAAAACATTTTTATAGGTTTGAACAATTTTAAGAGATGATATCACATGGCATATGCATTTTCTTCCTATATGTGTGTGTGTGTGTGTGTGTGTGTGTGTGTGTGGTTAAAGCAACATGCTTAGAGATTATTGCTACTGATGCATATAGCACTTTGTTAATTTTAACTGCTGAGTGCTATTTGATCACATTTTTGATTCATTTCTTGAGGTTCATTTTTTTGAGAAGAACTGGCCAGGGAAAATGCAGCTGCATGGAATTTATTGTCAAAATTACAGAACCAGAAGGAAAAAGCTATCTCCAACAGTGTACTTGACACCGAGGCTTTAGCTGGCTTTGGCATCAGATTCTGCAGGTCATCCGTCTCACTCTGTGATGCACTGTTTAAATTTCTCTCTGCAGAGCGGTACAAGAGTGGTTTCCTAGAACACCCACAGAGACCAGGAAAGCCTACTTGTTCAGTGCTTTCACTGACATTTTTTTTTTTTAATGACTCTATCTGGTGGGGCTCTGCATTCTTTTAGGGTATCAGGCTTATTTGTTGGGAATTCTACTTTTTTGGTGAGCATTCACATTTCCGATGGCTCTATTGAAGTTTATCCCATAACAATTTCCGATTAAATTACTTTTCAGGATTATCCTCAAAGACAGTGGTCATTTCAG
The DNA here is from genome assembly GCA_006410675.1 of Oreotragus oreotragus. Taxonomy (NCBI): domain Eukaryota; kingdom Metazoa; phylum Chordata; class Mammalia; order Artiodactyla; family Bovidae; genus Oreotragus; species Oreotragus oreotragus. Next base: position 47,026 of record SJYX01003083.1, on the reverse strand, counting down.
GTGAAAGAAATGAGGAGAAAGAATATTAAATAACTTGCCCAATGTCATACATATGGACAACAGAAAATTAGTACAGTTATAAGTGTCTGAAATTTTATTTTTAACTCAATAATAAAATAAATGTCTCTTAGTTAAAAAATAAATTTCTCTTCACTGAATATTGTCCTCATGTGTCCTGAAGTTTGCAGGCATCCTGGCCAACTCCACAACACGGAGGACATGGTGAGACCCGGCGTGCCTTTAAACAAGTCATCCAAACACTCTAGTTTTTCTGGAACTTGACAGGCATATTCTATACAACGAAGCACTCCATTCTTTGACATTATTATTTTAAAAAGTTATCAAATGTATTGGCATAGATTGCATGTGGTATAGTATAACACATATAATATAATATGTGTAACATATATTTGGCCTGCAACAGCCAAAATGTATTACGAACATTAGAACCTTCAGCTTAACACCTCTTCTTTGCACATTTCCCTGACTTCGTAGGCAGCCAACTTCAGATCTAAGCAACCCTGCTTCTAGTGGAAGGTCCCAGGGAGAAGTGGTGTTTGCAGTTAGTTGCCTCTGAAAGGCAGCGTGATGGTTGGCAAACCAGATGTCTTGACACATATGAGGCTTCCGGGGCAGACACCCACCCACAGATTCTCAATTAGGGAAATCTACAATTAATGTGACAGTGAGGAGAAGGATCTGACGTACAATTATTTTGGCTGGTGCTTACTTTGCTGAGATATCCATGAATAGTCTTTCAAAATCCATATGAAATCCAGTTATTTGCTAAAATGTGAAACCATTTATAAGGGAGCAAGCAGTCATTTGATAAACTTGGGCTGGATTTGTTTTTTAAAATCTGCTTCATGGCTTAATGGATCCTGTGGTGTGGTTTGGACCACAAGGTGCATAATGCCCATGGGTTCTAAGAAGACTCAAGAAGTGAACCAAAGGTGAAAAACTCCAATAACAATGAGCAAAGATTCTTCTAACAGCTTCAGCAACTCTAATGCATCTTGAGCCCCAGAAGGTTTTGGAGTCTGCAGCTGCAGATGACAATTCCTTTTTTTTCTTTCTTTCTTTTTTTTTGGTTCTTCTCAAACTGAATTTCAACAATGAGGCAAGTGATTGCAATGTGGCAGTAGACAAAAGCTGTTTTCAGAGGATTGCCTGCTTGCAGAGGCCTGGGAAACCCAGGCTTCCAAGTCACAAACAATAGGTCTTTTAACCTAACACATTGCCCCAAACTGGGTGGAAAACACAGTTCCCAAAATTGTCATGGTCCAACATACTAGAAAACCTACAATAAGAAAAGCTTAACACAGTTTTCTGTGTTCCAATTGCAAAGATGAGCCTTATGGAAGAGTCTCTTTCACAAGCTGGATAGCAGGTTCCTCCGGTCTGGAATTGTGGTATGATTCTCACTTGTATCCTTGGGGTAAGGATATCTTCAGCACAACATACATGGCGACATAGTACTCAACAGTTCGGGGCCCAATGGAGGTGATACTTGGAATCTAGAGGGACTAGAGAATATGCAGAATTTCACTCTGATTATTGTCTCTCTGCTTATCCATCCCTCCAGTTAAGTTGTATTTTGAAAGAAGTAAATGATTATTTTTCCTCTGCTCTGAAAACCCCCTATGTTTTAAAGTTACTGTAAATATATTTAAAGAGATGGAAATGATGCTTGATAACTATAAAGTGAAAATTCCATGATGATTCATTCACTTTCAACCAACTGACTGATGATGGAAGATCATAACACTGTAGTCTCTGTACATACAGAAGTAAGCACAGTGGGGCCCTTCCCTTGCTGTTTATCAGGAGATGCATATATTTTTAACTCAGTTATACATACTGAGTTAGGTAATTGACCACTAAAGATAAACAGCTGAGATTCAGGCAGCTGAGACTGACTGATCAATAAGTGTTCCAGAGAAAGTAGGAGTCCAGTGGGTAGAAGCTGAATACAGACAAAAAATGGAAGTTTTCGGGCTACACAAGGATAGACAGGTCATTCTATATAGTTCAGTCGCTCAGTCATGTCCGACTCTTTGTGACCCCATGGACTGGAGCATGCCAGGCTTCCCTGTCCATCACCAACTCCCAGAGCCTACTCAAACTCATGTCCATTGCATCAGTGATGCCATCCAACCATCTCATCTTCTGTCATCCCCTTCTCCTCCCACTGTCAATATTTCCTAGTATCAGGATCTTTTCAAATGAGTCAGCTCTTTGCATCAGGTGGCCAAAGTACTAGAGTTTCAGCTTCAACTTCAGTTCTTCCAATGAATATTCAGGAATGATTTCCTTTAGGATTGACTGGTTGGATCTCCTTGCAGTCCAAGGGACTTTCAAGAGTTCCCTCCAACACCACAGTTCAAAAGAATCTATTTTTCCGCTTTCTTTATAGCCCAACTCTCACATCCATACATGACTACTGGAAAAACCATAGCTTTGACTAGACAGACCTTTGTTGGTAATACCTCTCCTTTTTACTATGCTGTCTAGGTTGCTCATAGCTTTTCTTTCAAGAAGCAAGCGTCTTTTAATTTCATGGCTGCAGTCAGTATCTGCACTGATTCTGGAGCACAAAACAATAAAGTCTCTCACTGTATCCATTGTTTCCCATCTATTTGCCATGAAGTGATGGGGCCAGATGCCATGATCTTTGTTTTCTGAATGTTGAGTTTTAAGCCAACTTTGTCACTCTCCCCTTTCACTTTCATCAAGAGGCTCTTTAGTTCTTCTTCACTTTCTGCCATAAGGGTGGTATCATCTGCATATCTGAGGTTATTGATATTTCTCCTGGCAATCTTGATCATAGCTTGTGCTTCATCCAGCCCAACATCTTCCATGATGTACTCTGCATATAAGTTAGATAAGCAGAGTGACAATATACAGCCTTGACATACTCCTTTCCCGAGTTGGAACCAGGCTGTTGTTCCAGTCTATTGCTTTTTGACAACAGGTATATGCTTCTTGTTGCTTGCACGCTTCTTGCATACAGATTGTCAGAAGGCAGGTCAGGTACTCTGGTATTCCCATCTCCATAAGAATTTTCCAGTTTGTTGTCATTCACAGTCAAAGGCTTTGGTGTAATCAATAAAGCAAAAGTAGATGCTTTTCTGGAAATCTCTTGCTTTTTCTAACCAGAAGGAATTGCCTGTGTGAGTGATCAGTTGTGTCTGACTCTTTGCAACCCCATGGACTGTGACCCGCCAGACTCCTCTGTCCATGGAATTTTCCAGGCAAGAATACTGGAGCATATTGCCATTTCCTTCTCCAGGGGATCTTCCTAACCCAAGGATCTAACCTACATCTCCTGTGTCTCCTGCACTGCAGGCAGATGCTTTACCACTGAGTCACTGGGGACGCCCAGAAGGAATTTCATTCAGACACAAAGAAAAGAATAATACTAATAACCAGTATCTATTCAGCACTAGTTACACACCAGGTGCCAGGCTGAACACTTTACAGGCAGGATTTCAAATATTCCTTGTGAAAACCTCATGAGACAAGTAGAGTTGTTTTCCCCACATTGTATGTGATAAAACTGAGGTTTGAGAACTAAATATCTTGTTCCAGTCAAACAGCTAAAGAATAATGAAGGTACAACTCAAACTCAGTTTCCTTTTTCATCCCAGAGATGAGCTCCTAATGTCATACTGCCAGGGCATGGTAAGTAAACTGGAACTGTGGAATCAGGACAAAAATCTTCAGTATTGAGCCAGAGCCAGTCATCTGTAAGACAGAGAGATGTGGGAGTGTATCTAGAGCTTTCAACAGGGGAGGGACTTCACCCTACAATATTTTCGAAAGATACCTTTTGTGTCTATAGCACAGATAGAATTAGCTGGAAGGAGGTCGGAGGGATTGGAGGCTGAGAGGAGGTAGAATCTTGCAATTCTAATGAGAGATAACAAGGGCTGAAGAGGGCAACTGCATGGAGATGGCATATTGAGGATGGCTTTGCAAGATATTTGAGAATTTAAAATCTACATGATTGGGGCAAAGAAGAGATGCTTCAGAGAAATGCCAAGTGTCTGGGTGGAGAGCCTTGGTGAACTAACTCAAGTATCACCTACATGCTAAAAACAGAAGAGCTAACAATTCCCACTGATGATCTGCTGTTTGCCACCATCAATAAGCTGTTTCCAACTACTGATGTTGTACAGGGAGGTGAGCACACACAGATCAGCAGGGCTAACTTCCTGTGTTGCAGGATCCTCCAGAGAGCTTCAGTTCAGTTCAATTCAGTTCGGTCACTCAGTCGTGTCCAACTCTTTGTGACCCCATGAATCACAGCACGCCAGGCGCCCCTGTCCATCATCAACTCCCAGAGTTTACTCAAAATCATGTCCATCGAGTCGGTGATGCCATCCTCATCCTCTGTCATCCCCTTATCCTCCTGCCCCCAATTCCTCCCAGCATCAGAGTCCTTTGTGCATTAACTCTTCTCATAAGGTGGCCAAAGTACTGGAGTTTCAGCTTCAGCATCAGTCTTTCCAATGAATATCCAGGACTGATCTCCTTCAGAATGGACTGATTGGATCTCCTCACAGTCCAAGGGACTCTCAAAAGTCTTCTCCAACACCACAGTTCAAAAGCATCAATTCTTCGGCGCTCAGCCTTCTTCACAGTCCAACTCTCACATCCATACATGACCACAGGAAAAACCATAGCCTTGACTAGATGGACCTTAGTCGGCAAAGTAATGTCTCTGCTTTTGAATATACTATCTAGGTTGGTCATAACTTTTTTAGGGCTCTAAAATCACTGCAGATGGTGATTGCAGCCATGAAATTAAAAGACGTTTACTCCCTGGAAGGAAAGTTATGACCAACCTAGATAGCATATTGAAAAGCAGAGACATTACTTTGCCGA
>SJYX01003083.1:20311-40700 GCA_006410675.1 Oreotragus oreotragus | reverse complement strand
GGGAGATGGTGATGAACAGGGAGGCCTGGCGTGCTGCAATTCATGGGGTCGCAAAGAGTCGGACACGACTGAGGGACTGAACTGAACTGAAAAAATAAAGTCTGACACTGTATCCACTATTTCTCCATCTATTTCTCATGAAGTGATGGGACCAGATGCCATGATCTTAGTTTTTTGAATGTTGAACTTTAAGCCAACTTTTTAACTCTCCTCTTTCACTTTAATCAAGAGGTTTTTTAGTTCTTCTTCACTTTCTGTCATAAGGGTGGTGTCATCTGCATTTCTGAGGTTATTGATATTTCTCTTGGCAATCTTGATTCCAGCTTATGCTTCTTCCAGTCCAGCGTTTCTCATGATGTACTCTGCATAGAAGTTAAATAAGCAGGGTGACAATATACAGCCTTGATGTACTCCTTTTCCTATTTGGAACCAGTCTGTTGGTCCATGTGCAGTTCTAACTGTTGCTTCCTGACCTGCATACAGGTTTCTCAAGAGGCAGGTCAGGTGGTCTGGTATTTCCATCTCTTTCAGAATTTTCCACAGTTTATTGTGATCCACAGAGTCAAAGGCTTTGGCATAGTCAATAAAGCAGAAATAGATGTTTCTCTGGAACTCTCTTGCTTTTTCCATGATCCAGCGGATGTTGGCAATTTGGTCTCTGGTTCCTCTGCTTTTTCTAAAACCAGCTTGAACATCTGAAAGTTCATGGTTCACATATTGCTGAAGCCTAGCTTAGAGAATTTTGAGCATTACTTTACTAGCGTGTGAGATGAGTGCAGTTGTGCAGTAGTTTGAGCATTCTTTGGCATTCCCTTTCTTTGGGATTGGAATGAAAACTGACCTTTTCCAGTCCTGTGGCCACTGCTGAGTTTTCCAAATTTGCTGACATATTGAGTGCGGAACTTTCACAGCATCATCTTTCAGGATTTGAAATAGCTCAACTGGAATTCCATCACCTCCACTAGCTTTGTTTGTAGTGATGCTTTCTAAGGCCCACTTCACTTCACATTCCAGGAAGTCTGGCTCTAGGTGAGTGATCACATGATCGTGATTATCTTAGTCGTGGATATCTTTTTTGCACAGTTCCTCCGTGTATTAGGAGAGAGCAAATCAATGCAAACAACACTATAACCAGATCTGACTCATGTCTACAATGGAGTTGGAAAGTGACACTAATAATATAAACATCAGCAATATCATTATGTTACAATATTATATATATGTTATATAATGTATAATATAATTATAGGGCTTCCTTAGTGGCTCAGATGGTAAAGAATATGCCTGCAAAGTGGAAGACCTGGGTTCTATCCCTGGGTTGGGAAGATCTCCTGGAGGAGGGCATGGCAACCCACTGCAGTATTCTTGCCTGGAAAATCCCCAAGGACAGAGAGGCCTGAGTGACAAGCACAGCACAGTATAATTTTAATTACATAATATATCTTATAAAATATTATAACAATATTCTCAGCAGCAACAATATCACAGATCAGGCTGGGCTGGAGTTGTGCAGCAGATGATGCTGAAGAAACACCTTAGAAGATGGGAGGATATCTAAGCAGGCATAGAGACAGTTCTGCAGTGAACCTGCTCATGGATTAATGCCTGGAGTTTAACTTCCCTGTGAAATCTTTGTGTAACTTACAAGTCAAGTAACTTATAGTCAAAGCTGTGGGTTTTCCTGTAGTCACGTACAAATGTGAGAGTTGGACCGTCAAGAAGGTTGAGTGTCGAAGAATTGATGAATTGATGCTTTTGAACTGTGGCGCTGGAGAAAACTCTTGAGAGTCCCTTGGACTGCAAGGAGATCAAATAAGTCAAACCTCAAAAAAAATTAAACCCTTAATATTCATTGGAAGGACTGTTGCTGAAGTTGAAGCTCCAATACTTTGGATGCCTGATGCAAAGAGCCAACTTACTGGAAAAGACCCTGATGCCTGGAAGAATTGAAGACAAAAGCAGAAGGGGCAGCAGAAAATGAGATGGTTGCATGGCATCACTCACTCAATGGACATGGATGTGAGCAAACAGAAGGAGATAGTGGAGGATAGAGAAGGCTGGTGTGCTACAGTCCACGGGGTCACAAAGAGTCGGACATGACTGAGCGACTTCACTTCACTTCACTTCACTTCAGACTGCAGAAGTCCTTGAACGAAACCACTTAAATTGCTTCTCTAGACGGTGTGCATTGGAATCACATGGGGTGCATGTTAAAATTTAGATCCCTAGGTTCAGCTCAGGGATTCTGAGTGAGGATATATCGGATGGGGCCTGAAGACCTGGTCCTGTGACCACTGCAACCAGCTGGTTCTGCTGCAAATGTGTGAAGGCCACGCTTTGAGAAACACTGCACGAGGATGTATCAGCCAGGGAGAGTTGTATCGGGAGAGTGGCATCTAGGAAATTATATATTAGAAAATATAAACAGTCAGCACCTTACCTTCCAATTACAGTGGTGGATAAAGGGCATACTATGAAATGCATTTTTATGAAATGAAAATGAAAATTCCTATGAATATTCATAGGAGTCCCTGGTTGGCTCAGTGGTAAAAAAACTATCTGCCAATGCAGGAGAAGCAAATTTGATCCCTGGGTAGGGAAGATCGCCTGGAGGAGGTAATGGCAACCCGTTTCAGTATCCCTGCCTAGGAATTCCCGTGGACAGAGGGCCCTGGCGGGCTACAGTCCATGGGGTCCCCAAGAGTCAGACGTGACTGATCAAACAACAACATCAGGGATATCCTACTCAGAGTTTTCAGATGGCTTGCGTGCCTCTGATCCTCCTTTCGCATTAGTTTCTCTCATTCCTCTCTCACTTTTCCCTCTCACACTCACGTTTTATCTCTCTCGTTCTTCCTTGTCACTTGTTCAACTCTGATTTCTCTTTCACTTTCACTACATTCCTTTCCTCGTCCCTGACTCTCTCATCTTCCATGTTTCACCTATTTTTCCATTCTGTTGTCTAATTTCTGCCTCTCCCTTTGTCATTGCAGAACCCACTTTACAGAGTTGATTTCATTGCTGATTTGTTTGTCGGTTTCCCTTGGTGCTGAACTGTGTCAAATACATTTTTGTATCTCTTGAAATGATCACATTCTTCTTTATTCTACTAACATGTTGCATGGTGCTGACTGATTTCTTGATGTTAAACCAACCTTGCATTTCTTTGATAAATCTCATTTGCCCATGACATTGTGAGTTTCTATACTTAATTTGGCAATATTTTGTTAATTTGTGGTATCTGTACAAAATGAATTTTTTGCTTCTTGTAGTGACTTAGTCTATTTTTTATACAAGATAATTCTGGCTTCATAAAATTAGGTGGGAAGTGTTTCTTCCTCCTTTTTTATAATGAAAGAAATTATGTTGCACAACAATTATTTCTTCCTTAAATTTTGGATGGAATTCACCAAGATGCCATCTGGTCAAGCATTTTTCTTTTTTGGAAGATTTTTAATTATGAATACAATTTCTTTAATTAATAAAAGTCTACTTAGTTTTTCTATTTCTACTTAGGTTACTTTTTAAAAAATCAGTGTCCTTGAAGGAATTTTTTGCATTTTATTTAATATAACATAAATTATTCATACTAACTCTGTATTATTTTTTACCTTCTGTAGTATCTTTGGTAATGTCCTTACACATGGCTAAATTCATGTGGTCCAGTGGTCTAGCCAGAATAAACCACAGCTTGTTCTGTGTGGACTTCAAAAAGGTTTTGCTTATTTATTTAAAACAATTATTAAAGTTATTTAAAACAATTTTGAGATGCATTCTTATTTCACAAATGTTAAGCTGCCTTTTTTTATAATCAAAGAAATTAGAGTATTATGAAAGAGAGAAAACATGAAAATAAGAAAAATATAGTTATATTCATAAATATAAAAGAAACCCAAATAAAATAGTAAATAACATAGACTGATGATAGACTGATGGATATCCACACATCATTTTTTTTCTTCCATATTTAGCTAGAATTAATGCATTATTTGTACAATAAAATGTATTTTTACAAATGGTGCTGAAACAGCTGGAAATATGGGGGGAAAATTCAATCCTATCTTGAACTGAATACAAACTTAAGTATAACTGGCTAAAAAAGAACTAAAACCACAGAGCATGCAATGCTTTGACCACTAGAATCAAGAGAAAAATTCAAGTTGTGAAGGTTTGTGCATATTGAAGACTGGGACTTGGGTAGTCGGGAATGACTTTCTCTGAGTAAGTGTGGGTGTTAAGTGGATAGTAGAAGAGAGGGACATTCTGAGCACAGCAAACAGCAAACACGAATGTACAGACACACAGTATTGCCTGGTTATTTCTTCATGTTGAAGTGGAGTGTGTGGTTATTCAGCCAGTTATTGAGAGTTTACAGTGGCTGAGCACTGTCGTAAATGATTCACACACATCACCTTGTTTAAGCAGAGGAATCACCCTTATTTCTTGGTTATTGCTTACTCATCTACCTACCTCAACCATCCCCTAAGAAAGTGTAGAGACTGATGCCAATTCCCAACAAGTCTTTATTATAATTTCCTTAAAAGACATGAGATGCTTTTTTGTATTTCTCTATATAGATAGAGTGGAGAAGGCAATGGCACCCCACTCCAGTACTGTTGCCTGGAAAATCCCATGGATGGAGGAGCCTGGTAGGCTGTAGTCCATGGGGTCGCTAAGAGTCGGGCATGACTGAGCGATTTCTCTTTCACTTTTCACTTTCATGCATTGGAGAAGGAAATGGCAACCCACTCCAGTGTTCTTGCCTGGAGAATCCCAGGGGTGGGGGAGCCTGGTGGGCTGCTGTCTATGGGGTCACACGGAGTCGGACACGACTGAAGTGACTTAGCAGCAGCAGCATATAGATAGATATATAGATGTATAGGTAGGTAGATGTACAGAACTTTCCTAGATTCTTATTTTATATAAATCATTGAATTTGACCATATTTCTGACTTGACTCTGCTAGTCATTTTTATATCTCATGTCACGGTCCCCTCTTTATGTTATCAGCCATCAAATTTAAAAAATGAAAATAAAAAAAGCAAATAAGACTTCTCAGATCTTTTGTGATTAATGGGAAAAGAAACACTGAAGCAGAGAACAAGACTAGCATGTGTTTGTGCCAAAGAAACAGAAGCTGCAGTGCCCCCAGCCATGCCTACCAGACGCAGCCAACACTCAGCTCACTGGCATATTAGCGTCCCATCCAAGTCTGTCCCCAGGTCTCACTCAAGGTCACTATGCCAAGCTCATGTCTGCCCTCCACCCATAACCCCCAGGAGCTGCTATCAGACTTCCAGTGGAGAGACTGTCCAGGTGCATCTTGGGAAAGCAAGATGAAGTTTGGCAAGGAGAGTCTTCACCCACATAGAGGTTCTGGCCTCAGACTGGAGCCTTTACAACAGGCCATCTGTCTCAAGTTGTCAATCCCTAAACTCTTCAGGGATCAGAGAAATGGGCTGCTTTGTTCTGAGTCTTATGCTAACGTGTCTTCTGACACAGGGTTTGTAAGAGCAGAGAAAAATACAATGTAATATTAACAATGGCAAGCCTCTGGTGACGGGCTTTGTAAATTGTTTTCTCTATCTGCTTAGAAAAAATTAAACTCTGTTTTAAGCTATGAATACCGTGTAGTTTCTGTCCATTTTATTTCTGTTCCATTTATTTTATTACTTATCATACTTCACTTATCACTTTAAAACTTTGAAACTTTGTCTTCATGATTTTACTTCAAAATATCATTAAAAAATTATATGACTTGACTCTGGGCAAGCTTAGTACCATCCACGGTATTATTGAAATTTGTGACCTTGTTGGGGACATTGTCACATGCCTGTTTTCACTGCATTAAAAGATCTGTAAAGTAAATATGCCATAAAAGAAAAGCATATAGATAGATATATAGATGTATAGGTAGGTAGATGTACAGAACTTTCCTAGATTCTTATTTTATATAAATCATTGAATTTGACCATATTTCTGACTTGACTCTGCTAGTCATTTTTATATCTCATGTCACGGTCCCCTCTTTATGTTATCAGCCATCAAATTTAAAAAATGAAAATAAAAAAAGCAAATAAGACTTCTCAGATCTTTTGTGATTAATGGGAAAAGAAACACTGAAGCAGAGAACAAGACTAGCATGTGTTTGTGCCAAAGAAACAGAAGCTGCAGTGCCCCCAGCCATGCCTACCAGACGCAGCCAACACTCAGCTCACTGGCATATTAGCGTCCCATCCAAGTCTGTCCCCAGGTCTCACTCAAGGTCACTATGCCAAGCTCATGTCTGCCCTCCACCCATAACCCCCAGGAGCTGCTATCAAACTTCCAGTGGAGAGACTGTCCAGGTGCATCTTGGGAAAGCAAGATGAAGTTTGGCAAGGAGAGTCTTCACCCACATAGAGGTTCTGGCCTCAGACTGGAGCCTTTACAACAGGCCATCTGTCTCAAGTTGTCAATCCCTAAACTCTTCAGGGATCAGAGAAATGGGCTGCTTTGTTCTGAGTCTTATGCTAACGTGTCTTCTGACACAGGGTTTGTAAGAGCAGAGAAAAATACAATGTAATATTAACAATGGCAGGCCTCTGGTGACGGGCTTTGTAAATTGTTTTCTCTATCTGCTTAGAAAAAATTAAACTCTGTTTTAAGCTATGAATACCGTGTAGTTTCTGTCCATTTTATTTCTGTTCCATTTATTTTATTACTTATCATACTTCACTTATCACTTTAAAACTTTGAAACTTTGTCTTCATGATTTTACTTCAAAATATCATTAAAAAATTATATGACTTGACTCTGGGCAAGCTTAGTACCATCCACGGTATTATTGAAATTTGTGACCTTGTTGGGGACATTGTCACATGCCTGTTTTCACTGCATTAAAAGATCTGTAAAGTAAATATGCCATAAAAGAAAAGCTTGCTTGCCAACCAGTATTCCAGAATACTTTGTATCCATGAACAATGAAGTGATGTTAAGGGGACCATTTTCTTCTCTGCTGTGCACAGGAACATTGCCGGGTTGCTGCGTATTATGAGGCTTGTGGCTGAGACAAAAAAGCACATGGTTTAGACACTATGACACATAGGTTGTTACAATATGCAACTTAAAACTAACATTGACAATAGTTCTATAACCTGTCCTGTGTGAAAATATAAAAATATACCTTCTATCTTCAAGGAATGCATAATTAACTTTCTAAGAAACATTGGACAGTCCCCCCAAAATATACACTTAAAATACTATGTGATTCAACCTGATTGTACGGGAAATCTTATCTTTCATGTTTGTCCCTGATAGCTCAGTTGGTAAAGAATCTGCCTGCAATGCAGAAACCCAGGTTTGATTCCTGAGTTGGGAAGATCCTCTGGAGAAGGAAATGGCAACCCACTCCAGTATGCGCGCCTGGAGAATCCCATGGACAGAGAAGCCTGGCGGGCTACAGCCCCCAGGATCGCAAGAGTTGACACTACTTAGCGACTAAACCACCACCACCACCACTATTGTGTCATAGGAAAATGACCCCTGAGCAGAATCTTCATAAGCTCAGTAAAGCTATACATTTGAATTAAATTTTCCTCTGTTCTTGTTGCAAATTCTAAATCCTCTAAACAGATTTCCAAGAAAGGAACGAGCAAAAGAGATAGATATAGAGAACTCATGGCATAAAAAGAGGAGAGAAAGAAAGAAAAACAGAGGTAAGAAAGAAAGAAACAAAAGGAAAGAAAAAAGATGAGAATAGAGCAGAAAAGAAGTTGCATGGTGCAACCGATGATAATAAAGACGCTTCAAGCACTGACGAAGTCATAGACTATTTTTTTTTGTCTCCAATCTGAAATATAAGGCACACAATAGATTATTATGCTTTTGAACTGTGGTGTTGGAGAAGACTCTTGAGAGTCCCTGGGACTGCAAGGAGATCCAATCAGTCCATCCTAAAGGAAATCAGTCCTGAATATTCATTGGAAGGACTGATGCTGAAGCAGAAATTCCAATACTTTGGCCACCTTATGCAAAGAACTGACTCATTTGAAAGACTCTGATGCTGGGAGGGATTGGGGGAAGGAGGAGAAGGGGACGACAGAGGATGAGATGGCTGGATGGCATCACCGACTCAATGGACATGAGTTTGCACAAGCTCTGGGAGTTGGTGATGGACAGGAAGGTCTGGTTTGTGTGGTTCATGGGGTCGCAAAGAGTTGGACACGACTGAGCGACTGAACTGAACTGAAATATATTATCCTAGAAATAAAGACAGATCCTTTTTTTTTTTTTAATTCTCTAATCTCTTCAATCATCTGTACAGTTTGATTTTCCAAAACTGCTGGATCCCCCAAATCACTTCACTTATCAACTCTACAGGAGGTTAAAAAATATTTCTGGCCCCAAAAGACATCATCCTCATCTTCAAAGAAAACCAGAGAAACCATTTTTCCACCATCTTAATGAGCTGAATGACCACAAGGTTAGGGCCAACAGAGTCACCTCCAGACTTCAAGTAAGCCTTCCCAAAGATAAACAGCTGGTGAACCAGCAGTCTGAGATGCCTGAGACTGACACTCATCCTAATAATCAGTCTTGGTGATTCTGTCCCACAGCATATGATGGGAATTGTATCTGAATGTCATCCCTTTACCTTCAAATTTTCTAACTCATTAAAAAATTTATTTTTAATGAATTAATTCATTTTAATCAGAGGACAGTTACTTTGCAATCTTGTGATGGTTTTTACCATTCATCAGCATGAATCTGCCATAAGTGTACAGGTGTCCCCTGCATCCTGAAGCCCCTCCCACCTTCCTCTCCACCCCATGCCTCCAGGTTGTTTAACACAGTTTCAGTTGTACCGTCTGAATGCTTGCCCTTGTCTGCATGCTTGCCCTTGTACCACCAAATTTCCTGGAATATGGGCCACACACTTAAACTCAGGGCTTCCCTGGTGGCTCAGACAGTGAAGAGATTGCCTGCAATGCAAGAGACCCGAGTTCAATCCCTGGGTCAGGAAGATCCGCTGCAGAAGGGAGTGGCTACCCACTGCAGTATTCTTGCCTAGAGAATTCCATGGACAGGGGAGGCTGGTGAGCTATAGTCTATGAGGTCACAAAAAGACAGACACGACTGAACAACACTCACTCACTCACTTAACCAGAGCTTTACTTCTGTATATTATTAGTAGTAGTTTAATTTTTTCCAGTGACCATCATGGCCCCATGGTTCCCTCTAAAGTAAAAGTTGCACTTACCTTTTCTGTTTACCCTTTGTTGTTGATTGAGCACCTACTGGGTAAGAGAAACTGTTGTAACTATAGGAGACACAGAGATAAGTAAAGTCCCTGACTTTAGGGAATTCACAGTTCAGTGAGGATGTGGGGCATACCTAAGTGCCACATGCATGTTATGCCTATTAGTGTTCAGAGAAAGAATAACCACGTCTAAGGTAGTTATGAATGTGAGCTGGTAACTCTAAGACATCATATTGATCAGAGATTTTAATCTCACTAATGACATATTTCCATACATTTTTTTCATGTTTCTTTACTAGTGTTTCAGAAATAGCTCAGCATATGTCCCCTATCTAAAAGTTTACTTGAGATATCCATCATATGAAAGTTTCATCTTCTAAAAAAGACCATAATAATAGCTGCTCAGTACAAGCTGGCATTACTCCTTAGTGAATCCAGCTTCTTTATTGTGTGAAGAAACTCAAAGTCAAGGAGTTTAAATTCAGTCCTGTATGACCAAGGAATACCAGGAAACTAGTTAAAGAATATTTCCCTTAACATATCAAATTTACCAACAGTTTTTGCTTCTTCCCACCTCCAAATTTATTTTTAAAACATTGTACAAGTACAGTGATTTACTGTACACAAAAGTGTAGCATAAACTGTGAAGAGCCAAATCAACTGTGTGATTCAATGGGATTATAATGCACAGAAAAACTAATTAAACCCAAGGGAACCAAAAACAAGCAATATAAGGAAACAGCTTCCCCAGAGTCAGAGTGGCAAAGACATTACTGATACTTTATACTTGGGCTTTTTTTTCCTGTTACTTTCCTCTCATAAAAGAAGGCTTATTTAATGCTGTTTCAGCCCTTGAAGGGTTTATAAACAAGGGAAACGCAGATCTGTTATGGGAGTGGAAAGTAGATACATTGAAGAAAGATTTGAACAGTGTGTCACCAGCTCTAACGTGCACCATTTGTAATGAATTGCCTGCAGGGTCTCAGTATGTTGCTGAGAAATGTGGACAAGACAGATAGCAGTAGGTCCTAATTTAAAGCAAGTGTAAGTTTAAGACAAAGCCCCTGAATTGTGGCAACCTTATTCCAATAAAATGCATTATTTTGGTGGAGATAGCTGTACTATCTCAAGATTTCAGTTGTGGTAAACTATTGCATTTGATCTCTCTGTATTTTTTTTTTTTTTTCCTACAGAATCAAAAGTTTGAACAAGGCTCCCAATAAGGGACAAACTCATCTCTAAAACTGATCATGAAACATCAGGCTTGCAGCTAAATTATTCTCTGTTTGGATATCTTGATGATATTTAAACACAGCCTTCAGTTCAGTTCAGCTCAGTTGCTCAGTTGTATCTGACTCTTTACAACCCCATGAACTGCAGCACGCCAAGCCTCACTGTCCACCACCAACTCCCAGAGTTTACTCAAACTCACGTCCATTGAGTCGATGATGCCATCCAGCCATCTCATCCTCTGTTGTCCCCTTCTCCTCCTGCCCCCAATCCCTCCCAGCATCAGAGTCTTTTCCAATGAGTCAACATGAGGTGGCCAACGTACTGGAGTTTCAGCTTTAGCATCATTCCTTCCAAAGAACACCCAGGACTGATCTCGTTTAGAATGGACTGGTTGGATCTCCTTGCAGTCCAAGGGACTTTCAAGAGTCTTCTCCAACACCACAGTTCCAAAGCACTCAGCTTTCTTCACAATCCAACACTCACATCCATACATGACTACTGTAAAAACCATAGCCTTGACTAGATGGACTTTTTTTGGCAAAGTAATGTCTCTGCTTTTGAATATGCTATCTGTGTTGGTCATAACTTTCCTTCCAAGGAGTAAATGTCTTTTAATTTCATGGCTGCACTCACCATCTGCAGTGATTTACACAGCCTTGATGAATGGGAAACAACCATGGACTCTTCATGGGGTGCTTTTAGAAAATTGTATTCTGTTTTTTATAGAACCCAATTACATGCACAAGCTTTAGGTTCCACAAACAACGGACCTGCCTCCACTCTAAAGCTGGACTTTTATTTCCTTACATTGCTTTCTTGATCTTAACTCTTTGAAGGGCCTTGAATGTTTTTAAGTAGCTGAAGTCCTTGCCTGCCCCTCTTTTTTGAAATCAGGCTGATTTCACATTCATTCCAACACCATCAACTTTAAGACACCTCCTCTCTAGAGTAGCTCACAGCCTTGCACATGTGGTCTTCTCTTTCCTATTTCATCTCCTCTCATAATTCATCTCCTCTCATTTCTTTTCAACTCATGGTCATGAGAAAGTGGTATCCTCTCCTTGGAATTTCTGAATTTCCTATTTATAAAAGCTTGTTGTTTCCATCCATCACTGTAAGTTTCTATCATTATTGTTTACCTGTTCTGCAACCTGGATTCTCTCAGTGAAGTGATAGCAATAGTTTAAACCACTATCAACATGGATCACATATAATTATACATGAATATCTTCACAGAACTGTATGCATGCCTATAATTTCATATGGGTTCTGCTGATATTCCTGGGGTTTTGTTATATATTCCCGGGTTCTGCTGACATTCCTGCTTTTTCTGTATTAAGATGTACCATCTTAATACATCATGATGTAAAATCAGAGCTTAAAGGAAATACCATCATCTCTAATGAAAAGTGAGAGTTGCTCAGCTGTGTCCAACTTTTTGAAACCCCATGGACTGTAGCCCACCAGGATCCTCTGTCCATGGAATTCTCTAGGCAAGAATACTGGAGTAGGTAGCCATTCCCTTCTCCAGGGCATCTTTCCGACCAAGGGATCGAACACGGGTCTCCTGCATTGCAGGCAGATTCTTTCCTGTCTGAACCACCAGGGAAGCCCCTAGAGAGGGTAAAAAAAAATTCTGAGTTGGAAACAATCTTCTAAAGAAGAGTGTTCTACCAGAAGGATGAAGAAGATCTATTGTTGTTGGACACATTTTGTGTGACACATTTCTAAGGTCAATATCACAGACCTGGGTTGGTTTTTTTAAAAATATAAGTATACAATATTAATATAAGACCCCAGATTTCTTAAATAAAATGAACACATGCATGCCTTGAAGATAGCTTTTCCGTGCCAGCTAGAGGAGGCTACAAGGCAAGCTTCAGCCTTATGAATAGAGCTGGGTAAAGAGATCTTCCTGGATCACATGTACCACGCTATGTACGCACTTCTTTGTTTAACTATTCATTTCCATTTGTTCCTATATTCTGCCTATAAACACAGGGTACATGGGATCTGATGGGAAACTTTGTTTCTGATCAACTACAAAGAAGTTTTCCAGCATCTGTTGAGCTCAGCTAGTAAGCACGATTTATAAAACAGTGAATGACTAACCCCTGTAACCATTTTAATGACCCTAAAATAAAGTGCTTAGAGCAACATCTGTCCGAGCAGCTGGGTTCTCTGCATGAGTGGGCAGAGAGACACACTGGGACAAATTCTGTTCTCCCTTTTGACAGAAACAATTGCAGCAGATCATTTTTATCGTAATCAATTTAGGTACAGTTTCTTGGAGACCATCTGTGTAGTGTTCATAGATTGTGCTTAAGAATTTAAATGTGTATATTTTTGGTCGCTTGATGTAGCATCTGCTAATGGCCACATAAGTTCCACTTTTTATGCAGAAAGCTGTTTCCTTGTAAAGGGATTAGTAGAATGACTACTTGATTTTATCCTTTTAACTACCCAGTAAGCTTCTGCCATTTGAATGACATCCATCACAGAGTGTTAGAATAACACCCAGTAGAATAATAAATGATTCAATACATTAAACCTGGAGTTAAAGTTGTAAGACAAAGATTTGATAAAACATTTTGTGTTTTTGTCTTTAGAACATCAACACAGTTAATATGGTCGTGTATAAGCAACTATAACTAAGGAAAAGTAGCTTTTGATAATGCCTTTTCATCCATTTTTATCCAGTTTCTATTAACTTATGGCTTTACAGCTGTTAGTTAAATAATCATACTCAGAAATCAAATATCTAAAGCAACTGGCATTAACTTTAGCTTTGAGAATAATTTTGGAATCATATTAAAAGATAATTGCTTCTAAAACACTTGATAATAAAAATGGAATGGCTTTGGTGTAGAAATAAAGGATTTGCCTTAAAAATGCTATCAACTATATTTTGGGGATGGAGTACATTCTGTAATATAATTGAATCTTAATAACACATTTTGAGTAGAGAGATTCCTTGTCTTACTTGAGTTTTCCTCTTGCATTTAACAAATATGGCATTATCTGGATAATCAAAGATATCTGAGTATGTTAAGATATTCATGGTTTGAAAAGAAAGATTTTATTTTTCTCTAGTAACAGAAAATTTCTAGGCTTTCCTCTATTCAAATGTTTTGAGAACCCACAAATCTAAGTGGTTAAGTAAATAAAGTAAAAATTCAAATTCTATGAGATTATAATACACAGAAGATTACATCATTTTTATTTTCATAAATACTAAAGTAGAAGTTTAGGATCAGTGTGGGTTTTGCATTCATCCCTATAAACACATGTTTAGTGCATATTAGGTGGAAGAACTGAGGTTATAAGGTTCATGAGAAGTAGTTCTAAGGAGGAAGGGCTCCCCGGATTAGTGGGAAGGAACTGCAGTCATTTCCTCCATGTTCTCAAGATGCTATTACAGACATATCTCAATTTGGTACAAATCTTGAGTAGTTTGTTCAGCAATCAACCTGGTCAGTATCCATGTATTTCCCTATTGTTCCCCTGTGGTCACCAATCTTGTTTGTAAAAAAAGAGTAAGCAGTGAATTGCTTGTAATAGTATGCAGGTGAGTCTAATCATCAATCATTATTTATTAAATGGGTTGTATGGCTTTGAATTAGTTAATTGAGGCATTAATAAAATTTGAAATTAGAACTGCTTATAGAAATGCTTCATTGTTCATCACTGTCCCTGAAATTTGCAAATTGTTTACTCAAAAAGACATGAAAATAGAAAAAGACATACAGTGGTTATGCAGGTTTGCATTCATAACAAGCGTACTAAAGGTGATGGGATAAATTTCCTAATGAAGTTTCTGCTGTAGATAATTCAAGAATATTTCAGGAAATATATCAGCAAAATTAATTTATGATAACTTCTAAAAGTGGCAGGAGGTGAGATACTTAAAGCATGTGCCATTTTTGGCTCCCTAGTCTAGAGAAGTTCTTTCTACCCTAACTATCAATCAGCTAAATTATCTTCAAACTTAATTAGATGAAAGAATTTGGTACTATGATTCTATGTGCTGGAAGATGTCCAGACTATTAGAAACGTCATTTCAATAATACCCTTTCATGCCATCTGTAAGAATCACACCAAACAGACTTAATGCAGATGAACATAATACAAAGCAGAACTCACAGCCAAAGAGAGGAACATGCACACACACACATGCACACACACGCACACACACTCCTCAAGCCTCATATAGGTACAAAAATACACATGGAAGTCATATGGAAGGTTGTGATGCAGAAACAGAGGGGAAAATTAAAGACTTCCTCCATTTTGAGACCCATATTCCTCCCAAAACAGCTTCGTACATTAAGCTTCCAAGTACCTACTCTTTTCCCTCTCAGATTGTCTCTTAGGATGGGGTCCTTTGGGAAAGCATGTTTTTTCACTTAGATGTGTGTGTGTGTGCGTGTGTGTGTGTGTACATGCCTGTGTCTATGTGGTTTTGAGAGTGTAATGAAAATACTCAGCCATAGGTTAATGAGGTTTTTCTTTTTTCAGGCACTTAAATCAGAGATTGTTTTGTGTTTTTGTAGAAGATACATGCTGGTTACTCTCTCAGGCTTGATTGCCCAGCATCTTTTAGGGTGCAGAAGGAGAAAAATATAATGTATATAATGTATGTACACAGGTACCAAGATTCCAAGATAAAAAGATATGGCCACTGAGGAGGTTCAGGCTGAGGAATTCCAGGGAGGGAAAGATTCTTTCCTATTGGAGGATTAGAAAGTTTTCTTATGAAAGTGGTGGCATTTGGGGAAGTCTTCCCTTGACAAAGTACCATTTTATTTGAGATATGCATGCTGGATAATTTTGGAATTGCAGGTTAACAGAAAAATACAAGCAAAAGCTCATAGTTGTTATATCTTCTTGCCTGAATTTCAAGATCCCTTGAGATGGCCATGTTCATGACTTTTAACTGCTCATGACTGGAAGCACCAAAAAGATTCAGGGAAGGTGAAAGTGAAAGTCATTCAGTCATGTCTAGCTCTTTGCAACCCCATGGACTATTCAGTCCATGGAATTCTTCAGGCCAGAATACTCAAGTAAATCGCCTTTCCCTTCTCCAGAGGATCTTCCCAACCCAGGGATCGAACCCAGCTCTCCCACATTGCAGGCAGATTCTTTACCAACTACCACAAGGAAAGGCCAAGAATACTGGAGTGGGTAGCCTATCCCTTCTCCAGCAGATCTTCCCGACCTAGGAATCAAACTGGGGTCTCCTGCATTGCAGGCAAATTCTTTACCAACTGAGCTACGAGGGAAGCTAGACTCAGGGGTACAGTCCAACTAGAGGTCCACTGTGGGCTAGACCCACCAGATTCCTTGCTGTGCAGGGTTTGGTTTAATTCACATTGTACAAGGCTGCTGCTACTGCTGCTGCTGCTCCTAAATTATTTCAGTCATGTCCAACTCTGTGCGACCCCATAGATGGCAGCCCACCAGGCTCTCCCATCCCTGGGATTCTCCAGGCAAGAACACTGGAGTGGGTTGCCATTTCCCTCTCCAATGTGTGAAAGTGAAAAGTGAAAGTGAAAGCGACCCCATGGACTGCAGCCTATCAGGCTCCTCCATCCCTGGGATTTTCTAGGCAAGAGTACTGAAGTGGGGTGCCATTGCCTTCTCCTTATACAAGGCAGTGGTCCTCAAAGTGCAGTTCTTGGATAAGCAACATCAACAACACCTGGGAATTTTTTAGAAATGCAAATCTCTGGGCCTCACATTTGAGGATCCTAGCAAGAAGCAAGGATAATTAAACCTACTTTGAGCTGGTGACACTTCTCCACTTGAGCTTTCTTCCTGGTGAAGTACTCAGCTGGGTTTTTCAGTCTTTCTTGTGATTCCACAGAGAACTTTGGTAGGTGCTCATCAGTGACTTTATTTT
Source organism: Oreotragus oreotragus (assembly GCA_006410675.1). Classification (NCBI taxonomy): domain Eukaryota; kingdom Metazoa; phylum Chordata; class Mammalia; order Artiodactyla; family Bovidae; genus Oreotragus; species Oreotragus oreotragus. Next base: position 24,324 of record SJYX01003083.1, on the reverse strand, counting down.
TAGGGAGCTTTTGGTTGTTACTCTTGCTAATGATTCGTCTAGTTGCGATCCTGTGGGCTCATTCATGCCTGGAAGCCAGCAGCCCCTTTGCTGCTCTTCTGAGCTCTTTACACACCAGATTTCAAGTACAATGGGGTAAGAGATTGGGGTGTCTGGGACGGTCGTTCCCAAGTAGGGGTGACTCACAGGTTCTTTTCAGAATATGTGGATCATGAAAGCTCTTTACAGTCACACCCCTTCAAGTCATCTACAGGATCCTTGGTTTCATCTCTAAGTCATGTCCAACTCTTTGCAACCCCATGGACTCTTTTGTCCATGGGATATCCCAGGCGAGAAGATCAAGAAAACTGGATCCTTCTCCAGAGGATCCTTAGAAGATGGTTGCTTTGTGTGGTATAGTTGGTTGAGATCAGTGGCTCTTTCAGTCCTGTTAGAGACCAAAGGATGCATTTATGCAGCTGTACATTTATCCGAAGACTACATTTTTAATTAAATTTTTTTTACTGAAGATAATTGCTTTAAAGACTTTTGTTCTTCTCTGTCAAACCTCAACATGAATCAACCATAGGTATACATGTAGCCCCTCCCTTTTGAACCTCTCTCCTGTCTCCCTCCCCATCCCATCCCTCTAGGTTGATACAAAGCCCCTGCTGGAGTTCCTGAGACGTATAGCGAATTCCCATTGGCAGTCTATTTTACATATGGTAACGTAAGTTTCCATGTCACTCTTTTCATACATCTCACCCTCTCCTCCCCTCTCCCCATGTCCATAAGTCGATTCTCTGTGTCTGTTTCTCCATGGCTGCCCTGTAAATAAATTATTCAGAACCATTTTTCTAGATTCCATATATATGTGTTAGAATATGATATTTATCTTTCTCTTTCTGACTTTCTTCACTCTGTATAATAGGTTCTAGGTTCATCTACTTCATTAGAACTGACACAAATGTGTTCCTTTTTATGGCTGAGTAAATTCTTTATCTTTATAAATTCTATTTCTTTATCTTTACAAATTCTTTATCTATTCATCTGTTGATGGACATCTAGTTTGCTTCCGTGTTCTAGCTGTTGTAAATAGTGCTGCAATGAACAATGGAATACATGTGTCTTTTTCAATTTTGGTTTCCTTGGGATATATGCATACGTTGGATTNTTTGTGTTTCTCTAATAATGATGTGAGGAACTGACTCATTACAAAAGACCCTGATGCTGAGAAAGACTGAAGGCAGGAGGACAAGGGGATGACAGAGGATGAGATGGTTGGATGGCATCACCAACTCAATGGACATGAGTTTGAGTAGGCTCTGGGAGTTGGTGGATGGACAGGGAAGTCTGGCGTTCAGCAGTCCATGGGGTTGCAAAGAGTCAGACACAACTGAGTGACTGAACCAAACTGAACTGAATAATGAGCGATATTGAGCATGTTTTCATGAGTTTGTTAGCCATCTTCACGTCTTCTTTGGAGAAATGTCTGTTTAGGTCTTTTTCCCACTTTTTGATTGGATTGTTTTTCTGGTATTGAGTTGTATGAGCTGCTTGTGTATTTTGGAAATTAATCCTTTGTCAGTTGTTTCATTTGCTATTATTTTCTCCCATTCTGAGGGTTGTCTTTTCACCTTGCTTATCGTTTCCTTTGCTGTGCAAAAGCTTTTAAGTTTAATCACGTCCCACTTGTTTACTTTTGTTTTCATTTCTGCTACTTTAGGAGGTGGATCATAGAGGATCTTACATCGATTTGTCCTTGAAGTTCCTGCTATGTTTTCCTCTAGGTGTTTTATAGTTTCTAGTCTTACATTTAAGCCTTTAATCCATTTTGAGTTTATCTTTGTGTATGGTGTTAATACGGAGAAGGCAATGACAACCCACTCCAGTGTTCTTGCCTGGAGAATCCCAGGGACAGAGGAGCCTGGTGGGCTGCCGTCTATGGGGTTGCACAGAGTCGGACATGACTGAAATGACTTAGCAGCAGCAGCTGCAGCAGCAGCATGGTGTTAGTAAGTGTTCTGGTTTCATTCTTTTACATGTAGCTGTCTGTCCAGTTTTCCCAGCAGTCTAAGGGCCCATTGCTCTCTCTATGGTTCTCCCACTGACCTCTGGTGCCCATGCCTTTTGGGACCAGCCCTGTTCAACATGAATGCAAGTTACTGGTGGGATTTAAACTCCAGTTGAAATAAAAGAATCTTAGCGTTTCCACAGCCATCCTGGAGACCAGAAGAGGAGAGAAGTTCTCCAAGGTCACTGAGTGGGAAAGTGCAGTTCAGAACTCCTGCCCATCATGCCATCCCTGCCAGCAGAGGCTGTGCTGAGAGTGACCGGTGAGGGACACAGTTGCTTCCAAGAGCAAGCTGGTGACAGCACTGAGCATGTCACGAGTGGGTTAGTTGGGGGGAAGGTTGGGAGTGTCTGTCCACCTAAAGCAAGTGCCAACCAATCATTGCCACATGAAAACCTGGGCCCAGTGTTGGCAGATCGGACTTTTTAATGTGAAAACTCCCAATTTTTAGAAGTTGCCTCAAATGAAAAATGATCATGTGAGATAAACAAACATGTTTATAGGTCTGAAGGGGGCCATGGGCCACCAGTTTGAAAGCTCCACCGTTTCCAGTGAAGTCGTGCCCCACACTGATTTTTCTCATTTTTTTCTCAGTTCACTTAGTTTGAAGTCATCCCTTTTCCAGCCCTCCCGCCTAGAGCAACATCTGCTCTTATCTCTCTGACCTACTTTTGTTCCTGCCATTCTTTTTGCCGGTTATGTATAACTGTCTCTCCCATATCCAGTTCAAATCAAAGGTCTCTCAAGATCGAAGTCAAGTCACACCGCCACCATGCAGCCTTCCTTGGCAGCCCTAACTAGCACCCTTAATGAGCAAGGCGTTTGGTGAACAAGTACATTTGGTGCTCAGCTAACAGTCTATTGTGGGTGGTGGGCATACTCAACTCTGGTGGATTCTAATTTGCCAGAATGGAAAATGGTGGAGGTGGTTAATGATAACTTATTCAAGGGCATGTTTTGACTAATCAGCTTATAATTGATTTTTTTTTTAAAGCAAGGAGGCGGATTATATTTACTTTATTCCCACAAAGGAAAGATGAAGAGAATTTCATGGAATAGATGGTCCATGGATACACATAACCACCAGCAATCTGCTAGTCCACAGACTGCCAATGAGTGGGCATTTCTGCTACATCTCTTTACGTTTGGTAACTTACTATATTAAAGGTTCTTGTGAAGCATAGTCCATGTGTGAAATGGTCCTGAAAAAGGAAATGGGGTCATTTTGGCCAACACTATTGTTGATCTTCTTTCTGTGTCCAGATATTTGCTGATGACTATGTTCTGAGCAGCCTTAGATGACACAAATGGGGTTCAGAAGGCTTAGCCTATTGCGCGTGAGCGATGGGATGGGAGAACCATGACTGTATCAGCAGTCTCTAAAATATTTCCCTCCTTTCTGAGCCAGTAATTTGGGTGTCAGGACTCAGCCTAATTATAGAATACAAAAAGCTAAATAATACTTACTGCACATAAATTTTTATCATGCTACTAAATGATCAAAAAAAATTTAAAGAACACAAACATCCAAATCTGTATGGTAAAATACTGTGTATGTAGCCATTAAAAATATTTTATGGTCCCCATTGGACTAGCATGGAGGCTGAGTTTGTTTTATACTAATAAAATAATTCATTTCTTTATCCTTTCAATTAAACATATGTTTATTGAAATCTACCATATACGAGGCATAAAGATAAATGTATATAATTGACATTGTGTATATGTGAAACATTATAAAATTTTGCTACTCTCATGAAGGTATCTTTTTTTGTAAATTAGTTTATTTATTTTAATTGGAGGCTAATTACTTTATAATATTGTAGTGGTTTTTGCCCAGAAAAGGCAATGGCACCCCACTCCAGTACTTTTGCCTGGAAAATCCCATGGATGGAGGAGCCTGGTAGGCTGCGGTCCATGGGGTCGCTAGAGTCAGACATGACTGAGCGACTTCACTTTC
>SJYX01003083.1:0-12548 GCA_006410675.1 Oreotragus oreotragus | reverse complement strand
AACCATTCAATATCATAGTAAGGTTAAGTCTATGCCCTGACCAGTAATGATGAAGAAGCTGAAGATGAACAGTTCTATGAAGTCCTACAAGACCTAGATTAACACCAAAAAAAAAAAGAAGAAGATGTCCTTTTAATTATTCAGGGGACTGGAATGCAAAAGTGGAAGTCAAGAAATACCTGGAGTAACAGGCAGACTTGGCCTTGGAGTACAAAATGAAGCAGGCAAAGGCTAACAGAGTTTCGTCAAGAGAATCCACTGATTACTGCAAACACCCTTTTCTAACAACACAAGAGAAGACTCTACACATGGACATCATCAGATGGTCAATACTGAAATCAGATTGATTATATTCTTCGCAGCCAAAGGTGGAGAAGCTCTATACAGTCATCAAAAACAAGACCGAGAGCTGACTGTGGCTCAGATCATGAACTCCTTATTGCAAAATTCAGACTTATATTGAAGAAAGTAGCTAAAACCACTAGATCATTCAGGTATGGCCTAAACAAAATCTCTTATGATTATGCAGTGGAAATGACAAATAGATTAAAGGGATTAGATCTGATAGAGAGAGTCCTTGTAGAACTACGGGCAGAGATTCAGGACTTCCCTGATGGTTCACACGGAAAAAGCATCTGCCTACAATGCAGAAGACCAGGGCTCGATCCTTGGGTCAGGAAGTTCCCCTGGACAAGGTGACGGCAACCCACTCCAGTAGTACTCTTGCCTGGAAAATTCCAGGTACAGAGAAGTCTGGTAGGCTACAGTCCACGGGGCTGCAAATAGTTGGACACAACTGAGCAACTTCACTTTCTTTCTTTCATGACATTATATAGGAACCAATAATCATGATCATCTCCAAGANGTTCCCCTGGACAAGGTGACGGCAACCCACTCCAGTAGTACTCTTGCCTGGAAAATTCCAGGTACAGAGAAGTCTGGTAGGCTACAGTCCACGGGGCTGCAAATAGTTGGACACAACTGAGCAACTTCACTTTCTTTCTTTCATGACATTATATAGGAACCAATAATCATGATCATCTCCAAGAAAAAGAAATCCAAAAAGGTATAATGGTTTTCTGAGGAGGCCTTACAAATTGCTGAGAAATGAAGAGAGGTTAAAGGCAAAGGAGAAAAGGAAAGATATACCCATTTGAATGCAGAGTTCCAAAGGATAGTAAGGAGAGATGAGAAAGCCTTCTTCAGAGATCAATGCAAAGAAATAGAGGAAAACAATAGAAAGGGAAAGACTAGAGATTTCTTCAAGAAAATTAGAGATCCCAAGGGAACATTTCATGCAAAGATGGGCCATTAAGGACAGAAAAGTTATGGAACTAACAAAGCAGAAGGTATTAAGAAGAGGTGGCAAGAATACACAGAAAAACCATATCAAAAAAGAAAAAGTCTTCATGCCTCAGATCACCACAATTCTGTGATCACTCACCCAGAGCCAGACTTCCTGGACTGCGAAGTCAAGTGGGCCTTAGGAAGCATCACTACGAACAAAGCTAGTGGAGGTGATGGAATTCCAGCTGAGCTACTTCAAATCCTGGAAGATGATGCTGTGAAAGTGCTGCACTCAATATGCCAGCAAATTTGGAAAACTCTCAGTGGCCACAGGACTGGAAAAGGTCAGTTTTCGTTCCAATCCCAAAGAAAGGCAATGCCAAAGAATGCTCAAACTACCACACAATTGCATTCAGCTCACACGCTAGCAAAGTAATGCTCAAAATACTTCAAGCCAGACTTCAACAGTACTTGAACTTCTAGATATTAGAATTTGGAAAACTCTCAGTGGCCACAGGACTGGAAAAGGTCAGTTTTCGTTCCAATCCCAAAGAAAGGCAATGCCAAAGAATGCTCAAACTACCACACAATTGCATTCAGCTCACACGCTAGCAAAGTAATGCTCAAAATACTTCAAGCCAGACTTCAACAGTACTTGAACTTCTAGATGCTCAAGCTGAATTTAGAAAATGCAGAGAAACCAAAGATCTAATAATTGCCAACATCCTTTGGATCATTGAAAAAGCAAGCGATTTCCAACTACACCAAAGTCTTTGACTGTTTCGATCACAACAAACTGTGGAAAATTCTTAAAGAGATGGGAATACTAGACCACCTGACCTGCCTCCTGAGAAAACAGTATGAAAGTCAAAAAGCACCCATTAGAATTGGACATGAAACAACAGACTGGTTCCACATTGGAAAAGGAGTACGTCAAGGCTGTATATTTTCACCCTGCTTATTTAACTCATATACAAAGTACATCATGTGAAACCCTGGGCTGGATGAAGCACAAGATGGAATCAAAATTGCCAGGAGAAATATCAATAATCTCAGATATGCAGATGACACCACCTTTATGGCAGAAAGTGAAGAACTAAAAAGCCTCTTGATGAACATGAAAGAGGAGAGTGAAAAAGATGACTTAAAACTCAACATTGAGAAAACGAAGATCATGGCATCTAGTCCCATCACTTCACAGCAAATAGATGGGGAAACAATGGAAACAGAGAGAGACTTTATTTTTATGGGACTCAAAAATCACTGCAGATGGTAACTGCAACCATGAGATTAAAAGACGCTTGCTCCTTGGAATAAAAGCTATTAAAAAGCAGAAACATTACTTTGCTGACAAAGGTCCATCTAGTCAAAGTTATGGTTTTTTCAATAGTCCTGTATGGATATGAGAATTGGACTTTAAAGAAAGCTAAGCCCTGAAGAACTGATGCTTTTGGACTGTGGTGTTGGAGAAGACTCTTGAGAGTCCCTTGGGACTGCAAGGAGATCCAACCAGTTAATCCTAAAAGAAATCTGTCCTGAATATTCACTGGAAGGACTGATGCTGAAGCTGAAACTCCAATATTTTGGCCACCTAATGTGAAGAATTGACTGATTAGAAAAACCCTGATCCTATGAAAGATTAAAAGAGGGAGGAGAAGGGGACAACAGAGGATGAGATGGTTGAATGGCATCGGTGACTTGATGCACATAAGTTTCAGCAAGCTCTGGGAGTTGGTGATGGACAGGGAAGCCTGGCGTGCTGCAGTCCATGGGGTCACAAGGAGTGGGGCACATCTGAGTGACTGAACTGAACAAAGTGATAAAGAATCGATTTGCCAATGCAGGAGACATAAGACATGCAATTTTGATCCTTAACTCAGGAAGACCCCTCAGAGGAGGAAATGGCAACCCATTCCAGTATTCTTGCCTGAAAAATTCAACGGACAGAGGAACCTGGTGGGCAACAGTCCATAGCATCACAAAGAGTTGGACATAACTTTGTGATTCATGGGGTCGCAAAGAGTTGGACACAACTGAGCAACTGAACTGAACTGAACTGAGCTGAAGTACACCTAGTGAATGACAGTCACTCAGTCATGTCTGACTCTTTGCAACCCCATGGACTGTAGCCAGCCAGGCTCCTCTGTCCATGGAATTCTCCAGGCAAGAATACTGGAGTGGGTTTCCATGACCATTTCCATGGGATCTTACCAATCCAAGGATCAAACCCAGGTCTCCTGCACTGCAGGTGGATTCTCTACTGTCTGATCCACCAGGGAGGCCTGAGTACACCTACTATCGGCCTTTTTCCATCTAATCTATTTGACTTAGCATTATCAAGTTTTATCTACATTGTCACAAATGGCAAGATTTTATTGTTTTTGGCTAATATTCTATCATGAACGTATATGCATATACGCACCATTCTCACCCATTAGTATGCACTTAAGTTGCTTTTGTACCTTGGCTGTTGTAAATAATTTTTTGATGAGCATAGAGATACATACAATTTTTCAAAGAGGTGCTTTTGCATTCTTTGGTTACATATCCAGAAGTAGAATACCTTGATCATTTGGTAGTTTTACTCTTAATTTTTTTAAAAGAATCTCCATACTGTTATCCATAGTGATTATACCAATTAGCATTCCCACCAACAGTGTATGAGGGTTCACTTTTCTCCACATCTTCAATACTTGTTATTTCTTGCCTTTTTGATCATAGCCATTCTGTCATGAAGTGATGTTTCACTGTAGTTTTAATTTGCTTTTCCCTAATAATGAATTATGTTGAATATATTTTCATGTGACTATCAGCCATCTGTATGTCTTTGGAAAAATGACTGTTCAGATCCTCTACCCATTTTTAATCAAGTCGTCCGTTCTTTTTTGTTGTTATTGTTGAGTTGTATGAGTTCATTATATATTTTGGAGAACTGCTAAGTAAATGCATGATTTTCAAATATCTTCTCCCATTTGGAAGGCCATCTCTTAAGTTTGCAAATATTTTCTCCCATTTGGTAGATTACCTTTTGTTCTGTAATGTTTTTAAGCACAAAGAAAGAAGCAGTGATGGGACTGCTGGGTATAGAATGTCAGGGCTCAGCGGAAATGCAGAGGAATTGAGTCCCCACTGAGAAATGACATGCTTTATCAGGAAGATAGTCACCAGCAGAGAGCATGTAAAAAGCTAAGCTGTGCCCAGAGAAGACTGGCTTGTCCCCCTTTATGTTGTAGAAAAGGTCCCCCATGAAAGGCTATGGATATACAGCTAACTCTAATGGTTGATTCAGGAGTTGAGCATAGGAAATTCTACACATAGAGCCCATTAGTGATTCTACTTTCTAAATAAAGAAATAAACAAACAGCTTCTCCATTTCTAAACGTTCCTAAATACAGAAAATATTCTATATTAGAAGATGCCTATTGGAAACGTTTGAGAGGGACCATCCAGGAGCTATCTGGATTATATAAAGAGTTCAAAGTTGCTATCAACTCTCAATACTTACTGATAGCTGTGTTGGTGCCATGTCTCCCAAGAAGTAGGCATTCTTGACTTTCCCAGGGCCAAAGCAGATGATAAATAGTTTAGAAATTTGATTCGTCTAGAGCATTTCTTTTTAGAGCAGTGTGGTGAGTTCCATTTACGACTTTGACAGCTAAGGTGTAATATCCAGTCTTGATACAAAGCTTTCTCTGTGAGGCATGAATATCTGAGCAGCAGTGTCTTGTAAGCACAGTCCATGGGTAATGACAGTACATGGGCAAATGGAGTCCTTCTTTCTTCAAAAACTCTTCTGCTCCACCTGCATTTCTAAAGACTTCAGACACCACATTCCAATTTAGGGAATGAGATCACTGTGCAATTTGATAAAATTTTTAAGTCTATTTGTTCCTGGTGAGTTTGCAGTTTAGCCTTCGTATTTAACAATATTTGAAATGAGTGGGTATGTCAAATTTTGCCCACAGAGTAAAATTATGTCCTCAGCTCTCAATCAAGGATGCTAGGAAGAAACTATAGTACCAGAGAGATCACTGTACAATTTTGTTTGCTCTGCATAAAGAAGCAAGTTAGATTTTTTTCCCCAAATTCCTATGCCATAAAATGTGCCATTTTCCTGAAGAAGTGACCTTTTTGTTCTCTTTAGAATGTTTTGCTCAGAAATAAGTGTTCATCTTTGGCATCTGAGGGCATGAGTTGGGATGCCACCAGCTGGTCCTTGCTGTGTGTCTTAGAACAGCTTCCTGCCTCCTGTTGTACCCCAGGTTCTCACAGGTACAACAGCATCACAACAGTGTCTTTAAATCGGGTATTGTTGAGGTTGAGTTAGGACTAGTGAATTGCTCAGAACAGAACCTCTCTTGGAGCAAGCATTCAGTAAATAGCCATCTTCATTACACAGAAAGTGATTCATGTAATGGACATATTTCTTATTTTTGGTTTGGCTGAGAGGAAACTCAGAACTAAACTTACAGTCCAATAGAAATGATTGTACAGGCTTCACAGTCTGAATATTTATATGGTAGATTTCCCTTTCACTTTGTATTTTCTAAGACTTTGCTCATTTTACTTTGCTCTTTTACTTTTCATTTTCTGCTATAAATTCTTATCAGGTCATCTCAGTTATTTTGAAGAAAGAAGATTGAAATAGAGAGAGAGAGAGAGAGAGAGAGAGAGAGAGTGTGTGTGTGTGTGTGTGTACATGTGCCTGTGCTGGAAGTACCCTAAAATGAAGGCTTGGTAGCCAAATCACCACTTTCTGCTCACTTTGTGAGTGAACAAGGAGATCCCAGCCAAGGCACCAGAGGAATGCCTTTGGATGCACAACACCTGATTCATGCTTAAAAGTGATGTCTTCCTGTGGGGCCATAGCAACTCTGATTGGATGAGAAAAGGGTGATCAGAGACCAAGGACCAGCTGGGCAAGACAGTGGGGACACCAGTGGGCAGCAGAGGAGGTGATATTGTATCTCTCTAGAGGCAAGTTTACAAACTTACATAAAAATAGACTGTAAGGAAATTCTCACAGGAAAGTCCCAGGATTAGATTCAGAAAGTCTCGGGGGAATGCATTTGATAAAAATTCAGCCCTTGGTATTAAACTAAGTCTTAATGGAACTCATACCTTCGTCCAATCACTCCATTTATTTAAGCTTCTGTTTTCTAGAAATAACACTGGCTCTTCAAAGGATGAGGGCTTCCCAGGTGGTTCAGTGGTAAAGAATCACCTGCCAGTACAGGAGAGTTGGAGAGCCACATTCAGTCCCAGGGTTGGGAAGATACCCTGGAGAAAGAAATGGCAACCCACTCCAGTATTCTTGCCTGGAAAATTCCATGGACAGAGGAGTCTGGCAGGCTGTAGTCCATGGGGTCACAAAGAATCAGACACAACTGGCACAAACAAAGCAGCAGCAGCAGCAGCATCCAAAGGATGACGGAGGACTGAGTGAGTCCAGGAATTAGATATGGTTTCCAACTCAAAAGCATCCCTGTTCGAGCTGTCATTATTATTTCAATTTCATCACAGAGGTTGTCTCCCAGAGGGTGGTCCCTTCTCATCTGGAGACAAGCTGAGCCTAAAACTTCTCCCCGGAGGGCAGGTAGCAGCAGCCTTCTCCAGGTACCAGNTCATCACAGAGGTTGTCTCCCAGAGGGTGGTCCCTTCTCATCTGGAGACAAGCTGAGCCTAAAACTTCTCCCCGGAGGGCAGGTAGCAGCAGCCTTCTCCAGGTACCAGAGTCAGAAGAACAAAGGAGAGAGAGAACACTTGTGTAGGAAATTGTGCAGTGGGAAGATTCACAATGATCCTTGCCTCTGCTCGCTCACAGCCAGCCTGGCGAAGGGTCATTAGCTTAATGAGCTATTGTATTTTTTTCTTTCTCTAAAAAGTCTGCTGAAACATCCTCCCAGGAGCCAAATGAGGAGGCAAAGAAATAAACAGCAGCTGATGGCTGAGGGAGCTCAGACAGGGAGCCCTTCAGCTCAGGACGCCTCTGAGTCTGCGTGTGTGAGCGGGTGTATGTGTGTGTGTGTCGTGGTGGGGTGCAGGGGAAGGTAGACAGGTAGGTGAGAGACTTCTCACAGTGTATGGGTTGTGAGCAGCCCTCCAGAAACTTGCCGCAAAGGTGGCTCTAGCTTTCAAGAAAGTGAGCCAAGTGAATAGGTGACATGAAGGTGAGTTGTTATTTCCTGGAGGAAATGATCAAGGTGGGCGCAGCCCCACGCCCTGTTAACAGGTCTTGAGTTTAGACAGGAACGCCCTGCACAATGAATTACTGGACAGAGTCATTTTCCATAAATGCCCAGGGAAGGACTAGATGAGGCTGCTCACTGGTGCCAATCAGAGCCTCGGGGCCAGAGGCAGGGAAGAGCCACATGGGTCCCCTGCAGGACCTTCTCTGAGTTCCAAGGAGCAGGTTCAGTTTCAAAGAGCTGTTAATTAGGGAAGGGATGCAGAGACTAGAGGGGTGCAGTCGAAAGAAACAATAGTGCAGCCTAAGGGCAAGATCTTGGTTCCTCCTCAAGGGATACACCCAACTGTTTTTGAAGCTTCCCTGGTGGCTCAGAGGGTAAAGAATCTGCCTGCCACGCAAGAGACCCAGGTTCTATCCCCGGGTCAGGAAGATCCCCTGGAGAAGGGAATGGCAACCCACTCTGGTATTCTTGCCTGGAGAATCCCATGGACAGAGGAGTCTGGTGGGCTACAACCCATGTGGTTGCCAAGAGTCAGACAGAATTGAGTGACTTAAACACACACACAGATAATGGGGGGAGTTCACTCTGTGCTGCCCACAAGCATGGANCAGGAAGATCCCCTGGAGAAGGGAATGGCAACCCACTCTGGTATTCTTGCCTGGAGAATCCCATGGACAGAGGAGTCTGGTGGGCTACAACCCATGTGGTTGCCAAGAGTCAGACAGAATTGAGTGACTTAAACACACACACAGATAATGGGGGGAGTTCACTCTGTGCTGCCCACAAGCATGGAGATCCCAGACCAGTTGGAACAAGAATGTCAGCAATGCTGACTCCCACTTACCTGACAACCAACTCATCAGAAGACTGTCCATGAGCTGATCATGCCCTCCATGAGCCATTATCATAAAACTCCTGTCCACTGCCCTCTCCATGACTGAACATGCCTTTTTTTTTTTTTTTTTTTAACTATCTGATTTACTTTTGACTGTGCTGGGTCTTTGTTGCTGTGTGGGATTTTCTCTAGTTGTGGCAAGTGGGGGCCACTCTCCAGGTGTGGTGGTCTGGCTTCTCTTGTCATGGAGCCTGGACTCCAGGGCATGTCGGCTTCAGTAGTTGCAGCACATGAGCTCAGTAGCTGCAGCTCCCGGATCTAGAGTACAAACTCAGTACTGTGGCCCACAAGCTTAGTTGCTCCACAGCATGTGGGTTCTTCCTAGATCGGGGATCGAACCCGTGTCTCCTGCACTGGCAGGCAGATTCTTCACCACTGAGCCAACAGGGAAACCCTGGACACGCAGCCTCGAGAGCAGGTGACTACCGTGGCCCCCTTTGCCTGGCAAAGCAAAGCAGCTATTATTTTCTGCTTCACTCAAAGCTCTTTCTCTGAGATGTAATTCAGTGTCGTGGTACAGAGACCTGATTCGGCTTCAAGTGTGTAGTGCATCCTTGAACAGGGATGGTGGGCTCAGAGTCCCCTCGAGGCTGCACCGTTCCCCTAGGAGAGTTGTCCGGATCACTTTCTTGGGGAGCCAGCGCCCTGCAACAAGGAGGGACCCGCTGGGTGCGGGCTTTGCAGGGGCCTTGTTTCCCTAGGCAACCTGCTCTCTCTTTCAGAAAGCCTCTCTCATCTGCAGTTCTGGGGCCTGCAACTTTTGCCATATGTTGGTTGTCTCTGCCTTCATGATCCCAGCCATATTAATGTTATAATTAGAGCCAGTATTTATACAGGCTTTCTTCTGAGCAGCAACTCCTCGTGTTTGCAGGAGAGATTTACTTCATCTTCCCTGCATGGTTGGTTCAGGGATATTATTCCCTTTTATGTTCGAGGACAGATTGGGAAGAAGAGGCGGGGAGCAGGGAGAAATGTGGCAGAGACAGAGAAAGAGAAGGGCCTGACGCATCCCACTTCCAGTCCCATGAGGTTGAAGGAGGATGATCAGGAGCACCACGCCGACCTCTCTGCTCCAGCCGTTCTGGTCTTCCTTCCATGAACAGTCCCCCGGCAGCCAGATGGAGCCTCATGTCATGTAACTAGATCCAAGACTCGTCCACCCCTCACTTAACCATTCAGAGCACTACCAGCTTCCAGCACTGGGAGGCCCTGCTGTGGCCGAGACCCAAACTCCAACCTCAGCCCCCACGACCGCTCCTGGAAGACCTGGGGGCTCACTTGCCAACCCTCACACAAACCCAGGGCAGTCCTGTCCCCGGGACTTGGCCGTGCTGTGCCTGAGAATCTGCATGGCCTGTTCTCCCTTCTGTTAGGCCTCCTCTCCAGGGTCTCTCAGAAGTGTCTTCTGAACCTCATCCCCAGCTGACACCATGCACCTTCCTCCTGGGTCACAGGCCACCTCCTCCGCTAAGACGCAAGTCCACGAGGGCAGTAACTTGGTCTCGCTGATTCACTGGAGCATCTCAGCATCAAGAACACAGGCACCTAGGACTGTTGGAGGAGGTCATCCTCAGGGCTGAACGTCTAGGTGACACACAAGTTGGTCCCGGGCAAAGGAGCTCCTCACTCCCTCCCCGTCCCCGGAGTCAAGCAGCAATCAACCCAGCGCTCCCATACTGAGAGCCACTCCAAGCCCTGAGAAACCACTCCTCATGCCAGAGGCGACAGAACTTCTGCCCCAGAACCCAGCTAAGGCCTCTCTATAAACTTAAGATTCTGGCAGAGGGTGAGAAGCCCTACTCACTTTCCAGCTTCCCCATTATTATCTTGAGCATAATCTCCTTTGCTTATTAATCCCGCCACCCACCCATCTTCCTTCACTCTTTCCTTGATCTTTGTGTCCAGGGCCCAGCTTGCAAACCAAAAAGTATGCACTCAGGAGATATTTATTGAAGAAAAATAAATAAAGCAATAGATACGTGAATCAACCCAGGAGCAGTTCTCCATTTCCACGCCCTTTAGTTTCTGCTGATTCAGTTTATTTTGGCTGAACCCAAACAGGCAAAGTACTAGCTTCTGTTTGAGGAGCATTACAGTTAACACAATGCTTTACGTCTTTCCTCATGATGGATTCTCTCAGCAGCCTTAGCTACTTTGTCAGGTTGACAAGGTAGGCAGATTACAGCACTTGAGATCTGGGCTGGGCCTCAAGTGCCTCCTAAGTACCCCAGTGTATTAGAATGCGCTGCACACGAGGGTGCATTCGAGGATGCACACGAGGACCGGCTTCTGCCCTTTGTTTACAGATGATATGAGCATCACATTCCGTTCTCCTCCTGGCGATGGCCTCTCAGAGTCAACACTCCTCTGCCTCTCTCCACTTTCCCCGTTGATGTGCTCTAACACCCATTCACAAAGCTATTAGCGTTCATACTGGTATTTGGTGACAGTCAGTGTAAATAAGATTTTCACTCCCAGTTCTTAGTGCTAGAATCGCTGATTCCTACACCCTGTGGGCGAGGAGGAAAGGGAGATACTTTTTCCTGCCTTTGAAGCATTCGAGTTCAGTCTTGGCACCAAGCATGTCATGTGAGATCTTACACATTTTTAAGGTTACCAACTGCTTCGTGATCTTCCTTCACATTATGCTCCGAATCTCAGAGTTCTCTCCCATCAAGTTCAAGTTGCTTCCAGCCCTCTTGCTTCCATGTAAACTCTACGAATCAGCACTGCTCTACGAATCAGCGCTGCTCAAACTTATTTCATCCTTTTGCCATCAAAATGTCCAAAGTGGTGGCACCACAGTAATTTAACTGATCTGCGGCTATGGGGCTTTCCAAAAGAAATGTGAATTTGTATAAAGACAGTCCTATTACTTTGTTGTAAAGTTTTGGGTTCAGGGGCCCCCAGTACCAAGTCCTCCCCAACCCATACCCACATGGCATAAAAAACAGAGTATTTACATTTGGGCAAATTGAAGACAATCCCCCTCACAATGGGTTGCTGCCCAGAAAGCGTCAGCTACCCACTCTCTGTATTAATACATTTTTATGGGTCACTCCTGGAGGAAAATATGACAGGAACGTTGTATATATTTAGCTAAATAACTCTGGCTGTGTCCCTAAGAGGTGGTTGTGGTCATCTCCAGTTTACAGACAACGGTATATCAACCCATTACACACCCAGGGTCTCCAACAGCTCAGATTTGAGATCAGTTTCCCAGAGCTAAGCTCAGTCCTCATCTTCTTCCACCAAAGGTAAAAGTGAAAGTGTCAGTTGCTCAGTTGTGTCTAACTGTTTCTGACCCCATGGACTGTAGTCTGCCAGGCTCCTCTGTCCATGGGATTCTCCAGGGAAGAACACTGGAGTGGGTTGCCATTCCCTTCTCCAAGGGATCTTCCTGACCCAGGGATCAAACCCAGGTCTCCTGCATTGCGGGCAGACGTCCTCTAAGCAGGTGTGTGTGTCCTGAGAGGATGAAGACAACAACCTAAAGGCGTCACAGAAACTTTGCAGGGGAAAAGCTGGTAAAAACTGTAAGAGCTCAAGAGTATAGCTCTTT
Organism: Oreotragus oreotragus; assembly: GCA_006410675.1. Lineage (NCBI taxonomy): Eukaryota > Metazoa > Chordata > Mammalia > Artiodactyla > Bovidae > Oreotragus > Oreotragus oreotragus. The sequence goes on along the minus strand of SJYX01003083.1, from coordinate 613 downwards.
CTTATAACCATCTTCTGAAGATAGCAGAATAAATGTCTAGCCTGTTCACTAGCAAATTATTCTGTGTTCATCAAGGTCAAGTGTGTCACCCTTGAATTTTGTTTCGCTTATGAAAGAAATAATCCTCAGAAATTCATATCTTGTTTCATCACATCAGGCCAGGAAATGTGGGATTCATCTGTGCTAAAAGCTCTGTCTTAATTCACATACTTAACTATGTATTTTATAACTGAGAGCAACATTAAGGACACGTTGATATATAGGATAACCTCGACTAAATAGTGCATCCAATGTGGTATTTTTTTCTAAGGATTCTGTATTCTTCATTAATTCAGCTAGCAAATACCACCCCATCTGAAACCAGGTATCTCTGGCAGATGGAATCAAAGTAGTAAATGAAAAGTATCGATAGTGTAGGCAGGCTGGGGAATGTTCACCGCCTGAGTTATTTTTGGGTGGTTCAGCAGATTTCTTCTTTCCATAATAAGTGAATTTTCTCCACCGAATTTTAAATTTAACTGATTTTTCCTCAACAAAATAAAGTTACTCCAAAAAGGAATGTCTATTAACCCTTTACTATGAGTTACTTTTATGATCAAACTTCAAAAAGAGA